>OX375780.1:1217500-1543462 GCA_947359385.1 Chesias legatella | reverse complement strand
TTACTGCTTAGCGGTCGAAATGAGTATCGTGGCAGTACTTCCTTGAACCAGTACGAACTTTGCATACGTTCTACTGTTACTAAAAATGTATAATCACTGGCCAATTGCATAATTTTGCCATCTACCACAACTGCAGATGTTTGAAATATATGACTTACTAAATAACCTTACACGCTCATTATTTTCCCCAACAACAGATTATTCCAGTGTGGATTGAATGAGGAACGGGTCAATGTTTGCATTTACTACAAGTACGTTATCTGGTTCCCTTAGCTCTGATTAGATTGGAAATAGAATGTGTTCTGTGAAGTGTATTTGTGTATAACAATATTCATTATTCATTATTCGTTATTTGGGTGGTAATGTAGCGCAGTATATTTCAGATCAATTTTAATTTGTTTCTCTTCAATTTCGCATTCTATCGAACAAAACGAATATATATTTTCCTCGAAAAAAAAGCCTGTAACGTTTTCATGAATGAGGCCACAGAAATTCACTTGCGCAAAAAGCCTTGGCGTATAAAATCCCTTCAGACATACGAATATTTAAAGTGACATCATCAAACACATTACATAAGCAGAAAACGTCCCGTTTTCCAATTTTTATGAAATAGCTAATCAAATCTGTATTCCGGCGACGATCTATAGAAGCAGAGAACGCCGCGTTCTTACGCGCACAGTACAGAAAGCTCTACGAGAAATTGAACTTTTTTATTGAAAGCTTCGTTAAATGAAGAAACCACGTTACACTCGTAGCCCACCAGCAGAGAGGTCGTGTGAATTACATGAGAGCTTCGATTAACGCTTGTTTGGCACAAGAGTGAAACCATCCTCTTCTACCTTTTGCACGAGAGAAGCAGATTTTAAAATTTCCGCTACACTTTATTGTAATTCTCCCAAGTTACGTGAACAATAAATATCCAATAATTGTGATATATTTTTTAAGTAGGTTTGACATAATTTTTATTACACCCTGTTTTAACCCAGCGTGAGAACTTTACATACCAGTACAATATAATATTTTGTGTATGGGGTACAAATACTGGAACGTTCCTCGAACGAGGTTGGTTATTGAATCGCTTTTTAAAGAGGAACCGCCTCCGCCCTCATTTCCTCTTGGATCCGGGAAGTTTTTACCGTTCTCTCTATTTGCTTTAGTCAGTCTGTGACTTGCATAATTTGAGAATGTTTTTCTCCAAAAACTAGAATTATAATATGATAAATTTCTACAGTTTGGTGACGGAAGAAAACAGGCCGACAAAATTATGAAAAAGGGAAAAAAGGCGAACACAGTATATACATTCAAAATTCTGTAACAAACTTCACTTACAAAACTTTGAATTATTACTTAGCACTCTACAACTCTTGATTTATTTATCAACTATATTTTAAAGGAAATACTTTGGAGTTAGTATTCTACTAAATTTTGAAAATCTCCACCATATTGTGTAAGGTACAAATCTAATCGAATTTCTAGCCAAAATCCCAGATACACAGAAGCTACGTCAGGCGTGAACAAGATTCGCACCGAAAATTCGGCTTAGTATCTGAAATTCCGTTTTAGGATCTGAAATAGGCCCGAGAACAACAGAGGGGTTACAATACACGCCGCAATCCACAATTTGCGTTGCCACTGACCGCTGACAAAGACCGAGAAATAAAGCTTCATCACTTGAGACTTGCTTCATTGATAGCCTCACAGCTCAGTTGGTACCCGCCTTCTGCGCTGTAGGTCGAGGGTTCGATTCCCATCCAGGACAAACATTTGTGTGACGAACAAAGATATTTGTTTTGTGTCTGAGTATGTGTATTATGTGTATGTAATTACAAAAAGTATATAAGTATTATATTAGTTGTCTGGTTCCCATGATACAAGCTATGCTTAGCTTACTTTGGGGCTAGATGGCGCTTTGTGAAATGTCCATCAATATTTATTTATTGCATATAGTGAAAATTGTAAAAGCAATGTTACGCAAAATTTTAAAAACTTACGTTATTTTTGATTTTGAACCTATTATTATTTCACATACTACAAGAGCTTTTTTTTTTTTAATAAACTTTTTAAATAATTTTTTTCATGGTCGGCCGTTATACCAATTTATGAAGTATATTTTCTATTTCACTTATTAGCGGATAAATTAATAATGACTTGGCCTTTACGAATTTAATATACGGCGTCGATAAATTAGTAGTTTTGAAATTTGCCTATAAGTAATGTATATAAAATGCACTTTCGAGAACCGGGTGTTTCTCTTGGTTCATTTTATGTGATAAACGTAATACCAGACCCAAGTCGCGTCGTATGCCCGTAACTCTGAGACGTCAAGTTGGAATGTTTCAAATTAAATCAAACATTATTCACTCAGTATCGTACAAAGTATTAAGTGTTGCGAGACCGGCTATTTAGCTGTAAGCTGCTCAAATGATTTGCATGCTATTTGCCGACTATTGTACATGAACGCAATAAGAAAGGTGTATTGCTTGTATCTTACAGTCTCCGAGCTCAGCTTTGCGTATAACCTCGGAATAGTCTCAAGTGCTAACAGGATAAGTCGACCGCGTTAAATTTACTTTCCCGCATATTTTCTATTGTAGTCGCTTTTCTTCACCATAAATTATTTGGATACTGGTTAAGTAAGGCAAAAATATTGTCAAATATATCAATATTTTAGGAATAATGAAAAGGCTATTCGTGGTGAAAGGATTTTAAATGTGCCTCAAAGAGGCTCCTTTCGTGCACTTGACACATGTCTTCAAATTTTTTGTTCTAGGACATTTCGGTTTCCTCACGATTTTTCCTTCACGGTTTTGAGAACGTAGTAATGTGCATATAATTCTTTCGAAGCAAAAAACTCATCACACGTCGGGATTTGAACCGATGTTCTCCGGATTGAAACTCTGGATCAGTACCAGACCACCACGCTTTGAGAGCGTGATGACAAGGCTGAAATAAACGCTTTTGCTTGCTAACTCTTTCCTATGTATGTAGCGCAGCGTGATTATTCGTTGAAGCACACGCGCATCTGTAAAATCTGTCAGTTGGCAATGTAACGCAGTTTAAGCCAGCACTGAAACAGCTTGAGATATTTGAAATAATACATCGTTAAAAGAATAAATTTTATGCTCGAGCTATTTCAAATTGTTATTTCACGTCTGCAAAAGCGAGCTTCAATAATTCAAAGAAAACTGTGAAGTTAGTCGCCTCGTTTGCATTTTAACTCAATTCAACGTGATGTATAATTTTACAACGGAATTACGTTTGTTAGTTTAAACAATCGTATTTTGAGGATTAATTGCTTTATGGACACTTTACAGGCACATGAGACATTCCACCTACACGTCTCATAGTTACGGGCGCATACGATGCGACTTGGGTATTGTATTGTCGTACCTAGTAGGGGAGGACCCAAGTCGCATCGGTTGTTATGGGCCGAGGTTACCACTTACCACCAGGTGGGCCGTCGGCTCGTTCCGTAACTATATAACATAAAAAAAAAACTTTATCTACTTTTAAAAGTTTTATATCCCCGGATGTGTAGGCAGTGCCTAAATAGGCCACTGTTCATGGGAGTGTAGACGTAACAAATGGTGACCTGATCCCCGCTATTGTACCTCCTAGAATAACTCAGCAATAACATTGCTCTTCTAAGCTAACTTTTAATACAATCTGACAGCGAATCAATCCCATATCATCCATGTTACTTAACATAAACTGGAAAATCTATAGTCGTCAAGCGAGTCGATGTAACGATCAAGCATTAGGTAATAAGTTAAATCTTTGCCAAATTTTGTCTTATCCAATTGAATGTTTATCATGTGTAAATATATTTTTCAAGACTCACATCCTGGGCAACATCTTATTATATTGATTTTCAAAGTCAGAGTTAAAAAGTTTATTCCCATAAAATTCGTAAAGAAATGGCTTGGAAACGTCTATCTATTATATAACTTTAAAGTCAGAACTAGGTCACGTGTATTTATCACTAAGCTTTGCGCCTTTTCAATCAATTCATGGATTTCACATTTTGAAACGGAAAAACAACGATCGAATCACGTAAAATATAATCAAACGAAATCTTGTATAAACAAAACTAAATCAAAATAAATGTATTCAACCCTGGTGGCCGTACTGAGTCACGTTTACGATCACAATAAATAATACACCATCAGAATCGGTAGGTATCACACGTCTCCTCATTGACTACTTATCATTCAAATAGTGATGGGAAACAGACTTAGATTTTCCAAGTTTGATGGAGCTCCAATCCAATTGTGTTTATTCATGTGAATATTTGTTACGCATTCCGATCTTTTTTGTCATTGGTAAATTATTTAATTTTTATCCCGATATCACGTGGGTCCACGGACAGAAGCTAGTAATGAGTGTAATAAGCGGGGGTTTCTTAGGTGATAAGTGAATACCAAGTTCAGCTTAATGCGGTAAATAACACAAAACATAGACACGCAACAAATCCTACTTACACGAGACTGATCTGAATGTTGTGTGTTTTTTCCCAACACTAGTGATTTCCAGCATCTATTTACATTTGAAACGCGCCTACTATGAATAAATCATTTACATACGGATTCGATGTACGACTAGGTACTCGATCCGAAGTGTTTTGTTTCGATTATTACTGTATTTGTGACTGCGAAGAATATACCTATGAATTGGTTAAAGGCTTGTTCCCTGATTATGCTGACTGTGAAAATTACCGACACCAGAAATGTGCAAATATTTGATAAAAACTATCTCTGTATCTAAATCTGAGCATATTTTTAGTCGGTAGCTTTTCTTCAAAGAAATGGAGCAAAATGAATTATAATCGACATAATTATTATAGCTCAGAATTATTGCTATCAAATTCTATTCTTCTTTCTTTCTTCTTCTCTTTGTAAAATGAAATTAAAAGAAATGAATGTCGTACTACACCTTTTGTTTATTTTTGTTTGAAAATATGTAATTTCATCGGCAACCACACCACTAAAACTGGAGCAGAGTTATGCGAATGCATTACATCTTGACGGAAGAAATGTGTAATACGCACTTGGCATAATTTCTACTGGTATTTTATAATTATTTTATAAATACTAACTCTTTGTTACTCTTTGCCGCCAGTACTGTTTTACTCTTTCAAGTCAAAAATGCTGAACCTATACAGCTGAAATCTGCATATAGCGAAATTATTATGATGATTTTTAAACTCACAGTCTCACAACCGGCTGGTGAGACATTAGGATTTGGAATCCACTAAACCACTTCAGCGTAATCACAATGATCGGTACCCGAAATTCAGCTCGCTTCAGCAAACTGATAAAGGTCTCGCCACACTATGCTATTTTAAGGGCAGTAAAACTCTCGCCAAGTTAGCCCGGAGAAGTACTGCCACCATGCCCATTTCTGCCGCCAAGCAGTGACGCATTCGCGGAACTTTGTTCCTGTTTGAAAAGTGTGGTTGCCGGTGAAATTACATGCACATGAGACATTCCACCTACACGTCTCTAAGTTACGGGCGTATACGATGCGAATTGGGTCTTGTCGTACCTAGTAGGGGAGGACCCAAGCCGCATCGGTTGTTATGGACCGAGGTTACCACTTAACACCAGATGGGCCATTGGATCGTCCCGTAACTGCATAAAAAAAAACAATTACTGGTCATGTTCCGGAAGTAAGTTGTTTGCTTCTAAACTGTGATTTTGTATGTGTACTGTGGTCTGACCATACCCATGGGAGGAAACCAAGATGCATTTATTCTTATTATGGCTAAGAGTTGAATAATTAACACCATGGCGAGCCATTTTGTACGTTCCGTAAATATTCTCATAAAAAGCTGCCTGTTAATAAAAGCTTAGGTATTTTTAAAAACACGTTGAAACAAACCCAACGAATGCGCTTGAATCGCTCGCACTGTGACCACCATTTGATTTACGTATTTAGAACATGCAGCGACTGTTAATGAGCTAAAACCCTTTGAATTCCACTTCGCAAAGCGGCTTTTAATTAGATACTCAATTGGTATTTTGATTTTGCTGTAGGCAAGTTGTAATTTATACAGAGCAACCTGAATATTGTAATAGAACGTTGGGAAAATACAATGATTGATTGGTGAAAAAAGTTCAAGATCTAGCACTGAAAGATATAAAACCATATAATAGTATAAGCATATGTATAATTTGTAAAAGTATTTGATTTGCTGTTCTATAGGGCAGCCCATAAGTCTCATAAAATCTTGTGACCGCGAGAAATAATTCAAGGTGATCGAAAAACAGTTTTCCTTTGTACATATCTTAGTCTAGCTTTGGTCTTCGTAATAATTAAAAATCATAAATGTTGTAGAGCAAAAAATTCTCTACGATTGATTTAAGTATTATTTATTTTACGATACCGTTATCTTTTCTTTCGAGAAGAAATCCCTATTTCAATAGAATATTAATGTTATTCAAAGACAAGACAAGTTATTCAAAGAGAAGAGAAGATTAATGTAGTGTCGCAGTAGATAGACCCCGAGATCTGCTGTGTAATCCGGTGGTCGCTGGTTCAAATCCATCATGAGTGAACCGGTGTGTCCTAAAGCAGAAATGAATAGTTTTCTGTGTTGTAGTTAAAAGCCCATTTACGCTTTCGAGATCAGACCTTTGCTGCGTTTGGTCAGTTTAAATTTCAGGATTCGTTAAACAGTATCTGAAGGTTGTTTCAGATTCGTTATCGTTAATTACAACTGAATATAGGTCAATCTTTCAACAAGGCTTTGTGTTCCATTCGAAACTTGATTAATTGAAAACTTTACAGAAACTTTAAATTACTGGGACAACTAAGTTTTTTCAAAAGAATTAAACGCTCATAATTACAGCCGTAACGTATAAACGCAATAAGATATGGAATCGCCGAAATAACACATGAAAATTTTCATGTATAAATAATTTTATTCACCTTGTACTTGTTTTTCCGGTATTTATTTCAATGATTTATAGTTTTATTTCCAATCTTTCTTGGTTGTATGTATATTTAGGAATTATTTATTGAGTTCTTTACAGGAAAACCGTGGGGGCTATTAGGCTACGGCTATTGTTACCACTATAGTAAAACAGATCTTGAACTCAAAGGCTTTCCCATTCAATGAAAAAATGTTACTTTTTGTGTCTAGAAAAAGGACGCAACACTCAGAGTACATTCGAAGAAAGAAATCCTTTACTTTCAATTCGAAGGTAAAATTTAAGTTTGGTTTTACGTTAGTTGGCAGAACTTCTGTCGTGAAACGGAATCTACTCACGCAATCTGCAGCAACGCTATCCAGAATCCAGGTTTACGATGCGTTCTAACAAGCCAACCATAAATTCATGGTTGCTGTTTGAAGCAATCACAAAGATCCAAGTAGAATAAATAGAGAAAACACCCTAACTTTTCTTTCAAATCCGTGATCTGAGTCAGAAATAAGAAAAACATGTTCTTCGTATGTAAAAAATTCATAATATGAATTTTTTACATACGAAAATATAAATAATATATATAATTATAATTATAATATATTAATATAATTATATTAATTATTATTATAATATACATATTTTTGCACTTATGCACGTGACGCACTGTTTGAGAGCTTTAGTTAAAAAACAACTCATTTAATCACTTATGTGGCTGATAAATGAATCCGAATCACATCGTGTCAAAGCCTCAATAATGACTTCTGCTACACTACATTGGCTTGAAATATCGAAATTGGCTTTAAATCAATTTTAATGATATAGATTATAATCATGCAGAAAAAGGTCAATTCAGGATCAAAGGGCACGATCTCTAAAGAAAATTAAAATAGCAAATTTGGTTTAGACCAATATTAAATTTCAAAGCGCTTTGAAGACATTCAATATTTGACAAGGGCTAGTATTAAAGTTGTTTTGTTATGCCCGAAATCAACCAGCGAAGTTTGGTAAACGCTGATCGTAGAGTCGCTCAACTTGATAGATCGGCAACGAATTAAAAGTTACGAGCGCTTTTAAGATAAAAACCTAACGGAGATTTCTGAGATCTTCTAAAACGAGAGCCTTCGATTGTCAAGTTTAACAAAGCGACTGAACTTTCGGACTAAAAGCGTGAATCCTTGGAAAAGTTTTGCACTATCATAAGACAAATTTATATCTCATTTCTCATTTAAAAGACACAATTAATGTTAGATACAAAAATAAAATATGACAAAAACTAAGAATATCATTTATATTTCTGATTGTGTAACAATAGGTTTCCTGTCCCAGCATGGTGCTGCACTGTAGAAATAGTTAAGCGCTGTTTTTTAGACCGGCCGGTGATATTACAAACAACACAACACAAAACAAAGCGAAAATCATACTAAAAATTTAATTATTTATTTTTATTATTATTATGTATATATTATATACTATAGTATATACTACACTATATATAATACAAATACTATATATACTACACCATAGTACATACTATATACCATAGCATGTACTATATACTATAGTATACAATATATAAATACTAATATCCAAACAGGCGTTCGGTTTTGGAGTATTTCTGTTCTGGAAGCGAACATGTTTCTAACACCTGTAGTAGTTTAGTCTAGATAATATAAAAGATATAAGGAGTTCACAAATATGGTCTTATTTTTATTCAGTAAGTTTAGCCGATGGAAACAGTTGCGGGCACTCTCTGCATACCGTTGGAACATGAGAATAGCGTCCATAGAAGGGATATAATATCCATTAAAAATTATAAAAGTGCAACAAATTATAAATACATAAACAAATATTGGTAGACATTTCACACGTTGCCATCTAGCCCCAAACTAAGCATAGCTTGTACTATGGGAACCAGATGACTGATAGAATACAAATATACTTTTTGTTTGTTCATACATACATATCAATAAATATTAACACCCAAGAGAAAGAAGAAGAATATCAAAGCTCGTTACAGAAATATTTGTCCTGGGTGGGAATCGAACCCACGACCTACAGCTCAGAAGGCATTACATATCATTCTCACCATATGGATGGCTGATTCTTTACTAGCTAATCGCTTCTGGATCGACGCCAGATCTTTTCTGCCGCGTCAGAAAGCTTCTATGCCCATTTCAAAATTTTGGTGTTTCATCATGACTTCAAGTCTCAGAGTGACGGGCGAAATGTGACGCAAATTTACCAAAGCCATGTATGAACAGGGTAATCGAACAGAGAAGCCACTTCAAATGAAGAAGGTTTTTTTTTCATTCCGTTATTTCATTACAAAAACGTTGAAAATAAAAAGTTCATTACCTTCCAAATTGTTTATTTTCTAATATACCTCAAAATACTGCTACTTTATTACTCTCTATATGAGGTCTGGATTAAGTTCAAGTACCGAGGATGGAATTATAATTTAAACTAACCCTTCTATCGTTTTATATCTCTGATAGTCTACAGGCCAGTCTTGTTTCGTCTGTTTATGTTTCTGCTGTGGTGCTCTGGTGTTCCGAGAAGTTTCCGTGAGTGGCAAAGTGAATTGCTTTGAGCATGACACACTGGGATCAATTATTCACGACTACCACACAAATATTCTAACACCCTGTAATATCCACTACAGGAATACAGAACAATTCTTTATTTCTGAGAAGAGGTCGTCGGGTACTAGGTCTTGGTCTAGGTCGTAAATTGAAATCGGAATGCGTGTGCCATTTGCTTTGTTCCGATTTGAAAGCTTATATAATGGGAAGTAGACAACTGATATAATACTTATATACTTTTTATAAATACATATAATACATATTAACACCTATGTTCTACACCCAAATATTTATCCTGGGTGGGAATCGAACTCACGCCGTACAGCGCAGAAGGCAGAGTTCCTACCAAATTAGCTGTGAAGCCATTTAATCCACCAATATATTATTTTATTTTAGTTGAAATGTCCTAGAACCCAAAATTTGAAGACATGCCCACCGATTCAAATTGTGCTCCGGTAGATTAAAGCCAATCCACTCTCGCCTGTGAGTACGCTTGTGCCAGCAGTGGGAACGTTAGTGGCTGTAACGGAATCGCTTCGTGTGACGGAAGCTTTATTGAGGCTGAGGTTTTCAAACAAATTAACGCTGTGCAATCCGTTCTTAATCTTGATTGTTTTCTGGCTCAAACTTATAATGAAAGTTCAAGTGTTCAGAGATCATCTTAAGGACTTTTGGATTGCGATGTTAATGTTTTGTGTACGGGTTGTATTGCGAAGAAAGGTTCTATTTTGGGAAGTTTCGACGGTATTATGCAAAACTGTGTTGGTTAAGTAACTGAACAATGGAATTTTCTTGTTTGTTTACTGTAAGCCTGGAAGTGTCATGGCCGCTCCCCAAACATCGCTGGCTGAGGAGGAGTTCAGAAAAGGTTCATACACAAATGTACCGTTAATTTTTATATGTGTTCTTTAATTTTTGTAGCTATTTCACTTAAGGTTCTGGAATCCATAATATAAACTAGCGTCATCTTAAGGCTTAGGAACATAAGGTATTTTCTTTAATGTGATTAAGTTACGGAACGAGAAGTTGGCCCCCCATGGGCCTAATAGGGCACTTAATGGTAACTTCTACCCATAACAAGCAATAGGAATAAAAATATTAACAATAATTTGAATGATTGCTCTATTTCTTGAAACATTCCTCAGGAATTTTCTTTTTGCTAATGAAAACGACATTAAAATCACTTCACTAGTTTCTAAAATTAGCTTTTATAAGGCCGAAAGAAAAATGTAGCCAGAGACATTATGTTAATTTGTAGTGCTGCATTTTAATTGAATAACTACATAGAGAGCATACTTAGATATTATCACCCCAAATCTTGTAAACTTGATAAATAAAACGTTAAGTATATTCATGCAACGTAATTACTAGTTTCGACCGAATCTAAGTATATCATAAAAACTCACCATAAAACTATCCAAAACAAAGGCACACATTTTTCTTATATTCTATGTATACTTTTACAGCCGTTACTGCCTACCTTCCTCACCCAAAGGACAATAACCTGGTTCCAAGTTTAAATTAAAACACGGAATTCCATGTTCCTTACTTTTTCTATTTTCTTGTGACAGTTTTCGGAACGAATTTCATTTTCGACCACCCTTGTCAGAAGTGAAAATTTAATTTTCTTTTCATAAAAGATTTTTGAAGGTACAGAAGTTAATCTGGCTTTGGGTTGTAATTCGATTAATTATTCGATTGGCAATTTTATTGAAATGCGAATTTACCTATTTGAAATTAGATAATTGATTATGGGAAGGATGATTTTATTTTAGGATGGAGAAAATCGAGAAAAATTCCGGTGGCAGAATATAATTATTCTAAGAAATTATTATAGGTACTGTTTTAATTTATAATTGCGTCGTAGGTATTTTTGCTAAAGCTACCAGAATGGTCGGCAAATACAGTTTAAGGGCAACCCGTAAACATATTTTTTTTAATAATTCCAGTAGTCCTTATTAGAAGCCAGTTTCCAGGACCAGCGGTGTGTGGTGCCAGCGACTACAAAATGTTCGCTTAACATAAGGTAATATGTAATCAAAAGCAAACCTGTATGTAGTAAAAAGGCGTTTCTGATGTCATCTTTCTACATAATGTTCACCGTTTCACACCTTAAAATTTTCCGGCGAGCAGTGATTTTTTTTACGTTCTTTCGTAAGTACAGCACTGTGTTACTCAAAGACTTCCCAGCGATGCATGAAAGTGCTTTTAGCGAAGATATTGGTAGCCCCATTAGCTCCGGCGAAAAATGTTAGGCTTATTCGACGGGCTTTAAGCTTTTGCCTCACAGAACGCTGAACTCAATCAAGCAAAAAGACATTATTTGCGCTCTCCTCATAGTCATAATATACCGATAGACACATTTCATTGTTTTTTATAAATAGTACTAGATGCTCCCCGTGGTGTTACCCGTGGTGAATAAGTCATCCCATGGAAATACTGTAAATAATTTTCCGTACCTACAAATATAGAGATTAAAAAAAAGGTTGTATAGAAATATATAATCTATCCATAGTCGAGCAATTCGGAATCTTCATTGAGCCAACGCATGTTGTATAGTGAGGGCACAAGAAATATCAATTTTTTGGTGTACAAAAGAACTGTAAAATGGATGGATGGACGTGCAACTGAAAAGATTAAAAGGAATTGTTTCGAATTTTTGCAGTAACAAACTCAGTTCAGTTTTATATCTTTTAAAAGTTTTGAATTTGAAACTGGGGGTTTACACATCTGGATATTGGTGTCGATAGCAACGATTTGTTGTACTGAAACTACCGTGTGGCTCTCGTAGTGGTGTCACTAAGAAAACGTCATGAGCGTAAGCTGTAACTGCTGCCCATAACAAAAGCAAATAGCCCCCTTACATTGGTATGATAAGGACCATTCCGAATCGTCTTGCGCCCGTAACTTTGAGTTTAGACAAAAATATTCAAACGGCTTTATGACCGCGTCTTTTAAACTGAAATTCAATGGTGTGTTACAATAGTCTTAGCAGTAGAAATACTTTTTAGAAAAAGGTATGATTTCCTCCATCGGACGAATTAGGCACAAAGTCTAATTGTTTAACCCTCTTCAGTCTTCTGTCACAAAGTTCCGCGTCTAGAATATCTCAGTTGTATCTCACAAAAACTGTCAACGACCACGAAATCTCAGGCAACTAATCAAAAGAGCCCAGACTTCATTTGGAAAGACAAGTCCCGGCCCAAATATTTAAGAATAAATGCCACACGACAAAGCTCTTACTTGGAGCTTTAGTGGGAAATTTTGTTCAATACTGGAATGAATAAACAATACAGCTGCTAATATTGAAAGTTTTTATTTGATCGTTTTGCATTTTAGTAATAGCAAAGTAGGCCTAAAGCCAATATTACATTCGCGTAAGTAATAAACGTCGATAAATTTCTTGTCGAGTATGTAATATCGACTTAATGTTTTTGCCGTGACGCGGAAACAAATGCACATGATTTAGGTATCTCTCAAGAGAAGACGAGAACACGAAGAGACAAATAAAAAAGCCCATACAATTTGGAGCTGTATAATTTTTGGTGGAACTAACCATCTACTGATGTTATTTCCCTCCAAAATATCCTGTTGGGCAATCTTTACAGAAACGCAACAGATTTACAGTAAAAACGACTAGAATCTTTTTTTTTAAGTGATGTAGGTGACAGAAAGAGCTGACGGCTCACCTGGTGTTAAGTGATAACCGCAGCCCATGGACAACAACAATATGACCCAAGCCCTCTCCCCCAGTGTGTGAGATGACTCAAGTCGCATTGCGTTGCGTCTATCACCCCGAGACGGGGATGTTACGTCTCATGCGCTTGCAATTTCACCGGCACCCACTCCCTTCCACCGGAACACAGCAATACTTAGGCATCACTGCTTGCGGCAGATTACCAGGAGTGGTGGCAGTACTTCTTCGGGCGAACTTAGCACAAGTCTACTGCTACTTTGGGTTGCTCCTTTCGCACCACCCGGGGGACACGTTCAGAGGGCTATCACCTACGGACGCGAGCAACGTGGGCCCCCAAATCAATCGGATAAATTAACTAGTAGTCGCGCCAAGTCAATATGCGATAAAAGAAAGGTTTAAAAATCGACTTTGGATATTTTATCTTCACTCGTTCTGTCTCAAATGAACTGGCGTTCAACCCTCAACGATTATAGGTCTCGGCTAGGAATAACTTTAGTGGATGGGCCAGTAAACTCAGGAATATCTTCCGGCGCCATCATAACCATTCCAATGGCACCATTACACCGTATTGCTACCGGAATCACTCGTGTGAGTGAAATTACAGATATGTCGCTTGTTGTGATCTGGTTGAAAAAATATAAGAGACTTAAATAATTTTTTTTTATAAATTACCAGAAGTACTAGCAATAATTTTATGAGTGGATGGCTCACCTGGTGTTACGTGATGACCTCTGCCTATAACATAAGAATTTAGACTTGGGTCATCCCCTTCTTAAGAATAGGAGACTCGTTTCTCTATGTTTTGCGTCCGTTGCTCTGAGACACGAAGTTGGGACGTATTTAAGGTGTCATAATTGTTAAAATTCACTAAGTAGTATGACAGTTTTAAAATTTGTTATTCAGTTTATCTTGTTAATTTTCAATTACAAATAAAATATAAAATGTATCTATGGATAACACATATTGTCAGATATTAAGATTAAAATTACTTTTCTTTCGTTAAGAAGATAGAAAGGTGAAACTAAAATGAGGTTAAGTGGCAAAATAAGTGTAAATAAATTAATATTGTACTAAACAAAACTGACCTAAAATAATAATTTGCATTATATTGCAACCGCAACAAGATAAACAATCCAGAACCTTTTCTATTTGTAATCCGAACAATAAGTTATCGATTTGACTATCGTTTGCTAATTGCTAAATTGTTTGGCAAAGCTAACTTTCATTACACAATTAGCGGATATTGCTGAAACGAAGTTGGTACGTGTTTTGGTTTCTGTATAAGTTTTTGGGAATTCGTTGAGATTAGTTTATTGTTAGTACAAATCTATTTGTTTTAGATCTGGTTTTTCTTAAATCGCAGAAAGACTTAAATGATGGTAGGAATATCTGTAGATATAGGTAATTCAATATATATTAATATTAATAATATATAATAATTCCCATATGGGTTACACTATTTTATTGTAACTCTAATGTGGAGTTAAGGGAACGCCACGCAACCATAACTTTTAACGTGAATAGATACGGAAAGAGCAAGATGGCCCACCTGATGTTAAAATGTAACCTCTGTCCATAACATAAGCGTCTTTGGTACTCCACTATTTAGATACGAGATGTCACTTCATGTTGGGTTAACTTTCAGTTATAATATGGAATGTCACATGTGCTTGCAATTTCGCCGGCAACAGCTTTCAAAATGGAAAAACAGTAATGCATGTGCGTCACTGCCTAAAACCATAAATAGGTCTGAATACTTTACGAGTTGGGTCCACCCCTACGTACGATAAGATCCAAGTCGCATCGTATGCACCCGTAACTTTGAGACGTGTAAGTGGAATGTCTCATATGCCTAACCACACCGGCACACCTTTCAAATGGAACACAGTAATGCAAATGCGTTACGAAGAAATGGCAGTACTTTCCCGGACGAATTTTGAATTGTAGTTAGTCATGGGAACGCATTTTTCTCACAAGTAGGCAAAAGTTATACATTTTCAACTAACCTTCCGCTCGATTACTGTAATCTTCTTCAAAGTGACTTCCAAATATTTTCCAAATCGACTTCGTAAAATATTCAGTTTGAAGTTTGGAAACACATTCAAAAATGGCTGTTCGCAGCTTTTGGCTTGAGGCCAACGAAATATCCGCCGCAATCATGGGGAATCGTGGATCGTGGGCCAATACGTCACGAGTTGTGTATGCCATGGCAGCAAGATATACTACGAACACAGACAAACCAACGTAGAAGGTTTATTTTGAAGTAGTGGATTATATTAAGTAACTTTTTTTTTATATTCATAAAGAGATTAATGTCCTTTACCCGGAGGAAAAGTTTTTTTTAATAATAATACACTAATATTGTCAGTTTATCGTTGAATACCAAGTATAATATTTTTTTCAATCAATCTGCTTGTATTATATTATTCTTTTTATCATTCTATAAATTCACAGATTACTTGCGTAAAAAGGTGGTCATAAAGCTATGAGCATTGCATTATTATAAATGTCATTGTTATATAAAATTATTTAAACAGAAACTAAAATACTTTTTCAAAAAACATCAAACAATAGTTTTGTTACTTGTTACCATAAATTGCCGCACAGAAGTAATACAAGACTCATTTTGTTACAATAACTTAAAAATGTTTGAAATCCAATAATCTAACATTTATTATACATTATGGAACATCGGTCGATCACGTTTCTTTCAATTATTTTTCCTTTCATAAATTGAAAATTAAACCTTCAAAATGTATGCTCACATTCAATATCCCCTTTGGACATATATCTGCGTATTCTACAACCTCTGAATATGGATATGTCTCATTGCGGTATAGTCTCCAAGATTATGTATTCTCCGTAAAGTACGGATGGTTTACGGTTACGTCTTTTCCTTTATTGCATATGGGACTGCCCATAAGTCCGATGGGCCATAAAATCAACAGATTACATCAGGGAAATATGAAAGTATTTTTATCTTTCAACAAAAAAAGGATTATCGATCAAGGCTGAAGTTAACTGTTCCATCAAATTGGATAGCAATAAATGATGGATGGACGAAATATGAAATTTCATTTACCTTGGCAAATATGGAGTAACACAAAAGCCAATGTAATTTGTATTTTTACAACTATAATAAAGATATTTTGATAAATAGGTAATAATTTATTTATTTACTTTTTTAGGAACAAAGTCTTATTAAAATCATACCTTTCTCGTAGAGATAGAAAAAAATGCTCTATCTGTGTGAATTTTTCCTCAATAATATCTATTTTCCTCAATTTGACAAAGGTGGTATAGAAGTAAATCTAGTTTTTAATGATATAATTAAGTAGTAGGTACTATAATAATCTTTTTAAAAAAAATATGTTTTGATCTACTGATTCATCGCAAAAGCGCTGGATCTGCAAGGCCAATGAGAGATGATTTATTTCGCAACTAGCTGTTGCCCGCGACTTCGTCCCCGTGGAATTTTGTTTTATCAAGCACCCCTATTTTACCCCTCTGAAAAGTAGCCTAAGTTACTCCTTGTTACATCAGCTATCTGCCAGTGAAAGTCCCGTCAAAATCGGTCCAGCTGTTTCAGAGATTAGCCGGAACAAACAGACAGATAGACAGACATAAATTGTAAAAAATGTTGTTTTGGTATATGTACCGTGTATACATGCATATGCACTTAGTAAAAAGCGGTTATTTTAATATTACAATCAGACGCTCCAATTTTATTTATTTGTATAGACGCTCTGTAAAATAGACGCCAACTAAACTTTGAGAAGGGCGTGAAATGGGCGATCTAACAGCACCCAACACGACTTGCAACGTGGTCAAAGTATGACCAACTTGTAGTTGCAACCAATTTATTTTTATTTTCGCGTTGTATCCAATCGTTGTTTGGAAATTGTTAGCAGTGTAATAAAATACATTGGTGTCGGTTCTATACTCGCAATCTAATTTGAAATAGATTTCGAACAATAGTTCGTTCGGAAATCTCACTGAAAGTAAAGTGACACTGATGTTAAAGTACTGTATCATTTTACGCGAAGAGTATTTTGAATCTATGCCGTCACGCAGAAAAGTTTATCTCACATAAACTAAGTTAAGAGATAGTGAACTTGAATTTTATTCGCTTATTTCTATATTATTCATGGCAATAATGACCGATTGCTATAAAAATCAGCCCTATCGGTGACCTCACCTTTTATATCATTCATATTTTTAAAAGCGTTTGATACGTTTGCCCACCAAATACCAAAACAGACGGTTATAAAATTTGGTGTTATTTCGCTGATATTTGATATCAAATTGGTACTTGCCATTTTATACCATTGGGAATATGAAATTATCCATAACTAACGTGTAGTCCTTTTAATATTAACAGTTAACCTTACTCCCAAATAAAAATGATAAGTTGTATTACGAGAAGGCACCCTTTTCGCAACCTTGAAATAAAAACACAAAATTGTGTGTAGGTTAATACCCAAAATTTTATAAATAAAACGATTAAATAAAGCGTGCATCTCTAATATAGGCCATTCAAAAAAGTTTGTTAGCTTTTTGTCAATAATAACGAATGACAGATAAATAAATTAAACTTGTATAGATTCCAAAAGGATGAAAAAAGGAAATGATGAGACATTTCAAAATAAGTAACATGAGAACCGAAAGAGAGAGGACGAACCGGATATAGTTTTTGTTTCCAGTCTGATCTGTCATGAAAACAAGTCACAAATGTACTTATTTTTATTACCCAGTGTTTACAGCGTAAAACCTGTTATGGTATACAGAATACTATGCATCTCTAAATAGTATTAATCAAAGTCTATGTCCTGTCTGTTTCTCTGCTTACTTCTACTATAAGGATAAGGTTTTTAATAATAGAAAGAACCATACCTAAACGAGGAAGGTTTTTGAAACGTATAAAACAAGTTTAGCTCAATTAAATAATCACTTTATTTAAATGTGATTAAAGTCAAACTCAAAAACTTTATTTCCATAGAATTAATTAAGAAATATATTTTATGTATGCTATGGCATAAAACCGTCTATGATAATTTTCTTTAATGAAATGACTAATAAATTTCATAATAAGTTACAATGGAGTTGAAGATTTTTTACTAAGCTTTGAGTAATAAGAATATTACATAGAACAAACTTCAGTTTAGAGCCTTATAATATAAATTGCATTAATAAGCACTCCTAAGTTATAAGAAAATATCGTATCGTATTTTTTTGCGTTTCAAAGAATTTCTTGTTTCTTTTTTTTACTTTGGTCTTGGATTAAAGAATCCCATGAATTATTAATCATATCATCCGTTATTAATGTCTCGGCACATTTTCTTAGAAACAAAATTTTTAACAGGATCGTGGAATTTGCTTGCTAACCTGTTTCAGAGTACAATTTTAACCCGCTTCTTCGAAAACGCCTTATGGAGACACTATTTTAAAAGTGCTTTCTTTGTTGTGTTTTTTTTTTAATTCTGTCGCAGAGAAATGCTTGGTAAAAAAAAGAAATAATAAAAAAGCATAAGTAAAATAAAATTATATATAAAAAAAATATGATTAGTTATTCAGGTAATTGCAATGTGTATTGTTGCTAACAAAGACTGTGAAAGACAACTGGTTAAATGCATTGTTGCAATTTTCAGACACACAATAGGTTGGGTTATTACAACATTTGACATTATTTTCCAGGGCCGAGCTCATACGAGATGGACTAATTAACGTGCTCGAAGCTCTTCCCTTACATATCTGATCAGTTGAAAACCATTCTATCAAATTGCAAATTAGCAAATTCGGATTGAGTATCAAACGTCGCGGTACTACCTGCTAATACTCAATCAATGGCTCTCTCGAACGAGCGTAGTGGAAAGATTAAAGTGCGCCTCAATGAGACTCCGTTCGTGTAGCTGATAAACGCTTCGAATGATTGGTTCAAGGACATGCTAGTTTCCTTACGATATTGTTCATAACTGTTTTGAGAAGTTAGTGTTCTGTTTATTTTTTTGTAGCGGAAACTCATTGAATGCATTCTGGATTTGAACTAGCGACCCCCGGACTGAAGCTCAGTGTGCCACTGGGGCACCATATGTTGTCACCTATATAAATGGTCCAAAAATATTTCAGCTACAAAATGGCCGCACATTTAAACTGTCAAGTGAAATTAATTGAAAACTGGTTCTGTAAGTACTACAAGTACACGAGTTTGTGAACACAACGTGGCCACTTCAGCGTAACACTTCTGTTTGTGTTGTTAACAAAATTGACCCTAAATAAATACATTTGGACGCACGCGAACGCCGGGATGAAATGGGCCGTTGTCACTGTTTTGTATGAATGCTTGCGCCTCTCCACAATGAAAGCTTTCCACTTTAGAAAGATGAGTCTGAATGTTTACCAAACTTTTGTATAAGAAAAAAACGTGCAAGAAACAGATGATTTCATTATGAAAATAATTTAGAATAGCTTCGGAAATCCTAATTTGTTAGGCCAATATATCGTTTGGTATTCAAGAGGTTGCTTGCCAAAAGCCTGTTAAATTATGTCCAACGTTAGCCGTAGTTTAGCATTAAAACGAATCATTGTTCTGTTAGAATTAAAAAACCTTAAAATAAAAGCGGTTACCACGTAACATTAGGTGATCCGTCCGCTCGTTCCGTCACTTATATCACATAAAAAAATGGAAGCAGTCTTTAAATAAATACGGATTCCAGTTTCGATCTCCAGCCTGGGGAAAACATTTATATGATATGTAAACTTTGTACTCAGTTCTTGGATGAGTGTATGTGCTTATTTTTATTTCATCTGTGATGCAGGAAATCCGAATGCAAAAGTGTGAAGGCGCTAAAAATATGTGACCTTGATTGACTTTAGAATTCATCGTACATTTTTATTACAAAATTCGTGAAGTGGAATCGAGGGCGAATGAATTCTGCACGTTAGACACACGTTAAGTGCTGAAACGTTTGTAGGGCTTAACAGTGTAGGGTTGTTAAATTATAAAATATTTATAGGTTAAAAAAAAAAACAAAAATATCCCGTTAAACGTTTCATTTATTTGTTTCATTATTACCATGCAGTTATTTCGGATAAAGTTGTCATTAAAACAAATCATCCCAAAATTAGGAGCATGTGAATATCTAAAAGAGTAAAATGACGAAGATAATAGAAGTAAAGGACCGTGAAAATCTAAGAACAGTAGGATGGTTGAAACTTTGTAACATTGGATTATGTAAGAGGTTGAATTACTGATTTTTTTCAGAATATAATTACTTAAGAATTATTGCTATCTTAAAAAAATATCTCAACAGAGGTATAGAATTGGATTTAGATTAACTTGCGTTCGGAACTCTGAGACGTGAAGGTGCTGTGTCTCAAGTGCTTGCAATTTTATCGCCAACTCAATCTTTCAACGCGTTGCTGCTTATCAGCAGAAATAATTGTGGAAGTTGAATCGCCTTATAAGAATGTTCTTGGAAGAAGTAGCAACCCTACAGAATGTTGCCCACGTTCGTGGCATAGCGGAGGGCTCTCGTGCCGAGTGTCTCGTAATTTGGGTCAGCGCATGCATAAGTTGCTATCCGGCGAAATTTTAATTTGATTAGTCTGGCGGTGGCGCTTTACATGTTTCTCGGTAGCCTGTTGTAACAAGTTTTTAACACAGCCTGTAGTTGGGGAAAGTTTTTGGGATCATGTTTTTTTTTTTTTTTACATTTAGGTACTGTAACAGATAACAAACCAAGATTGATTTATTATATTCAAACAAATCAAATCAAGCATAAAAGAAACAGATAAATAATTAATTATGCAATGTTTCTTTTTAAAATGTCACATACATAATACCACAGCGTTGGCTAGAATATTACATGAAATATAGTTTCATCTTTCAACTTCTTTCTAATAATACGTTCTGGTGATAAAATACCTGTCTTAAAATGTAACCATGATAACAAAAGGTAACACAATAAGGAGCGCGTGCTATTTATCTTGTCGAACCATTCATGTAGAAAGTAAGGACAGTATAGATGCTGTTATGAAAGGACAATGAACTAGTTCATCGAACCAACAGATGATTTATTTTAAAATATCTTGGTTAGCTTATTTATCAATATATATAATCTTTATAACATGATACATACCAATGTTTCATACTTATTCGGAAATGGTGCTTTAATTTCAACATGCGATTAAATTAACTTTTTTCCAATTTGTAACTTGAGTTTCAATAATGAATATATCGGAAATAATCCTTTTTAAGTTTGTTCATCCAGTATTCAAGGTAGAGATAAAAGGATTTATTTTCCTCGTTAACGAAACATATCAAATATTTTAAGTATTTACATGCCCGCCAGGAAACAGACCGTTGATAAATCCTTTATTAAAAATACCTTTTCGTAGGTAATGAATTCAAAAAGAGAATACTTATATTGTATGGCTCGCAATTACATATAATTTTGTAAAATATAGTTACCGATTTAGCAGGAAAGTTCTGAATACCTAGCTTACTATCTTCAAGTACTCAAGCTTTTTCGGCAGATGGTTTGAGAGTAAGTTCCCAATCCAAGCATGCAAGCAGCGAGAAAGCGTAGCGCTGTCATCTGCTAAATAGTGGCTTAACATCATATATTATTCAGACAAAACCGAACTCTCCTATAAAGAATAAACATGAAATTAAACATAAAACCAAACTATTTTTCAAAGACAAACGTTAAATAAATAAAGGCTTAATTTGTCAATTCTGAAGAATTCTACCATAAATAATATCGCTGTAAAAGGTCCTTGTCAAAGACAAAGGACAAACCTGACCCCACTCGGAGCGAAATAGTTATGTTTTGTTAAGTTGGCATGAAAATTACAATTAGTATGCGGTTAGTACATAAGCACCTGGCTTTTGTCCAACTACCGCAGTCTCATTTTGTTTGGGCTGGAAGGAGCACTTGTGAACTTCGTGACGTGGGCTTAAAAGTTTCATGATGTAGGTTAAGATGTTACTCCGAACACTTAATGCTGATTAAGACATTAATGGTTTGTCGAACACGTGCCCAGTATCAGATGGGAATATTCTTTTTCCTTTTTTCACCAGACAAAAGGCAATTTTTGCTATTTTATTCGTTCTTATGTGACAATATGATATCATGTGTAAATGGAAACCACTAGATTTATGCTTGTTTTTTCAACTGAATGTGAATAATTAAAGGTCTATCTTATCTTACGGAATTCTCTCGTACACGACAACAGCATACGATGCTCTCGCCTACATGCTACGATTCAACTCTTTCCATACGCCGAATTGTTTCATTCGTTACCATCGTAACTTAGAATCTAATTGGGGTTATACAACAATTTATATTTTATTAAAGTTTATTCTCAAAATAACATTTACAGAACGGTACATAAATCATGAGGATACTGGTAACTTATAGAAGCAAAAATATTATGCTGATTTACACTTAACAATCCTGATTATAGGCATATTGATAGGTTTAGATACATTCGCCAAGCAGACAAGAAAATTATATAGATCCAATTAGGTACAAGGGTACACAACGCAAACACTTTACCAAGTAGATACGCTTTATTCTATGAATTGTAAACATCAGAAGCTGGTATATATCGTGCAGATATAATAATACAATGTACATACAAACCAACAATCGGCTCGGGAATAAACTGTGTTGAACAATACAGCCATATTGTTTTGCTTGATTTTCTAAAGCCCCACTACGAAACATGGATATCTATTTCTGTGTCGTACCCTAGCAATTTTAAAAATATATACCTCTCCCTCACGAATTCGTGACCTAATCCAGAACTAAAGACCCTAATCAGCTTTGATCGTAAGATAACCTGCATTTTCTAGACTAAAAATTGGTAGGCATGTGAGATCTATAAATCTATTATTGTGCTGGTGACTAGAATATCACTAACTTTCTCGAAACAGTGTGGTGGTTAAAGTACGCCCTAAACAGGCTCCTTTCGTGCATGTCTTTAAATGTTTGGCTCTAGGAAATTTCGGTTTGCTCACGATGTTTTCTTTCATCGTTTTGAGGTCGTAGTATTGAGCACATAATATTCTTCAAACGAAAAAACTAGTTTGTGTAGGTTAGGATTCAAACTCCAGATTGGAAATTGAGTTCTATTTCACGGAATCACCTCTTTAATTTACAAATGTATTCAATTTAAAAGATAATAAACGGCAAAATTCAAAATGAAACACATATTTCAACAAGCGCAAAGCTCTCATTCCAGCTTGTAGAGTAGATTTTTCATCGATATTCAAATACTTGCTATAAAAGACAGCCATTACACATTCTTCATGCAAAACTTGAGCAAAAACCACCTTGAGGGAAAGTGGTTGCAATATTTCACAGTTTCATATAAAAAGTCTATCGCGTAAAGTGACAGACACAGAGTAAAAATATGCAAAAGTTAAACTTGATTACCTCTTGATATCAGAGCGGGCAAATAAGTTTTTAGCGGTAGTCATTATTTTGTTTTATATATTATTCTGAACTGATAATTAATAATACAGGATTGTTATTAAAAAACACACAAAACTGTTAAACTGTTAATGACAGATTTGAGAAAATTTCTGGTATTTGTAATTTGAATCCTTGAAGCAATAACAATATCTATATAATGCGTTATGTGTTTGCATCAAACAGTTTCTGCCTATGACGACAAATAAATTATAGAAAAAAAGTTCTCAATTATTTTAACTATGATGACAAAGGTTATGAAAGTAACACCGTTCGTTCTGGGAACAGAAAAACAATTTTATATGTTATGAAGTATTAGGAATTTGTACTGAAAGTTCACACTAAACCCCTCTGCTATATTTCTCTGTGGCACTGTGTAATATGAACCCTGAAAAAGATTCGCGAGATAACTTTGTCAAAGGTGTTTCACAGTTTTACTTTATAGTGTAAACACGGATCCTAGGAGTGCCTTTCAGGGAAAATGGCTATCCTCTTTTAAGAGCGTGCCTGAGTGACCTTTCGCCGTTACGCCATAGTGCCTTGAAATGTTTTATTAGTGGAATTAGAGTGAAGGAGCCTTTGTGGTTGACGTTGACGTAAATGTGGCACTTTTATTCGAACTTTTAATAAAAGTTAAGCTAAGTAAGTGTAAAGCTATTCTACCTCAGCTATAGATAATTATTTTGCATCATTCGATTGAACATCTGAGTTAATTTTATTTAATCTGTACTTTCTACGGTTAAAATGAGTAAGTCTCAATGCATTATTAAAACAACAAATTTAATAAAATATAATCACAAGCGAACACCGGTCTTTTGGAATTTATACATTATGGCGTTATGGTGTTTTTTTTTTTGGTATAATCAGTAAACCGAGCAAAGCCTCAAAATTATATGTATATTAGAATGCCACTCGGGCAACAACATTATAGACTATAGACAAATATTATTTTGGATAATTTAAATAAAGAAAATTTGGTCAGATATCCAGTCCAGTCCATGTAAATTTTCCACAACTCTTTTAGTAAAACTGTCAACAAATCAGAATATGCTTTATTGGTTAATGATATGCCATATTATATAGAAGTGCAGGAAATTAGAAAGAGACATCTTTCAAAAACTTTTTTAATTACTTGGGATTATCAATAAAACATGAAAGATTTTTCACGAATTTTATTCTGACTTATTTTGTTAATCCATGGTAAGTTTGTCATAAGATCCCATAGTAACGGTGAGATAAATTTGTTATCTTACAAATCAACATTATGGTTACGAAGTATTTTAATTCGTTACATTAAAACAATAAGATATTTACAAATTGAAACTCTATGGTTACTGTAATTACAATATCTAACAAGAAATGTTTTGCAAACATTATAGTATCATTGAAATAGATAAACCAGTTACGGTTTTATGGTAATCCAAATAAACATTTATTCGTAACATTACCTAATGCATTCCGAAATTCATATCAGCAAGTGACACAGACGTAAAATTTTATACTTATCAGTAAAATATCGGGGGTAAAATGCGGAAGGTTTTTGTTCATACTCCGACTTTTGATCATAAAACATAAAACCATAAAGATAGGTACGTGTGTTTGCTACCGTCCTGAAATACTCCAGTTATATTTTACCGATAAACGTATTGTTCAGTTACATGACACACACAAAAATATTTACAGTTGCATTTGTAATGGTGCTTTTATGTAACACGTAAATTATGAGTATTACAACATTCAGGAATTAATCACACCAGGTAATATGCAATGTAAATCGAGTATTACCTAGGCATCTGTGTGTGACATGAAATATACGTATTTAAACTTTAATATACGTTTCTATGGTCTTCAAAAGTTTATTTGAAAACTTGCTGTGTCACAAAATTATATCATAAGAAAAATAACAGTATAGTCCTAATGTAATACAGTCTTTAAGATTCTAGTTTATTTACATAATAAGGTCATTTTAAATGACAATAATAATTAAAATAACAAGGGATACAATTTGTTATCAAGTTCTAATATAATAAGATATAATTAAACCATATTATTCCTTCAGTAAATTTCCATTATCTGATCAGCCGAAATTGAAATCAATATTTGTGATGAAAAATATGATATAATAATAATAAATAAATTGAACAAATTATATTTTATGTGGATTTGAAGATATTTTAAACATGCATTTTGTTCTTAGGAATTACATTATCACTATTAACATAAATTGATAAATATAAGTATTTACAATTAAATAATAGATTTAATGGCCACGATACAAGATACAAACACAATACAAGTTCTCATTTGATCTATTAAGATTGTTTCCATGCTGGAATCACTTTTTGAGCAATTGATTGCATTTTTTTTCTGAGATCATTAATATGTCGACTTCACTTAGCTCGCTAGGTTGCTTAAACAAGTTTTGATGTTTGAAAATTCGTCAATACGCTATTACTTTGCAAAAAGTAATTTCAACATGAAAACGCCAACAAATCATTATGATTTCAAATCATAGACCTTACAATTATTTTCACAAAATACGATTTTTATGTACAAATTCGATTTCACGATATTTACAACCATGATGAGTCGTGTGCCACCGTGCACTGTGTCCTGTCACTTCACTCACACTCACACATAATTGTAAATATCTTCCATGTCTCATACGTTCATTTCGGACATAGCCGCTTGTGGAACTCTCGACTTCTGAAAGTGCTGGGCGGGAGGAGACGACGGTGCTTGCAAGACATTACCGTTCCCGGGAACTTGCGACTGTCCCGTCTGCGCTTGCACGTCCGGCAAATTACTAGAGCTGGCCAAAAAAGTGGCGTTTTTCGGTAACGTCATGCAATTCGAAGAGTTGCACATTTGATTTTGTTGCTGGTACGCAAACCCGACTTTTCTCGGCAACGTCTGTCCCCTGCTCGTCGGAGGGCTGTTTTTCTGCGACAAATTCGACATCTGCATCCCAGTGTGACACACATTAGGGCAGTTCGAGGAAGTAAAATGGGGGACGCGATTCGTCATGGCTATGATTGCGTTCTTATCTTGATGGTCGATATCGACGATAGTGCTCGAGCTCTGCGAGTGGCCGACGAAGTAATGGGGGTGTTTCGACGAAACGCTATCAAAAGTGCTGTTGTGGTTCCGTTTCTGTTGTTGCTGTAGAGCTTTCACTTGCAATCTCGTTTTATCTCTCTGGTAATAGACGCCCGCGAAGATCAACACGTTCAGTATTAGAAGTGAGCACCCTATAGCTATGGTTACACTCAAAGCTGTAGAGTAAGCCGTGTAGCCGGCGACCTCTAAATTGGATACGTCTTGAGCGGTCGTATTGTTTACCTGATTGTGTGTAACGGCCGAGCCTGGCCGGGCGGACATAACGCTGATACAAGTCGTGACGTAAGTGTCCGCTGTAGTGGAGGGTACGTCTAGAGTGACGTTGTAGACCGGTTTGCGGTACAGCTCCATCGTCGGGTCGAAATAGTTCGCTCGGGTGAGCGGGTCGGGTCGAACTAGTCCGTCGTATAACTCCGGGTCGTTGTGGTTACGGAAAAGGTTGTGTTTGGCGACCACGTCCTTCATTCCCGCTCTGTGGATCTCGGGGATCAACCTCAGCCAGACGGACAGCTGATGCGCCCGGTAATGATTCTTCATGCGCGGTTTCATTCCTGCAATGGAATGCAATGTTTCAAACGGACGACGGGTAGAAAGAAAGATAGAAGGAGTATTTATTTTACCCAATTATCACAACACAATATAAATACTAAAACATAAAATACCGTTTGCCAACATTAACACAAAAAAAATTGGAATATATTGAGTAGATACAAAATTCTAGATATGTTATTTCGATGATAATCTGATTGATGTTTATTGATTTTGGGAATAAATTATAGTGTTTACTGCTAATAAAAACATAACGGTAGGTCACAAAAGGTCCGGCAAAACAAATCCATAGCACATCACCTCAAAAAGTAACCTCTGCGTTGCGCTAACACTCAAGATGACGCATATACTTCTGCGCGTGTAAGGATATTTACTCACCAATTTCTGCGCGTGTAAGGATATTTACTCACCAATTTCTGCGCGTGTAAGGATATTTACTCACCAATTTCTGCGCGTGTGAGGATATTTACTCACCAATTTCTGCGCGTGTAAGGATATTTACTCACCAATTTCTGCGCGTGTAAGGATATTTACTCACCAATTTCTGCGCGTGTAAGGATATTTACTCACCAATTTCTGCGCGTGTGAGGATATTTACTCACCAATTTCTGCGCGTGTAAGGATATTTACTCACCAATTTCTGCGCGTGTAAGGATATTTCCTCACCAATTTCTGCGCGTGTGAGGATATTTACTCACCAATTTCCAAATACTTCTGATGCAGAGTGTCGTACTCGTCCCACACTATGCTCTTGAATTTGTTTCTCTCTCTCGATATCGGCAGGACTGACTCTTGTCGCTGCGCCTCGTTCGGATTCCTGTACAAACAACAGATTTATTATTGAAGGTTGAGACAATCTTTTGTGGGTATATTTTTGGGGTGATGCATAAGGGGTTTCTTCCCTGTTCTTGGAGGGTCAGATAGGGTTTGAACAGGCGTCAAACTTAGCGATAAGTACGCGTGACCTTATGTTTAGAACATTATTCACGTTTCCAAGACATTTCTTTATTAATTCTATGGAAATATAGTTTTTACTTTGATGTGGAGGACAGGTGAAGTTAGGTGCAAGTTTTGAAAACTGATTGAGTACTTGTGAATATACAGATTGCTGAGGCATAAAAAATCATTTACAATTATTTGCCTACATTGGCCGATAAATTTTTCTCATCTTAATCAACTTCAAAGAAACAGACATTCATGCCTTGTCGTTTTGATGGAACGTCAAAGTCAATAAAATTTAGTATCGTCGTTTTTCAAACTTGGATAGCTACTAGTTAGTAAGCTAGTAACACTGGCTTCGTGTATACGAAATTAGATCGTCAATATTTTACTACGTTTGTATTTATCTATCTATCTAAAGTTATGGTTCACCATGCTGATAATATTATAAAGTAAATAAAATCGTTGCTTTGACTCCTCTGGAATGTATCTGGAGTCACTTATCTCAGATGGTGTTTGCGTGCGAAGATTGCGAAGAATGATTTAATCATTCAACAAATCAGTCTCGTAATTATTTTATTTAAATCTTAAAAGTGTAAAGCACTTTTCACTGAATTATTGATGCAGCACTTTGAAATGCAAATGCTTGCTGTTGGATAAATTTATCATTTATACCGAATTCGAAATTCGTATGTTCTAAAATACACCTAAATGATCCTGGGTTAGTAATCGAGATAAAAGCATTAAGCGGAGATAAAAGGGAGTTATTTAGATATTAAAATCAGCGTTAGTCAAAATTACAACGTAGTCGAATTTATCTGAATAAATCAAAGATAAATGCAGCCAAAATGGCAAAACAAAAACATTATTATTGAAAAAAACTGCTCCGAAGAGATAAAGTTAACGTAACCTTCACTAAATACTGATTATCGTTGCAAAATAAAATGGCGTCACGAAAATGGCTTGACTTTAAACTGATACCTGCTACCAAAAGGTATGTTGGGCCTTATTTGGCACAACAATAGTTTTTCATTACACCAAACAAAGAAAGCTGGGGGTCGGTGCCAGCGACCCGCCCGTATTTATTTAGTACTCAACCATTCTTAAAAACAATTTCACAATTTTAGGGTATTGCTAATAATTCAAAGTAAAACCTACTGCTATCGCTCTAGCCTTTGATAACATCAATGTATAAATAATAAACTTCTCCAGACAAGTGAGAGTGATTGAGCAATTCGCGGAAACTCGATTAGAGTGGCTTAAATATGGTAAATTGGCTGCAGGATAATGTCGATTTCTTGAAGATGTTTTCCTTTAACGCTTTGAGAACGAAATTTTTTTTGTAAGCCTAGCTTAAGTCCTTGTATCTTATCACAAGGTTTTCAGACATAATAATCTGTTTTACTGTTTTTGAACGAATATAAAAACAGTTATGCAATAATGACCTATGTGCACAAGTGCGTAGTTAAACTATAGTGAAATAATTTTATTGTTCTGAAAAGGGGCTTGCGGTGCCTGCAGGGCTGCATCGAGTATTTTACGTGTGCATGTAGGAGAATATAATCAGTATTACGCGGCACATTATTATGAAAATGTATAGCTCACAAAACCGAACGTGAAATTGGGAAAAACAAAATACCGCAGGTTTTTCAAAGTTTTTGGGTAATAATCGAATTATGATAAGCATGTATAAAAGTAGCTTGCTTGCTTAAACTTTCACACAGACCCAAGAAGTTGTATTACCTGTTTGTAAAGGAGACAAAACACTACTTCACATTCGGAACCGCCGTGCACTTTTTCAAATGAAAATTTATGTGCGAAACACCTTGAAGAAAACAGCCTAGAAATTAAATTCAAAAACCGGATATCTACTGTTGCTTGTGGAGAGTAGGATTACGTTGTAGGACGTGACAAGAGTTATTTTCATTAGCCTATTTATATTTAATCTCAATTATACTAGACGAACTATTTCTAATTAAGCAAGGCAAAACAAAGGAATGTTATCTTGGCCTTTGGAATAATTATTGTAAGTCGTATTTTGGTTTAAATTAGTAAATACGGAGCTGACATTTTATATATAATAGCACTAATCCTTTCAGCAAACTAATTCGAGAGACTTAGAGACACTAAGATAATGTAACCTAAAAATTACTCCTTGACGCTGGCAAAAAATATAACTACTGGTCATTAAATTGCCTTGAAAATTCACCCAAAACCCATTCTACTCTTAATTTCATTATCTTACCCAGTCCTGATAAAGTTGGCTATATAAAGTATGAAGGCTTCAGCCAACGCGACTTCTGACTTTGTGTAGTTCTTCGGGAAGTGTCCTATGCCGTCTACCAACGGCGCTCCGAACAAGTACGGAAGCTCTTCGCCGTGAACTGAACCCATTCTCTGAAACAATATTCTGTCTTTAACATTTGAAGACATTTTAGTATACCCACACGCATACATGCATATATCAGTATGTCTTAAACAGTGGCACTGATAAATATGTTTTGGTTTTATAAAAATATATAATAACTAAAAATTAATATTTTATCAGGGACAAATCGCCCTAATTGTGACGATTTCTGTGCTGTCCAAAACAAACACGGCAGCATGGCCCATTACAGGCCCATTTGCAAAAACAACAACCATATTATTGCAAGTCGGGTAATTAGAAAATCTATTTACTTTGATAATATTTGGCGGAACGCGTGGGGTGCTTGTTGGTTCGGCAATATTTAGGTTGCTAAGTGAGCACAGAATAAACATTAAATTGTTTGTCCTAAATTATGTCAGATTTCTATGTTTGTTGTTGGATGTATACATTTCAAACATAAATCATTATTGATTCATCAATATGTATAAATGTGAGGGTTATATAAGAAATTTATGTCATTTTAAGGCCAGATTATAATAATAATATTTGTGGACACACAGCGCCATCTAGCCCCAAAGTAAGCTAATCATAGCTTGTATCATGGGAACCAGACGACTGATATAATACTTATACATTTTCTTTTTTTAAATACATACCTTTAATACATATTAACACCCAGACACAGAACAAACACCTATGTCTGTCACACAAATATTTGTCCTGGGTGGGAATCAAACCTACGAACTACAGCGCAGAAGGCAGCGTTACTACCAACTGAGCTGTGAGGCCAGTCGACCATTATCGCAGAATTAAAGTGACATCTTTTTATCCTTAAGTTTTATGTAGATTATTGAAATTTCTTATAACTTATGGCAAAGCAAATAAGTTTCTTGCATGCCCTAGAGGAGCTACGTACTGAGTTGATCCAAGTAGCTTTTCAGTCTTGTAATTGGTCAATTTTTCGCTATACTGAAAGTCTTCACAGAAGCCAATAATTACTCTCCTGAATCATCAGGTACAAATCAGCTCACCTGAGGATAGTCACCGTCCTTAGTCTGGTAATCAAACACATAAAAGAATGTTTTAGGTCCAGTTTCTGGAGAACTCTTGGCTACGCTGAGGAAGTCTCCAGTCTGCACGAGAGGAGCCACGTATTGAGCGTCTGATAGCGCCAGCACTGCTGCATCCCGAGTGTTGATTGGATGCTGAAACAATGAAAAACCGTTATTCTTTGTAACTATAGGAGATCTTTTCTCGTACTTGAGTCTATAAGTATTTTGAGCTAAAGTATAAAATGTTAAAAGCAACATAATTATGTTGTCGTAAGTATCACGCGAGGCATTTCATCATCGAGAAAAGCTGCGTCGTCGATTATAAGAGCCGATAAAGCTTCGGCTTAAGTGTCGCTTCCATCCAATCTTTTATTACGAGATTTATCTCTTTTTTTCTGTACACAGCTACGTACACTCAAAGTCAAGACTTTTATTTCCATAGAATTCGTAAAGAAATGGCTTGGAAACGTCAATATTATTCAAAACATAAGGTCACGCGTACTTATTGATAAGTTTGATGCCTGTTCAAACCCAATCCGACCCTCCATGGGGAGAACAGCCAAGAAACCCCTAATGTAGGGATTCCTTTTTTTTCGCGAGCACGATCCTTGTACGATGCTGATTTACAATGTCTAGTTACAGTAGAACTCAAAGTCCGTACGCACATCATATTCTAAATTCTGTGAATATGACTACATAAGATTTAGATATTTTCGCATGAGACGTAACATCCCCGTCTCTAATGGACGCAACGCAATGCGACTTGAGTCATCTCATACTCTGGTGGAGAGGGCTTGAGTCGAATTGTTGTTGTCCATGGGCGGCGGTTACCACTTAACATCAGGTGGGCCGTCAGCTCGTTCAATCACGTACATCCCAAAAAATAATAAGAAAATACTTCTTTCATTGGATACTTCTACTAAGGTATCTATTTCATGATGACATCGTTTTGTACTTTGTTAAGAAAACTTTCTGCTGCGTGAAACTTTTAATTAGAAAATAATTCTCTGAGTTATCGTCGCATGGTATATAAAGAAACCCAATTCGATCAAAATTACTGTTACATTGATTGATACATAGGTAACTTATTAAACCCTATAATTAGGTAGCTTAAGCTCCAGTTACTAATAGATCAAAGCCTATTCACAGAGTGTATTCTTGCAACACAAGAATGTCGATAAAGGATGTTCAATAGTTTACTAATTTTTTATATCTCAGGAATCTACATGTAAAAATAGGGATGAACTGTAAATAATATTTTTCATACTTTGTATATAAAAGGACAGGGATATTTTGTAATTACTTCATTCATTCATTTGACAAACTTGGAGCAGGAAATTCAAATGTAGTCACAAGACCATTAATAGCAGAAGAGTCAACCCAAAACTTGCAATGATGCGAGCACATCAAATTCCGCTGCGCTGCACAAATTACTGAAACGTGGCCCCACACGTGACTTCATCCAAAACCAAGTGGGCCATCTACAGAACTGCCACTTTGGACTCTGGTGCGAGGACATAAAGATTAAAACTAGACTGAGTGGACCCGGATGTGCCATCAGTCACGACGAGCGCCATTTTTCAGAAATGAAGTCGGGAAAACAGTTTTATTTTGCGCCAACAGGAAATGCAGATGGAATTTTTAATCAGTTAATGTTTGTATTGCAGTTTTTTATTCCTACTCATTATAAATATACCTTATATGTACTCACTTTTTCTTTAAAGAACTTTGATTATAAATGATTTTTACGGTATTTTTTAAAAGACTTTTACAGAATAAAACCCATTAAATAATATTCGTACAAAATATTTTTGTTTTCTTTCTTTGTATAATATATAATTATCAAGTGAAAATTATAACTATCATCGAATATAAGACGCCCTAATTTTTTTATTTGTGAAAGCACTTAAGATTCGTACTAAAATATTATGTTAGCAGAATTCGCACTTAATTGACTAGACAATTTAGTAACTGTCTAAAGAAAATTTCTCTCCTAACAGTTACTCGTTAAAAGAGAGCACTTTAAAAACGCGCTAATCCGTACAAACTTGAAAGGTCTAACAAAAAATTGTTTTTGTTCGTAGCCGTACTAAATTGGAAGCACCGAACGTTGTGAACGAAAATAAAAGTCCAATAAACTAAACGCTCCAAAATCTACTCGCGATTCAATCCCAACTCCCGAACTTTGGATGAAAAACACTGAACTTTATCATTGAAAACTTATCGTATAAAACGCATCCGGCCCAGCTACTGTAGCTTATATTGTGCTAGGGAGTTGAACTTCAAAACAATAGATATTTGGCAGAGTCGGGGCGCAGTTCAGAGCCAAATGGTGAGTGCCAAGTCATCATAGACTTGTGTCGTAGCGCCTAAACTGCAGACTATTTTACCCGAGTGGGTCAAGTCTTGAAGATAAATATCTTCGACGTTCGGTCACTTTAAGCTTATTACATGGATCGGCGGACGAAACGAGCTTTATTGGAAACATGGTACGACCGTTTTATGAATGAGTAAGAAAATGTCGGAAAATGTTGGACATATTCTTTCTCATTCCTGTAACGACTGAACATGGATGTAACTAGATTATGCCAGTACGTAAGATATACGCGGCGATAAAAGAATTTTGCTGAGGAATAATTTGCTGATGGTAAAGTGAAGCAGATTTTGTGCCCTTAAACTTTAATGGTTTTAATTATACCTACATTATTGACACAACGGAAAAATTAATCTAAAATTATTCAAGTTTATATTTTTTTTTATAATTTTTATTAATTGCAAATTATGATACAATTTGCGTTTGGTGTGTGTGGTGGGAGCATGTTATATGTAATATTATTTAATATCATTCTCTAACCAACAAGGTTTATATATTTTTTCAAACAGGTCATCATAACTTCTAAGCATACCTATCTTATGAACTATGATCTTATCTTATCTATGATCTTATCTTAATGATCATAAAATTCGCGATTAATGTTCTCACCTGAACTGTTCTCTCCCAGTCGGTGTACTCATTGACAATCGTAAAAAATATTTCACTCAAATGATATGTGTACGCGTTTCTCACGTATGTCCTGAAACAAAACATAAAAATCCTGATAAATTTTCAGTATATTTAAAAATCTATTGCGCAAAGCAATGCATCTCGTTTTTTTATCATAATAATAAATATCTTAAGGAATAAAACCTTGTTACAGATAACTTATATAGTGGAATACATGTAGTGTTGTACTCAAAATACCTGAACACAAAAACAACCCAAGTCCCTATACACGTAAATATTTATATAAAACTTATTCACAAGGACTCCTTATCGCGCTCCGTAATCAACACATTTTTTTTTTGGCTCCAAAATGTAAAACATTTTATCCTATCTTCGTTAGGGAAGCGTAATTGAGACTGTGGAAAGCGCGCAGGCAGAATAAAAATCAACTACTGAGATGTTTTAAATAAACTTGGCTTTGTTAATTGAAGCTCAGAACAAAGTTTACGTTTTGTGGGAGTAGTAAAAATGTCTGTTACAAAAATGTAACTGCATTCAACCCCAAGATTATGTACATAATAATGAATTATTTTTTACTCAATTCTTACGTTGACGATCAATTGAAGTTACCATTGATAAGTACCATTTGTTCTAACTATTTATACCTACTTTGGCAATTCCCTTAAGTAATTCCAGAACCAAAATTAGTCCCAGTCACTGATCCCTCCAATAAAACACCTCTTCATCAAAATAAAGGCACCTATAACGTCTTATTGTTCCGCGGCCAATACCTTCTGATACCGATTCAACTGCTTTCATTACTACCCATTCGCATGGAGCCCCTCACTGCCTTATCCGCGTTCAAACACCAATTTGCTCAATAAACATCAGACCTCACCTTATTATTCGGTCCCTTCTCTCGCCTTCAAAGCCATTCTGTATATCTTGAGCCGAGAATTTCCAGAGCGCCTCGCTCGTCACTACGCCGAACAACAAGTCATACTTGTTCTGTCCCCCTCTTATCCCGAAGGACCTATCTCCGCTCCTTTTGTCAGCTTTAAGGTTATTGACTCCGGAGACACTCGTGAATCCTTGCAAATCGTTTGGAATGAAGAAAGTGAGCAGTTCTTTTGCGTAATCAGTCTTTACAACCACACCGTCGACTGACGGCCCGAACGCAGTCAGGTAACTCGGCGTACTGATCTCGGCAGACATTAACTCTTCGAGAGAAACTTCTCGAAGGCAGTCCACGATCAGCTCGTGATCTTTGACTATGTCTTCCGGGAGTGTGCAGTTGGACTGTTTTGCCATTTGGACGGAAAAGCTGACGGGGTCTTCTACTAATGCCCAAGAGCTAAGCGCTGATCCAGACAGGAGTATAGCACGGTGGAATAGACCTGAAAAAATATAGGGTTATTATTTTGGCATAACAACAGGTATGTTTTGCAAATATTATAGACTAACATAAAAAGTAGTAAAAATATCAAAATACATTGCTCTCCGATGAAATTCTATGTAATTAGAATCAAATCTTCAAATAATCTGAAGCTTTTCGTTGAGAAATTCTCATTACGACGAAGAACTTGTCAAGAAACATGACGTACAGTAAAAAAAATATGTCCATGTCAGTTTTGACGCGTGACTTAAGTTTAACTTTTGTGTTAAAGAACATAACGCTATTTGTTAACACTCGTTTTTACTACCCATCGAATTTTCGTACCGGGACTTTAAATGAAATCGATTCTTAAGGAGTAACTCCAAAAATGTAGCATTATAATTTTACTAGACATTAGACACAAGCTACTCACTCATCAATTGTCAGTCAGTCCTGCCCAAGAAGGCATGAAAGTACTGCTACTTACCAATACCAATCCTGAACATATCAAATGAAATTTTTGACACTCTAATAGCGGATTCAATTGTGACAAAGGTAGCTTTCACAATGTAAGCTGGTTTCACAATGGACATATGGAAGTTACTGAAGGAGCTTAGCTTTGTCATTATTTTGGTTCCATGATTTTATTTGAACATATAGAAACGTCAAAAGTGATCTGAAGTGGGACGGAATTCAAATGTACATGGCCAATTTGTAATTCAACAATTGGACTCTTATTTTAATGGAGCTTTGAAGGTTGGAATATCTTTTGTTATTTTTGCAAACCAATCCATGTTTTGGAAATTACGTTTTTCCGGACTGTGTAAACAATCACGCAATTTTTTTTTTTAATTGGATATTCACTTCGGCAATGGGATAAAATACTGGTTATTGAATAAAAATCATTTGGCTTTTGGTTAGTAAGTGGCTTTTTTTTCAGGGTTATAAAATAGTTACAATAGTTACAATATTTCGAGATTCTTAAAGTGTTTATAGTGTTATACTACTGTAAACTGATTCGAAGTAGGTAGTAGTACTTGTGCAAAATTCGTCCGGGTAAGTATTACCACCAAACCTATTTTTACCGCCAAGCAATTACGCATACGCATTACTGTGTTCCGGTTTGAAAGGTTGCCGGTGTAATTACAGGCAAGTGAGACTTTTCATTTCTAAGTTACGTCGCAATTAAATGCGGCGCGGTCTTCCCGTACCAAAGTAGGGGAGGACCGCAGAACGTGTTTTGTTTTGGGCTAGGGTTTACATCATGTTGGGCCTTGCGCTTTCCGTAACCAATTCACATACATAAAATAGGGCATATATCACCAACCTGGCATGACAGTGGGTGATATCATGAGGAAGTTGATGCACGCGGCCCCGGAGCCGTGACCCAGTAAAGTGACGTTGCCAGTATCACCTCCGAACAACGCTATGTTCTGCTGAACCCAGTGTAGCGCCGCTATCTGATCCATCAGCCCGTAGTTCGCTACTCGAGCCTTTAGGTGCGGGATTGGATTTGCGTTGAGGAACCCTTTGAAACAAGAAAATGCTGTTACCTGATTTGATAATAAAAAGGGGACAGAAAGAGACGCAAGAGCCTGTGGAAAATTAGGTCATCTCAACTAATTCAGAAGGTCCAATTTGCAATGCATTGCGTCTGTCACTATGAAATAATGAGATGGGACACATTTTGAATATTGTAGGGTTTGTGCTTGATAACACTTCCAATAATTTAGAAGAAGAAAAAAAGAAAGATTATTTATTTTGCCATAAACAAAACAATACAAATGTATATACTAAAACACATATTAAAAACTAAAAAACAGAATATCATTTGACACAACTGGCACAGTAAAGGAATGTGATGAGTGGGCAAAAAGGGTGAAAGAGAGCGTAGCGCTGATTTTCAAGCAGGAGTTTCAACGTAAGATGAATGGATTTTCATTGAATTTGACAGCTATACAAATAATGCTACCTTTGTTAACAATAACGCCGCGAAAAATATTTCCCTTAGAAACAAAAATTACATTTATTTGCGAATTTTTCAAATAAATAAATTAAAAAAAAGACACTCTGGCGTACATTATATTATGACGAATACAGACGTGAATAAAAAATAAAACGCAAATTTATGAATGATGCATACATTCTTCGTTAGTAAAAAAACCAACCCCCAAAAACAAGCGCAGTACGAGCGGATGAGATAAATTTAAAAGCGAAAAACATTTCAGCATCCAATAAATCAAACAAGCCAATCACAAAAAAAAACGAAAACAGACATTCTTCATTGAAAAATAAGTTTTAATGTTGGGGCTATTCAGTTCGGAATTGCAATAACATGCCAATCAAAATCATCGTAAACGAAATTCCGCTCCACTGAAAATGAATCGTAAAATCGAAGGTATTAAGTTGGGAATTGAACGCATTCTTCAGTCAAAACTTTCAAGAATGTGTTTGATTACGTAGTGGGTATGTGACGAAAGCATAGCCCTGGAGTTGGCGTCCGTATAATTAGATTGTATTAGAACAAACTACTCAACTACTCTCCTAGGTATTAGCTCCAAGGGAGCCTTAAATGGGTTTCGTGCAATCTAATTTCGACTGCACAGCGTTGTCACAATATTTTATTTATTTACTAACTTAAAAATTGCGAAGACGTGACGCTAACGGGATATTGAAGGACCTAATGGTTTAAGTCATCAACGTAATAAGTTAAATATCTATAATAAATATCTAATTTCTACTTCAATTTTGACAAAGGCGACTAAATTTTCTTACTAAAGTCCTAATTGAGATGAGTGTAAAATAAACTGCATACTGCAAGCGTTAGGTGATCAACATCCATATAATAATTTATTATTTATAACCAGAGCCATGTTGTAATTTGTTTTCATGTCTATAGATCTAATTTGACCATGGCGATATTGTGATCAAATCCTCGTTATTAGGTTGATAGGACAAACAACAATCAGACACCAACAATCAGATCAGGGCAACACAGACAGGGTTGGATATGTGTTAGTCACTATTGCTTAAAGGCTTCCAATCAAATTTAGTTCAATTTTACGTTAACTTTATTAGCTATTAGCTACCAACGGAGCTGTGAAGCCAGTCGGTTGATTACACAATCAGATGTACTTCAGCTTCTCACACTCACTCGAGAGCGTGGTGGTCTAGCGGTACTGACCCCCGAGTTTCAATCCGGAGGTTGCCGGTTCAAATCCCGACGTGCCCCTATGAGTTTTTCGATTGAAAGATTTATGTGCGCAATACCACGTTCTCAAAACGCTGAAGGAAAACATCGTGAGGAAACCGACATGTCCTAGAACTAAAAATTCGAAGACATGTGTCGAGTGCACGAATGGAGCCTCTTTGAGGCGCACTTACAATCCTTTCACCACACTGGTTCGACAGAACCGGTGACTCGAAGAAGAAGAAGACTCACCGAGTATACCAAGCCGATAGTTGATGGTTATGACGACGACTCCGGCGTAACTTGCCAGCACAGCGCCGTCGTACACGTTCCCTGAGTTCCACTCGAAGGACTCTCCGTGGATGAAGATCACCACTGGATACTTCGCTTGGAGCGTAGGACCAACTGCAATATAAAGAAGGTTAGTAAAGAGCAGTAGAACTCTCGCCAAGTTCGTCCGGGGAATTACTGCCACAATGCCCTTTTATGCCGCCAAGCAGTAACGCATTCGCGTTACTGTGTTCCGGTTTGAAATGTGTGGTTGCCGGTGAAATTACAGGCACATGAGACATTCCACCTTCACGTCTCACATCTACGGGCGCATTCGATGCGATTTGGGTCTTGTCATACGTAGTATGGGAGGACCCAAGTCGCATTGGTTGTTATGGGCCGAGGTTACTATTCTGGGCCGTCGGCTCGTTCCGTAAATGTATTACATAAAAAAAAAAGTGTACAGTTCACAGCGGCTATCGGTTGAAAAGCCACGGAAACCTGTGTAGTATAGTTTTTTTTTTTAGAGAGAGATACAATGGTTTGGGAAATACGACGCTGGAACATTTACTTTATCTACGTAACATAAAACCCACAAATATACTCCAAACTCACTGCTTTGATAGCTTACTCTTTCAAACAGCCGGCCGCTGCTAGAGGGAATGAAAACATTTTGCTTGAATGTGGAACATGAGATGTGATAATATTTAGTCCAAATATAATATCATCGTAATATCATCATCATCTTGATTATTATTGCTTTTAAATGGTATTTAACATACAAACAATTATTATTCTACTACAAGACTACTACCACAAGAATGCATGGGTGCATTCTTGTGGTGGATTGATTCTTTTTCAAAGCGATGGTTTTTGCTAGTATATTAAAGGCATATTTTTTTATAGTCTTTGCCGGTGAGTGAGCTTTGGTGCTAACGGAACAGATAATATATTTCTAATTAGGAACATCATGTCATCACTTTGTTATTTTACTGGCAAAGGACAAACCAGAGCTCACTACAAAACAACTTCTGCACTAATAACTTGATACAGATTTATGCAAAACCTCGCACAAAGAAAACAAAACACGAACACAATAAGACTAAGATAAATTCATAGTTGTTGGCCTGCATCCAGCTTATCTGGAGCACAAAGAACGTGTCAGACGAAACATTGATAACGTATTATATGAGAGAAAATACTACGGAAAAATTGTTTAAACTTTATGAAGCAATGAATTTTAAGTCTGGTTTACTGAGTTTTCATAGACTGCACACTGTTTAGGTAAGTCTTTGTGTTACCTATCGATGTATTTTTAACATAGAAAAGGGTTTTTGATAAAACCAACCCAAAGATAGGAAGAATAATTTAGAACCACGAATATTTTGAATGTTAATAGAATTAAAATGAATTGTGAAATGATAAAACTGGTATTATTTTAACGTAGAATGGATGCTACGCATCCGAGGGACCTTGAGGCTAATATATCATTTTGACATGATTTATTTGATTTCAATTCTTTTTTGTTGTATCTTAACTTCTGTTTGCTTAATTTATTCGTTTATTTCGTTTTGTGAGATGAAAACAGATATATTTAATTCGCACGAAATGGATTTCTTATGAAAGCGGTCAATCGGAAGGTCGTTGCTGGTCGATTTAGTCATGGACATTAAGTATTTTGCTTAGAAAAAATTGAGCGCATTTCTCGAAATGAGGAAGGATGACATTATAAGGAAACTGGTTTAGAACCGGAAACCCGAAAATATGTGTCTTCGTCCTGTCTCGATACCATGGCAGATTACTTTCTTATCATTCTCTCTTGTTGAGAGCAGGCCATCCATGGAATAATTATCAGACTGAGACAGATTTCTCATTCATTAGAAAGTCCAAAAATGGATTTGGTAGAAGTTCTAACTTATATATGCAATAAAAAAATTACCTACGTGGGTTTTTTGTAAGTTTTCCCGAAATATCCAATATCATTTACTACGTTACTCAGAAGAGATCAGTAAAACTACAGTTCTGTCTGGAGTTCATTTCGCTAAATTGTCACATTAGGGTTGCCAATACATCTCGCCAGCTCGATGCATCAAAGACCTTTGTAACTAGAACTTCAATTTCTAAACTTCAATCGAAAAACTTTGGTGGCGTTGCAGTAAATAAGATTGGTTAATCTAAAATTTCTCAGCAAGTTGTTGTGAGCTTTATAACGTTGCGGTTTCACTTCGGTGTTAGTTGTACACTTATGTCGAAGTTATAATAACATTAAGACTGGCCGCACACTGGATGCTATTATCGAATAAGGGCACACGATTATGCTAATTCTATGTAAAATTAATATTTAACGCACAGTTAAAAAATTGCGTCAGTTCAACCCAGCCGTACGTGTGCGGAGCTGATTAGACCGGGGAACGTGATAGGAGAATCGAATCTGTTCTGTATTATGACGTGTGCGGTGAGGTTTAATACTGAGAGTGTAGTGAAAGGCATCGAGAGATCGATCGATGGTGCGTTGCCACGGTATGCATGGCAATAAACAACATTTGAATTCCATTGAAATCTTAAATTGTTAAAATGCATTCACCTTAGGGCGCACGCACCAGTTCGGCGAACGCAGTTAAGTTTCCATTTAGAGGAAAAATATTTTGTCTTCCTCTTATAGAGATGAAAAATAGGAATTCGTACAAATTGGTACATAAAAAATATTGTAAAATTAAAAAGTTTATAATGCCTAAAATACGCGTGTTCGATTTAACCTAAGCGTAAAATGTTATAAGGCATACTTTAAAATGAATGGACTCTGGTTCTTAAAAGTAATATGAAAACGTAGGATATAAGTACAAGATAAGGTGGAAAAGACTCGTAGGTTACTTTTACCCATAAAACTTGAGTGAGAAACGCTGTGGACAGAAGTTAGATAGTAATTAAGTTATTTAAACTTAAATTATGCAATTGCTAAGTTGGTTGTCACGGCCTGAACTGTGCGGCACAAATCAGGTTGTAGTAGAGTATTTAATAATGTAATCTAATTTGCTGGCGGTAACACATGGCTAATGGGTTTACCAATAAATTATGACAATCGATATGTCTCCGTTACGGAGGCGGTTACTGGGTACTATTGATATTGAGACAGTATGTGTACCTAGTTGTTTTGCTTGTAAACTCTAGGTAGTATAAATAATCACGCCAGTTCTTTGGAAAGGGTAACTAGGATAATATCTAATTAGACTTATTGATAACTTATATCACATAAAAATCCTTTAATCGATATTTATTATTGAAACTGAAGAATGTAAGGAAAGTTATACATAAAAGCTTTTAAGGCTAAGATCTTTTTATCCTACTGGGAAAAATAACACAAAAAGCTAACGAGTAGGTCAAATCGTTTATGTAGTGTACAAAATGAATCTGTCTAAGATAAACCTGTAGTTAAAAATCAGTCCTTAACCACCCTAAACCTTTACCCCAACACAAACATTTCTGCCAACAAGCAGTAGGGCAGGCAGTGTTACGTTTCACAATAGCACGATGCGAATTGGTTATTCCCATTCTTAGGTAGCAGCTTACAGACCTCACAGCTCAGTTGGTAGTACCTTCTGCGCTGTAGATCGTTGGTTCGTTTCCCACCCAGAACAAACATGTGTGTGACGAATATAGATGTTTGTTTTGAGTCTGGGTGTATATAAGTGTATATAAGTATTATATCAGTTGTCTGGTTCCCATAGTATAAGTTATGCTTTGTTTGGGACTAGATGGCGCTGTGTGAAATGTTCACCAATATTATTATTATTATAGGTAGCGTAGCACCTAAGACGTATTTCAGAGGACACCACTAAACATTTAGTAGGCCATCGGCTCGTTAAAAAGTCCATAACCAGTTTCTCCTGAAACTCATCGCTTCTTTATACCCAACAAAAAGCGCTATAAAAGGCCGTTGTGTTACTAAACAAACGTTTAAACTTACTATGTACTAAAACGTCCAATAAATACGCCATATTTTACCAGATACTAAGCTTACGGTACCTTATGAACGTAAAGTTGAATCGGTGTTTCAAGAAAATATTTTAAGGTGGCTGCAGACTTCAAACAATGTTAAAATATTCTGTGGAAGAAACGTCTTTCATGCAACATCATATTTTTTGGAATATTTCTGCTTTTAGTCAACTTCATTTGTGATGACAGTACTTACAGGACAAATATTGAGGCTAAATCAATTAGGAAAACTGGTTTTATATAATAAGTAAAACAGTTTCCCTAAGCGTTTTAGCTTGTATTATACATCAACCTATGTCTATGGCTTCTTCGGTATCAAATGTACAAAGTACACCCTATCTGTTATTCCAGGTCAATTGGTGAAATAAGTGTTAATATGTATTATATGTATGTATTCACAAAAAAAGCATATATGTATTATATCAGTTGTCTGGTTCCATAGTAGAGCTATGCTTAGTTTGGGGCTAGATGGCGCTGTGTGCTTTGTCCACCAATATTATATTATAAATTAAATTGAAGGCAAATCGGTTCAGTAGTTTTGGTGTAAGTAGTGTACATACATCCATTCATATATACAGACAGACATATATAAAATATATGATTCCATTTTCTAGCAAATGTGACATCGCCTAGCTTAATATAATAATAGCTTAATATAGCTTTAATTTCATTCGTTTCTGATAATTTCGTTGTGATTCGGTTTTTTATTCGTGTTTCTCAGGAAAACACTTAAATTTCATTGATTATTTTATTTATAATAAATCCCATGGCTATTTTCGGCGTCTTTCTTTATGTTACTTTAGAATCTTCCCACACCGGCGCTCAGGGTCAAACCCGGCCAAGTGATAGCCACTATCTACGTTGCCTTACTTTAGCAAACCCACCTTTAGTCAACAATTTTTTAGATTTGATGAAATGTTATCCTTAATTTAGCACTTCCTGGGAGATAGAGTCCTATAGTGTAAAAAAAAAGCCAGTAGTTTAATAGGCTGTTGAAAATATGTAAAATAAAGAGTTGAACATAATAATATATACAATGCCTTATTTATTCTGTTCGTTGCAAACGCTTTACAAAGTAAAATGTGCAATATACAATTCAGCCTCATTTACGACATAAACCTGACAATATCACGAGAAACTATCTAAGGCCAAAATCACACAGGACGAAGCTCCGCTTCATGGACAGAGCAAAGTGACGTAATTTATCAAAACGGTTTAATGTTTTTAGCTACACTCACTTTGTTATCTGGGGTTTCGGGACTAACTACAGTATCTTTTGGAATGCGCAATAAAAACGTAGCTCAAGATTGTGAGCTAGCGTTAATCGCGGCTACACAATATGACGGCATAAGCATAGCGAGGTCCGTGTGGCTACGGCTTAAAGATTTACAGCTACTTACAAAGTTACTGTTCAAATTAACTACTTTATGCTTCAGTAGCTTACGCTGGAATAGTGGGTAATTGAGAAGACAATCTTAGTCGTAAAGGTAAGCTGTTTCTATAAAGGGGATTGTAAAAATATATATAATATAAAAAATGGTGCGTCCGTTCCGACGCACAAATGGAGTTTAGTGTTTAAGAGCGATTGTCATTGAATAAATTGGTGAGTCGAGAGTTAACAAAAACCGTTGTTTTTAAAATTTATTAATTTATCCAACATAACGCTTTTTGTAAACGCTCGATTTTACTAACCCTCAAATTATCGTATCGGGGGCTTTAAATGAAATAGATTCTTAAGGAGTAAACAACAGAGGACTCTCACAGTATCCTTTAATCTACGACGGCAGCTCATAGTATATAATAGCCTAGATAGATAGATGTCTATAATATATATATGTAGATGCGTTTTATGTATGAAATACTACTGTATGGCAGTAAGTCTACTCAGGTTCATCTCGTACAATGACCAAATGGGATATATTTTGAAAAAAAAAATAGACGAATTTTTATTCTACCAATTTTTGTTCAGATATTTTTCTATAAAACATGTTTCTTATTTATTTTGATGGCTTTTTCATTTGTTATATTGGTATGTCCTTCATAATTAAACTTGACTGGTTTTTTTTAGAATCCTAAACAACTTTCATAGTTTATCGGTATAATATATTTATGTTTTGGAATGAACTTAATAAAAAAAGATTGGATAAGTAATGAATGAAACTATGATGTTTCACAAACATGCAATGAAACTAGAAGCAGGTCAATCACTGTCGAGTTCTGCTTTGCATAAAGGAATTTCATTTTATTTGCTAGAATATAACCGAATAGACAATACTAGATTGCATAATTTCTGCAGTCTGTTTTATAACCAAGTCCCGTCTATTCACGTTTGTGAAAACTAATTAGAGAAGAAGGTTTTTTTTTAAAACAGCTAATGATATTTTGGGGACATATTTTGAAAGTTAGTACCAATTCTTTACGATTTATTTTGAAAAAGGGGATCACGATTTGAAGCTGTCACAAGCGACGTATTTTTCATTCATGTGCTTAGGGGATTTAGTGCCAAAGTTTTTAACACAAATTTTTTGCATATTGCGTATTTAGACAGTTTTTCTGTACATTACTAGTTGATTTACGACATAATCTTGCTAAATAACCTAATAATTAGTAGGCGTACTTCATATTAAATCTTGAGATGGCTAATAGCAAGCACAGATGGCTAGTAGCAGCAATGATACAAAAATGTTTATTCGAGATAACTTTTATATTTGCAATCATTGTCATATCTTTGTGCGATCCATTATACACAGACATGTCATCTTTAAATACGTATTTAGTTACATACGTCTTCGCTGAGTGTATTTGTCAAATGTACGATATTTTGTGCGATTGTATCTACAGTATTATTCCTGAGACGGCTCTTAGGCGCAGTGCGTTGAACTCAGTAAGTGAACTTAATTGCGGTGTGTGTGCCAACAAACTTGAGATTAACAGTGCACTGGTATTATATAAAGTAAGCAATAACATTATATCTGATTCTGTATTTGGATCTTTTTTAAGTTTTATTGTAAATATAATCATCTATTTATCTTTTCAATGGCCTTTTTAAACCCGAATAAATTCAGGATTGAAAAGACCCACTGAATTCATTTTTGCTGGTGAAATATTGGTCATAATATAAAAAAAGAATATTTTTCTCGCACTGTTAATGAATTTACTGCCAACAATTGTATTTATATATATGTTTAAAGTATGTAGGTTTTTTAAGCCCTAAATAATTTAGTTTTAATTTATCTTTATTATGTACACATCCTACCTCTATAAAATCGCCTCTCTCTAGCCTAAAAGGTTTGCTGGAAGAGAACTCTTTGTAGGGTTAAGCTCGCCTTTGTACATGTATCACTTATGACATTTTTGTATATTTTATTTTCTGTGTACAATAAAGAAAGAACAATTCTTAAAACACAGTATAAATGTACTCAGTAAGAGTACTCAATAAATTTAAAAAAAATCCCGCAAAAATGTCACGTACTTACACTGTAGCGTGAACGTGACCGAATAAAACGCTACACAAGCAGTCGTAAAGCAGCTTGTGATTCTATTTCGTAAACAAGCTTAGTTATTGTGCTATTTTTTTATATTCAAGCAATGAAACTTAGAAAACGAAATAATTGCTCGTCTATTTATTTCGAAAGTTCCTAGTACCTACATAGAAAAAGAAACGAAAGCTTAAGCTGATTAAGCAACCTGGATATTTCTTGATTTTATCTGCAGTGACTAAATTATGAAATAAGCTTTAATGATTTTATACTCGGAAGTTAATATTATACACCGTTTCAATGATGTTAATTATGATAATCAGTGTTAGAATAAAATAAAAAAGCAGTCATGTGAATCACCCTATGTAAACTGTATCATTCTAAAACATCAAATCAATCTTCTCCTATTTAAGTATGGGAAGGCCAAGTTGCATCACACTGAACCCGTCAAGGTGGAACGAGTCCTGTGTCCGTGATTAACACACACATTACCTATAAACCAGAACTAAGCAATGTGAGTGCACTATTGCTTGGCGGCAGAAATTAAAATGACAACGAACTCTGCTTATTAACTTAATTCTAGTGGTACATGGTTGGCTTTTCAATAACTTAAGCAAGTGTTTGGAAACCGCAACTCAATATAGCTTCCACCAGTCAAAGGTTTCTTCAAAGAGGCTCGCACACAACACCCCGGAAGCTGTGATACAATTGACTAACATACAATACAAAGCTGTCATTATTCAATTTGACAGATTGTCGGATATAGACTTGGCGGTATACAATATTCACACAAGATAGTAGGAGAGGGGTTAATTTCTAAAACCTGAAATTACAAACCTTGGAGAATATTTTTGGCAATTTCTTTTTCTGAAACTACAAGAGCTTCCCAGCTTTGAAATAAGGCAACGTAGTTTTAGTTCATTTTTGAGTTGAGCTCATCCAACGTTTGGACGCAAGTGTGTTTCAGTGTAAGACGTTCTCAAAATAATGTTTAAAGAATTTAAATTCTGGAATAATGAGCAGTAGATCTGAATTAAGCCGTAGTTATTTACCAGCGCTAGGATGACTCAAGATCAAATATGAATGGCTCTTCTTTGATCTTAACTATTATGTTGTTTTATGACTATAGGTCTGCGAACAACTTATAGTTAGCATATGCATCTTTGGTAATCATGTTTGACGAAATAGTGGTTATTACCTCAAAGGTGCAAAGGTTTCGTGGCCCAATGGTATAGAATATGCCTTAGTTTCAAAGCGGAGTATGCCACATAGTTACCAAACAATTTTCACTCAAAAATTATATTGGAGATACAAGAAAGGAGCCTCTTTGAGTTGCATTTATATCTTCTTATCACACTGCTATGACAGAGCCAGTGACACGTATCTCAAAGTTATAATAACGACAAAAAATCATCGCTTTTAGAGGCATCTAGGAAGCAAACCTCAAATTTTTATTAACTCATTTTTGGTTCTACAAATCTTTTCTCAAAATCACGTGAATTCTCAAGATATTTCCTCCTTTGAAATCAGACAGCGAAAGTGTCTCAGAGCTATTCGTGGAGCATTGTAAACTATGATTAAAATATGGTCCCAAGATCCTCTGTCCCAGACATTTCATTTGGACCCGCCCCTCCCAATACTCTATTGACATGGAATATTAAAATTCAGCAGAGCAAGTTTTCTCTTTGTGGTGATTTTGAATGTAAACGGTGTGGATTTCTTTCTTTGAAAACTTAATGAGATCTACGAAGCTTGCTTTCACTGGAAACATAATAAGAAAAAGAAAAAATATATTTTCATCAGTTAGAAGAAGAAAGAATATGAAGTTAAGTTGCTTAAATTATACACTTGACACCGTTGCTTAATAACTTACTGGATAGAACGTACTTTTGTTAACGCTGATTTTATTCAAGTATATTTTGTAATTTCAAGGGAATTTATTTGAATTAGACAAGAGTAGATTTTTATTCAAAATTTCTCAATTATATGCAATAACTAATGAACATTTAGTGTGAAGTTAGTCAAAATAAGTTGGACCCTGAAAGTGTACCAGTTTTGACGGCACCGGATCAAACCAAAACTTTACCATATCATGCAGTTTCCAGGTATCTTCTGTTTGATATAAAACAAAGACACAATAATCGTTATTATAATCAAAATCTATTAATAACTCCAGTCTAGTTTGAAGCTAATGGAATCGACACATTACTAATGAGATGCCATTAAAACAGAGTAATATGTTATTTAATAATCTATTGGTATATTATGAAAGCGGTTCTGGATCTCGTGTAGAACTATGATTAAATCTTCAATACAAGGAGCAAATCTTTTGTCCTTCCAATATGACTAGCGATTGAATGGACACGTTATTTGACCAAATACAAAACAGCCTCCGTGACGTAATTTCCTACAAAAAAGTCATAATTGTTTCATATCGTTATACGTATTAAATATAATATTTTTGTGTATGATTGAATGAATACGAGTAAAATAATTTTACTGCCGAGCAATCTGTGTCTAATGTTAAAAACTTTTTTCACTTTGTTTTTTTAATATCGTTAGCTTTGTAGCTGAGATGGCCGTACTCTGCATTCGAAATAAGGGGTTCCGGTTCTATTCCCAGCTGGGTAAAATGTTTGAATTTTGAAAAAGTTTGCTTTCTCTCATTACATGCTACTACTATTAATTTTATTATGGGCATAAGTTTCCACTCAACATCAGAATCTGTACGTTTCGTAAATATATAAGTAAGTACTTTTCCTCCCAATTTATGACCTACTTAATTGTCTCGTTACCACCAACTAATACAAGTCAACCAAATACAAGTCAGCTCATATTTACCATTTACCCATTTGGACCCATTTACCTTATTTCTTGTTTGATCTATAGTTTTCTTTATTATCACCTAATTGAAATATATGAGATTTCGGCTATCCCAAATTTAAATCTTTCACCGTAACATATTTTTTCTCATCTCATTTTTCATTTGTCCTCGGATGGGAATCGAACTCACGACCTACAGCGCAGAAGGCAGCGTTACTACCACCTGATCTGCGAGGCCAGTCAAATATATATTAATATTTAATTACTTCCCACGCACAAAGGAAAAAACCGATTTTCTTCTTGTAGCAACCGTAATCACTTTTAATTTCTAACTAAGAACATCGTCTATTCATAAATTTCTTAAAAGCAGACATCAAAGAGATTTCCAACATAATTTTTTGCTGGTTTATATTAAACCTGTTTTACGTTCAAAAACGTCCTCGAGAATGTAAGCTTAACATTGTGTTTTGCTACAAACATTATCTGAGCCTAGATTGTGCTGGAGGCAAAACAAAGCCCGAATACCTGGATTTGCCTTTATTTACTAGGTTCTGGGGTAATGTCTTTGGGTGACTTGAATCACTTTGGTGAAAGGATTAATGCGCGTATTTTTTGCGCACAGTTGTCTTAAAATGTATGCTTCTAAGTCATGACGGTTTCCTAACAATGTTGATTTTCAATGTTTTGAAAACGTCGTATGACTTATATAATTAAGAGCAGTAGAACTCACGCCAAGTTCGTCGGAGGAAGTACTGCCACCATGCCCATTTCTGCCACCAAGCAGTAACGCATTCGCGTTACTGTGTTCTGGTGGTTGTTGGTGAAATTACAAGCACACACATTCCAACTAAACGTCTCAGAGTTAAGGGCGCATACGATGCGACTTGGGTCTTGTCGTACCTAGTAGGAGAGAACCCAATTTGCATCGGTTATTATGGGTCGAGGTTACCACTTAACACCAGGTGGGCCGTTTTGTAAATACTTACATATAATACATATCAACACCCAGACAAAGAACAAACATATATGGTTTTCACACAAATGTTTTTTTCCTGGGTGGGAATCGAACCCACGACCCTACAGCGCTGAAGGCAGGGTTACCACCAACTGAGCTGTGACGCCAGTCATATATATCAAAATGTTATAAAATATTCTGTTTAAGTTTGAATGTGAAATTCACAACGAGACATGACACAAAAGACTTGTACGTAAAATAACAGATTCGGCTCAAAAATTAGGAAACGAAATTTAAATTAGCCCTCAGCTATAACGGGCCGCTGGGCCGAGCACAGATTCAAAGGTCCAAAGTCAGGGTAGGCAGGGGAGCGATCGAGCGTAAACTTTCCATGCCCCAAAATAACAGGCCGCCATTTCTAATACCGAACAGCACTTTGGCTTGCCCAGCGATATCTAGACCTCCGTGTATTAATTTGGAGGTTGCTGGTTCAAATCAAGAGCAGCAACCTGGAGAATCCAGTTACAATTTTTTTTTTTTTTGTGTGATACAGATACGGGGCGAGCCGACGGCCCACCTGGTGTTAAGTGGTAACCTCGGCCCATAACAACCGATGCGACTCGGGTCCTCCCCTACTAGGTATGACAAGACACAGGTCACATCGTATACGCCCGTAATTCTGAGACGAGTAAGTGGAATATCTCATGTGCTTGTAATACATTTTTCTAAGTTCAGATTAAGTGCATTTTTTTTTATGTTATGTTTGGTATAGAACGTGCTGACGGCCCACCTGATGTTAAATAGTAACCGCCGCCCATAGACAACAGCAATACGACTCAAGCCCTCTCCACCAGAGTATGAGATGACTTAAGTCACATTGCGTTGCGTCTATCGCCCCGAGACGAGTTGTTACGTCTCATGCGCCTGCGATTTCACCGGCACCCACTCCCTTCCATCGGAACACAGCAACACGAGTGCATCACTGCTTGGCAGCAGATTACCAGGTGTGGTGGCAGTACTTCTCCGGGCGAACTTAACACAAGTTCTACTGCTACTTTGGGTTGCTCCTTTCGCACAACCCGGGAGACACGTGTATGCATTCAATGGGTTATCATCTACGGACGCGAGCAACGTGGGCCCCCAGACATATAATACTTTTAGAATATACCTATGTTCAGAAAAAGTGATTTTACCTTGCACAGGCGTATATATGTTCATATATAGGCAGTCTTCGCTCTGGTTTCTCAGTCGCGGCAGCAACCTCCTCAAGTACTCCAGCCTCCCCTTCGGCATCCGCTCCAGCGCGAGGGTCTCGTTGGAGATGTCGGGCAGTCTCTGCGGGCACACAGGGCCCATGTGGTCTACTGTCTTCACGTCGTCCCAGGGCGCTGGTGCTCGCGTCGGAGCAAACCTATACAAATAGAATTGGTATAAATATTGGTGGACATTTCACACAGCGCCATCTAGCCCCAAAGTAAGCTAAGCATAGCTTGTATCATGGGAACCAGAAAACTAATATAATACTATTTTTTTTTGTACATAAATACATATTAACACCCACAAACATCTACGTTCGTAAAGTCAAAGTCAAAATCTTTATTTCCATAGAATTCATAAAGAAATAGCTTGGAAACGTCAATAATGTTCAAAACTAAGGTCACGCGTACTTATCGCTAAGTTTGACGTCTGTTCAAACCCTATCCATCCCCATAGGTTGTATTATGGGAACCAGACAACTGATATACCTAATACTTTTTTTTGTGAATATGTACATATAATACATATCAACACACCCACAAACATTTACGTTCGTCACACAAATATTTGTCCGGGCGAGAATCTAACCCTTGACCTTCAGCGCAGAAGGCAGGGTTACTACCTACTGAGCTGAGAGGCCAGTCAGAATAATACGGTAATATTAAATAATACAGAGGTAAAAATAAAGAAAGCTTAGGACATTATTACAAATCTTACTTTAAGACTGATTAGCGCAAAGTCTTTGTTATAATTTGTTTTCACAAAGCTTTGAAAAAAAGAACAGCAATTTCTTCAGTTGTGTAAAACTACTCCTTAGCTAATAATAACCCCCAAGTAAGGTTTTAGTATGTTCTAAACAAGCCGTAAAAACTCTATACCTACGTAAAATACGAGTATGTATGTAACTGAAATATTCATAGGTACTTATAATATTATGATTTAGTACGATGTTCTTTATAAATTTTACGGTAGCTACTTGGCTATGGAGCAGTAAAATTTAGGCCGTAATGTGCAAACATTTGTGGAATAGAGCAGAGTTTTACTATGCTGTTATTGGATGTACGTGTCCTGTATTTATGCATACCTGCATCACAGGATATAAACAAAACATATAGGATATATTAGCCTATATCGTACCCATAATTACGATCTATCCAAAGTTGTCTGGAAGAGATTGCTCATTGCAATAAGACCAAGAAAGAAGTATTATTAGTAAAAGTATTGTATTATTTTTGTGCTAGGTTTGTGTCACAAGGTTTCTGAAACGTGCAATTGAATTAGAATAAAATATCTCACCTATTGGATCCCGTAGGTGGCGTTGCATACGGAACCCCAAGATAAGCTTCTACCGGCTTCAAGTATTTGTGCTGATCCATCGGCAATATAACGCCTTGGAGTTTCCCGTATCGAGTCCCTATCACTCTCGTCCGCAACATAGAATTCCTTCCGCTGAACCCGTTACAAAACGTACATTCACTAAGCAACAGCATAGACAACAACACTAGTTTAACTCTCGTCACGAAATTGAACCGTAACCGGCTGAATTTAGAACCTATTTTTATTTCTACGTTTGAGCAGTATTGTTTTATCGAGTTGCAGAGGTGAAGTGGCAGTCTGTCAGCCATTTTCTTTATATCACCTTTGCAGACCCATTTCTCTATTCGGGATCTTGTGTCCGAACATGGGTTACGGCATTTTGGACGTTATTTCGCTAGGGTGGAGGCGCATTTTCACATTGCACACCCCTTCCACCTGAAACAAAGAAAACATTTGGTGTTATAAAATGTTGGATGTTTGGTGAAAATGGAAGGCGAAACATTGCGAACAAGACCGAATCAGTAAATTATCTAGGAGTAGTATTTTGCTGCTACTCCGGGAAATATTATTTTTTTCAATGAGATTTAAGTGAACAGTTACTTGCAACTACTTGCAAACGGGCCTGCTGTGGTAAGCGGTATCTTAATTCCTAATAAAAACAGTAGAATGAATCTTTTTAAGTGTGGAAACATTGAATTTGCATCAGATTGCACCCGTCACGCAAAGACATGATGGAACTTTACATGTGCCTGTAATTTCACCGACATCCACACCTCTCGAACAGTAACACTGCTAGGCGGCAGAAGTTTAATAGTAATACGAATGATTCTGCCCTCCTTTAGAAGTTTCTTGACTGTTCTCCCATGGAGGTTTGGATAGGGATTGAACAGGCGTCAAACTTTGTGATAAGTATGCGTGACCTTCTGTAATATATAATTATTGACGTTTCCAAGCCATTTCTTTATGAATTATATGGAAATAAAGTTTTTTAATTTCACTTTGATTCAGACGTACGGTTTTTTGGAAACTGATATCATATAAAACGTTACAAAACTCTTCCTTTGAAAACCTGTTTTCATTCCTTACAATCATATGGATGATTATTTATTATACGAAATATTATTATTATCTTGCAAAAATACAAATACTTAGTATATCTTTCAACACAAAATTATCTTGCTTTAAAAACAAGCTTAATCCACGCCCGGGATTAAATAACAAAGCAAAGAGTAAGTAAATGTAAAAACATTGCAAGAGCCTTCAGATAAAATTTGCAGCGCGAGGCAAATAAAAATAAGTATCAAACCGTACATTTGGAGTTCAAAACCGCGATGATATTCGACCATGAATTTTTACGCGACTTTTTATCCTGCTTTGTACTTAAACCGGGTAACCTTGCACCTCGCTTGTTAGCTTGAATTAATAATACGTGTAGGGAGGGGATAGAGGGGGAATGTAAAGGTAGGCGTCCACCTGACAGGAGGGGTAAAAACCCTCATCACACATTCACTGCGGCCAATACACGCGGGTCTCAGCAGGCCGATAAAAGGGATCAAATCATTAAATCCGTCGGTTTGTTCCGGCCAGCCTAATCCATGGACGTCAAGCTTACGAATTTTAAAACGAGCCTCGGTATAGATATACATTCAATTTGTAAATAACAAAGCCAAAACAAAGGGTTGGAAGAATTACAGCCTATTGTTGGCAAACGTGAATTTGCGCGTGTAAATTCTTTATATTTGCGGTGGTTAATCTTGCGGAAAACAAAACCGGGAATCTGAAACCGGATGCGTTTGTTTTGCGGGGATTACTTACTATTGGTACGAGTTTGGTGTTAACTTATGTATCTGGGTTGCGCGGTGAAGTTACAGACATTTGAATTTTCATGTTATGTATTCACTGTGAGTATATAGCGGAATATTTACATTGTACATACATAGATTTACTCGCATGGTTTTAAACGAAACTAAAGGCAAATTTATACCTTAGTTTGATGGTTATAAAATTTATTCTGTTTTCATTCATTAGGGCGAGCAAGAAATGCAAGAATCTAAAGTATCACCATGATGTTCGCAAATAAAACAGACCTGAAAGTTTTCTTGGAGTAAAAACATTTGCCATCATTATAACCTAATAAAAAGACCTCGCCGAGTAAAATGCATTCAATCTTGAAACGGTGTCTTCATCGTTCATTATTCATATTCAGTGTAATGGGCACATTATTGATTTATTACAGCCGCCCGCCTCGGGCGGAATATCGAATAAGCCATTTGTCATCTTTTTTTAAACGCCTCGGGAACGAGCCGGTTTATGCCGGATTCCCTTTTAAACCTGAGCCATTTGACCCCCTTCTAAATATTTTTCCAGCTTCAGGTAAATATAATGGAAAAGAAAACGTTTAATTGAATATTATAAGATGAAAAGTTTTGTTATGTTTCCGATATGGAAATTTCGATGGAATCACGAATTGCAACCAATGGCATAGATGTCCTAGGGGTAACCATCGCTTGTAAAAATAGATGGAATCAAAATACCCGTCTACGCTAAGCATTACCTACCAACACTTATTAAAACAACAGTAGCAGTAGAACAGCAGTAAATCTCACGCCAAGTTCGGCCGGGGAAGTACTGCCACCATGCCCATTTCTGCCGCTAAACAGTAACGCATTCGCATTACTGTGTTCCGGTTTGAAAGGTGTGGTTGCTGGTGAAAATTTGAACAGGCGTCAAACTTGAATGAATTCTATGGAAATAAAGTTTTTGACTTTTACTTTGACTTATATGCCTGTGAGCACCCACTTTGTTTTAAAAAGAACACAGCAACGATTGCTTGTATCAGTTATCGAAATCAATATTGACTCGTTATTTCCAGTAATAGGTGACCTACAAACTCTCGCATGCCGTACACACCATAAAATACGAATGGGTTCTCAAATAGTGAATAAAATACTAAACTGCGAGCGATAAATCTATATTCTATAGGAATATGATATACAACGAACTATCATTTCGTATTTAAATCCGGTAGAAAGTCGCTACAGCTATTTTGGGAATTTGAGGTTAAAAAAATTATTTATGATATTATAGGCCTTTGAAAACTGTTTTGTGGATTTTGGAAAGAAGTTACATATTGTAATATTATTTTTCAGTTTAATGTATGTAGATATTGTGTTAACGAAAAATAACTATCAAGAATTTACAATCATCCTATCATACTTTTATTTATTTTATTTATTCATATACCCTTACTATTACTTATATTATATACTACTTTATGCCTTACAGTTAGGACTAATGCACCGTAATACACAATTGATATATATATACTACTGGCCTAATAGCTCAGTTGGTTAGTAACCCTACCTTCTGCGCTGTAGGTCGTGGGTTCGATCCCCACTCAGGACAAACATTTATGTGACATTTGTAACATTGATGTTTGTTCTGTGTCTGGCTGTTAATATGTATTATATGTATGTATTTACAAAAGAAAAGTATATAAGTATTATATCAGTTGTCTGGTTTCCATGATACAAGCTATGCTTAGCTTACTTTGGGGCTAGATGGCGGTGTGTGAAATGTCCACCATTATTTATTATTTATTTTATATATACAGATATGATATTAGAATAATTGGCTAGACGAGAAATCGTAATATACATAAGATAATTCTTCATAACTCACGAATATAATGTATGTACTATATACTTCCGAGGATAAACGAATATAACATTTCTTGATTGGTCAGTAATATAATCAGAGCCGGGAAATGTGATGAGTGCAATGAAATATGACTTGATTTTCCTTATCTATTATTAGGCACTTGATAAGGGCAAATAATACGAAATCAGGCGGGTCAGACAGAGTTACTGATCATTACATAATTTTACATAACATTATTACATTTATTACAAATCAAATCGCAGTGAGAAAATGTATTAAGTCCAGTCAAGTTAGCCTGCAGTTCTGTAAGTCATTATAAGAAATAATTGGTATCTGTTACGACCAAAGATAAAATTTAATTAAATGTTATAATGGAATTTGTTTGTCGTAATTATGATATTTATTCTGTATTTAATACGTTAAATTTATATTAATTTTCATGTGAAATGTAAATTTTATAATATTCGAGCAAGTGTAGATATTTTCTTTAAAAATAATTCTTTAGCATACACAAGCATTTTTTGAACCACGAAGATGAATATTTTTATATTCTCTTAATTGGACGTAAATAATATCATTGGGATAAAAAAATGACCAAACACAATATCCATTGTAGGTCTTGCTTATTGGTTGAAATATCCATATTTAAATAATAAACGGATGACTGTGTCGTACGGAATATATCAATTTTGTTTGTACGTATAATGCATTTCACATAATTAACTAAAATAAATTCAGTCCGTTCATAAGCAAGTCGGTCACGAAAACTCTCAGAATTTAATAACACAGTAAATAACATTGAAAGTCAAGCGTCTGGTAAATTAAAATATTCCTCAGTGGAGTTCCCGGTAATTAAACAAGTTTTGAGTTAAGAGCTATGGAATATACAATTGTACAATAAGTTAATATCTTATCTTAATATTTTATCTTATAAATACAATATTATATCTTAATAATTGATCATTTTTACATTAATACAATCACCCCATTTCCCTTAAGGAGTAGGCAACTTACAAACAAATCACACTTTTCCTCAAAGGGTAGAATATTATGTTCCGCGGGCAAGAACTTGATACGACATAAATTGTCAATGCAAATAGCTCTGCGATAGTTAATCTGGTAGTTTCTAAAGCGGCGTTCAAATAATAAAAAAACTTCCGGGACAACTTTAAGATAATGAGAAAATAAGAGAGGACTGCGAAATTGTTTCATCCAAAATTGATTATTTCATTATTTTCAACCCTACTTAACATAACGCCTAATTAGGTTTCACTAGGAGCATTATAATTATGCTGTAAACAATGATAACCGCTTTAATTACTCTGTCTCAAGTCTTATCGAGGTTAACTTAGAAGAAAAATAAAGAAAAGAGAAAAGTAGCGCCTACGATAGGGGTCGGTAATATCATAACGTCTAAGAAAGCGTGGTGGTGTGGTCCCGAGATTCAACCTGGAGGTTGCTGGTTCAAACTGAGACATGCACCATATCACCTGAAATCATTGTACGTAACACGTCGTGAGGAAACTATCATGTCTTAGAATTTTTTCGAATGTTCGAATTTAATAATGTGATATTGATCAATTTGGGTTGGGCTCTCGTGGTAGATTACAGTCCCAGTCACTCTCGCTTATTAAGATTAGATGGTGGTTATGATAAATCTAACAACAATATTCCTGTGCATATTTGGCGTCATTGCTTCCTATAAAAACGTCCAAATCCCTTTAGGAATCAAGTTAAGGGAACGTAAATGAATATGTACGTACTTATCAGATGGTAATCTCATTTTCGCTCACTCAAAACGCAGATTCCGACGCCTCAAACTCAAGAAATACTTGTTCCCTTCAAGTTTTCCCCGAGTTGTGTCGTAAAATTTAATTTCTATTTTACTGTAGCAGGGATTTGTAATAAACTTAATAATTTTGGAATGGTGCTAAGGACGAACTGTACGGCTTTGTGCATACCAAAGTGAAATCTAAGTTTGGGAAGATTGACTAGATTGACGACTTAATTTTCTTTTGTAAAAGTCTTATTCGCATCAGTGGTTCTTTCATTACCAATAAGCGCCTCTATATGAGAAAGAGTTATTCGTAATTTGAATCATTACAACCACACTGGTTGTTTAACTGCCTTCATAGCTCGTTGGCATAGTAACTAATATAGTAACCTGCCTTCAATACTGTAGGTCTGGGTTCGATTCCCGCCCAGGACAAATATTTGTGTAAAGATGTTTGTTCTGTCTGGGTGTCAATATGTTATATATGTATGTATTTACTAAAAGTATATAATTATTAAATCAGTTGTCTGGTTCCCATGATATAAGCTATGCTTAGCTTACTTTGGGGCTAGATGGCGCTGTGTGAAATGTCCGATATTTATTTGATTTATTTATTTACAACATTATTTATTGCTTTGGATTTGATCTGCGATACTTTTAACATGCCAATTATAATATTACGTGAAGCTTTGTCACAGGACATTCTTAAGTTAATTCGTTATTAATTTCTCGCCGGAAACGGTTGGGCGACGACTTACAATGATTCGCTTCTTCAAACCATCACAAGCTTGGTAAGTATAATAATATTTTCTTCTTTGGTCACGTTTTGAGGCTTCCCGTCCAAAGGAAGATTTAATATTGGTTTGTTTAATTTTACTTATTCCTGATTGAATCTCTTGTTTTCCGTTTGTTTTTCAATGCTAATCTTTTCACGATGGAGTCGTTTTTGGAAGGCTATTTGAATCGTATTTATTAACTTTATTTATCTTAGATCTGCTTTAGAAATCGGTAGGGTATTTGTTTAAGTTAATTTATTACGTTTATTAAGTTATTTTGAATCCTTGCAAAGTTAAATTTAACACACTTATCTTCATTGATTATTTCGTTGCACTTGATTTGCACGATCTGTTCTTACGAACAGTATTTTCAGTGCACATTTTCATATCGCGATAAATTGGCTTCGTTTGACAGTGCGTTACTTTGCGTTTTATCAACATATAATTACTGGATCCATATATATTATCTAATCAAAACACCCCGAATATAATGAAGTCACGCAAGCACCCATGAAAATACTCCACGTATCCTCAAGAACCTTCAAACTTAAAAAACTTATTTTTGTGGCTGAAGCACTAACATGAACGTAATCATTTATTTAATGGCCTCACAGGTCAGTTGGTAGTAACTCTGCCTTCTGCGCTGTAGGTCGTGTGTTCCATTCCCATTCAGGACGAAAATTTGTGTGACGAATAGATGTTTGTTCTGTGTCTGGGTGTTGATATATATTATATGTATGTATTTACAAAAACATATAAGTATTGTATCAGTTGTCTGGTTTCGATGATACAAGTAATGATTAGTCGCGAAATCTTCTGGCCTCAATTATATGACTTAGGTCTCTCCAACATAGATATGAAAATGACCAAATTGCATCGCATTGCGCGCTTCACCCTGTGACATCAACATAAATTACCTATGTGGTTGTGCATCGAACAAATATATAGATTGGGTTGCCTTGAAATATCAAAGCGAAATTCTAATTTGAATCATCGAGAATCAAAATATAATAGCCACTCATTTTACTTCTTTCTGAGTTTCTTGTTCGGTGTTCAACACTCAGAAAGAAGTAAAATTACACATTAAACTACAAATCTACAAATTTTTGAAAAAAATTCCCTTCATTCCAAATGCACTAATAACACCTGGAATAACCTTAAAAACTACCAAGGTGCTGTAACTTTCGGTCCTAGGTCTTTCGAACTTCAATTTTCCTTCGACCTTGTTTCTAAGGTCACGTACGCTGAACATTCTTTCAGAATACCAAATAGCTGGTAGGTTGGTTTCATACGCGCCATTGTTTATGAAGAATCAGGTTAGAGATTCAATATAAACTTATTTGCATTTAAAGATTTATGGTGAAGTAGTAATTATTTACAATAGAAAAAGAATATAATTTTTTTTTTTTTTTTTTGTAAAACTAGAGTACTATAAGACTTAATATAATTAAAGTAAATTAATAAAAAAGTTGGTTGCTTCCTCTGATTCTTGTCGTGTTTACAATATAACAAAACATTTATTTCATTTAAAAAATATTGATGATTTAATATTTTTACAATACGGATTTTGCTTTCGAGCACTGCATTTAAGGAAAAGAAAAAAAATAAAAAAGTTGTTATTTGCTAGAATACATAATTTAACAAATTTTAAACAAAAAATAAATACAAAACCATATTTTACTGATTTATAAAGCTATTGCAGTTTTATTTTTATAAAACAAATGTTTATTAGTGAATGAGTTACTAGAATTAACAATTAACTGACAAATATACGAAACAACTATTCATCCCTTAAAGTTTAAGAGTATTCGACAAAACGTTGAATTTTGTAACAGGTAATATTGAGTCTTAATTCGACGTAATAAAGTTGACTTTCTATCAAGAGTTTGAGATAGTAGTGCAGGCATAGCAAAGCGTGGCCACAGTATTACAAACAGTCAGTAAGCACATCTTGACCCGTTTCTGGCTCTGAGGGGAGCATTACTTAGCGGATTTCTCTCGCTTGACAACCGTGAAAGGAGTTTTTCTGTTGGATATTAGCAGCGGGGTATTTTCGACGATTCACGATTGAATTGGTGTCTTGTGGATGGCCTTTTTCTTTAACTTTTCTTCAGTTTCAATTGTTGTATGATAAGATGGCGTGTTATTTTTTGTGTAGGCGGAAATGACGCAACGTGCGCACGCTATTGAAATTTAAGTTTGCCGCGCGCATGTGCTCTGCGTAGTACACATTATGCAAGCATAACGTTTCAGCGCTGTGTTGGTAGGAACCAAATGATAGGTATTTTTACAAGCTTTTATTTATTACCTTTTTATGAAAATAATAAGCGGGCAGGAGCCTATTATGTGATAAAATCATTGATTCTCATGTTAAAAAATACTTCCATCTGCAGCGTGGTGCGCAAATGCGCACTCAGCCGTTAATGGCGTCGATTCACAATAAAAGTGCCGCCCGGTGAACTTGCAATATGTTATTTTTATTTGGAAATGAGAACGTTTCCGGTATCTGAACGAAATGACCGGCACGTGGAAACGAATCCGTTATTGATGTTTGATCATTGAAGAATTGTGGCGTGTAATTGAACGGGCAATGATTACACGGATGGGAACACTAGTTTGATGCCATCAGAATTATTCTACAGATAAACACAGTTTCAAAAATAAAACAAGTTAAACACGTAGTCTGTGGCGTGATGGAGCGCGGGCTGAAATCGTGCTTTACCATAATTTTAGACATGAAAACATTTAGAACCCTTTGAAAATCTTAAGTATTTAATTACTGTATTTTATCTCTCTTTTTAACATGTTACGAGTACCATGAGAAAATAATAATATGTTATAAAATAACTGGTAGCTAAAAAACCAAGTTAGGTACCAGAAGTAGGTGTCTAGAAGCGAAAAAATGTTTTATAGCAATCTTGAAGGCTGAATACTTCAATAAGAAGTAACTAATATTTCAAATATAAGGTTTCGCGTGATTTTTTGATAATTTTGACATCTGTTAAATCCTAATAACCCTACACATATTACATTTTAGCTTATATAAAGCTATTAAATACAGCTTTTGATACAAAAAAACATGTCACTCTTTCTCAAAAGTGAGTAAACCTGATTTTCTCATTTATGTAGTTCATGACATTAATAAATAAAGTATTCACAAATGCCAACTCTCCACCACTAACACTGACTTCAACCTCAAATTAAGCAACATCCCCCGGGCATATACGACCTTAAAATGTTTTGTGTGCGTGTAAATATTTAAGTACCTACACAGGCCAAAGTCCACCAATGGTAGAGCAGAGACGCATGTGTGCGTAAGTTCATGCCTGTGTGATTTAACGCCGTTTGGATTCTTATTTAAGGCTGTTACATACTGTCGCAAATGAGCTCGCTTAACGACAACAAAATGTGAATTTGAATTTTTTAGTACACGCGTTAAATAGGACGCGTTCGGTCAATGTGAAATGTATTTAATTTAAGCAAGGATTTATATCTGACCACACATTTTAATTGTGATCGTTAAACTGGCTTTTACAAGGGTTGTTTGCTCAAAATTTACAGTTCAGCATCAAAAAAAAATGGGTCGAGCAGACTGGAAACCAAGCCATATCTCAGTGATATAAGGTTTATTTCAGCACAAATTAAACACAATAACTGTAATATGTACAAAGTGTTTTTAATCACCATTTTGTTACTGACTTCAGAAAAAGGAGGAGGTTTTTATGTTTGTTATATCATAGCTCCTTCATTTATGAAACGATTTGAAAAATTCTTTTTTTATGTGTTGTCGCACGCTTGTTGAACGAGTGACCTCCTGATGCAAAGTCGGTGTTGATACCAACGGGCCACCACTCTCTCATACATACTGAGGTTGATGACGTTAATACTTTCCCCTACCTACTCTTCTTCACAAAAAGCTATTGTTTTGTTGATAAGCTTGATATTCGAACTTGTTAAAAATAAATATATTTTTGATATATTCCATAATAACCTACGTTCTTGTATCTTCTTGTATCTTGTTGTTCTTGTTTTGTTTACTCGTTAAAATCTTTCTTTGGGCCACTCTTTTAAGTTACCCTTATTCTCACGCTAAAGAAAACAGTGATCATTTCTTTCATCTCACGAAAATACTTTGTCGAAACAATTTTACCGTAATGCGAAATCCATAAACCATTTGCGTTCTTCGCTTCAAATTCTTTTTTACTGCTATCTCCCAAAATTACTTTGTTATATCTGAACAATTCCATACGTCTCACGAGCTTTTACAGAAAAGTACATGACAGAAATGAAATGACGACGTTGCCTAAAATATACTACATGACATCCCATTTTGTTTCATTTTATGTCATGTAACGTGTCATGTACAACAATAATGTTAAGATTACCAAAATCAATATCGTTTCAGTTATGGTATTTTCAAAACGATTTGCAGTATCATAGTTTTCGATAGTTATAAACTACTTACTAAAGATACATTTGAGATATCTAATTATATATATCTTCAAATTTAGTAGCTACCATTGGCTATTTTGCCAGGAAGCAATATCTTCTTAGCGCATAGCAAGTAAGTTTCACTTCTACGATTTCTTTTCATATGATACAGGAGACGTTTAAACAAAATTGCTTTCATACGTCATGCACGTAACTGTTACATCGATTCAATTACCCATCCGTCTTCGTAATTGACGCGGTTTACTAAAAGATTTGGGTTTTGGTCTTGATTTCTATCAAATTGTCTTAAACATGAAGAGCTTATGAATAAAACGACGATTTGCTAATCACGATAAGGGACAAAAATAATTAAAAACAGAAGCTAAAGAGCTAAGGAGTACATAAAATGTTTTCTTTTTCTATATTCATTTTTGTGGCTTAGATGTCAGGGTGTGTAAATCATATAATAACGAATAATCGTAACGATATCAGTGAAACTAAAACAGTAGTCTTTAAAGGGCGGTTAGATTGATCATATTACTGTTTTGACAAAAAGTTCTGAGAACTGAGAATACAGCTATCTTACTCGTCCCATCACTTAATTATATAAAAATACCGTGACACTTTTGATATTACCACTACACACAAAGTTTAGGGTGTTTTGTAATTTTGAGTACTTCTCTGGAAATAATAAAAAGGTTTTCAAAGTCAAGATATCACAGAAAATGTCATAATAGCTTAATCAGCTGTTTATATTGTTCCTGTTCCAACATTGTGTTGGCTACGTGACGCGACAGATTATACTGTAGGTTAGGCTGAGAACACCCTTGTCAGCAAATAAATAACGTACGTGTAACGAATTTTTGTAACGCCAGTGTACTTTTTATCCGACATCTATGAACGGTCAAGTATTTGTAATTTTGAGTAAATCTCTGGAAATGATTAAAATATTGTCAAAGTCATGGTTGTGTATTAACTGAGCCTACTTTAATTGTATTGGATTGTGATGGGTACCTAATATCACCGGTTCAAATCTTGGAATGAATCCGAAAACTACCGGAAAGACTATTTTTATTTAATTTTTGAAACTAATCATGATTCAATTACATGAAGGACCCTAGATAATTATAAAAAGTTGTTATACTAAAGTATTCTTCTTTACTATCTTTTTGAACTATTTTCTAACTTAAACATCCAAGCATCCAATTCTCCTCATTAACTTAGTAAAAGGCAACTCCAGTTGTTAATATTTTCATTTCTTCAAATTAAAAGTTCCATTTGTTAAAACGCCCCTTTCATCTTCTTTTGACTCATTAAGTTTCCGTTAATTAACGGAGAAGAATTAAATTATGTTTAAACGAAACGAAATTAGTTTTAAAGGTAAAATTCAAATTATTTGCCAACACAGAGATAACATTATGGTAGGGTCGAGTCGAGACCTACGTCCATAAATTTAAAGGGATAGAGAATCCTTCGTGTCCTCATAATAATTATAATAATGATGATTATTATAATAATAATAATAATGATTATAATCTCGTCGTCAATTATAAATCTCGTCATCAATTATAGATCTCGTCATCAATTATGGGTCTCGTCGTCAATTATATAACTGAGCTGTCATTGGTTAAAACTGCAAATGATTGCCGAATATAAAATCAATTTAACAAACTAAAATTAAGTATTATATATAATTTATATATTAATATTATTCATCTAATTAATTAATTGATTAATTTTGTTAATTGGATAAAGCTAGCATTAATAAAATAAAAAAAAATAATTAAAAACAAGCTTATATTTGAGTACTCTTAAAAGAAGAAAATAAACTTCAAATTAAACCAAATTCATCAATGTGTTATACATTTTATATAAAATAAAAGCATTTCGCGAGATATAAACGACATAAATAATAATAAAAACTATTGGGCGGTTCGCCATATTGGATTTAGAATGACGTCACTTAACTAACCATTTCATAAATTCACTTGCAAGGTTTGAAGCAAACAAACAAAGCTTGTTAAAATACCGAAGTGTAAATATTTAAATGTTTGGATGTATGTTTCTCCGTCACACCAAATTTTTAAACCACTTTGGTTAATAGACGCGTTGGTATATGCAACAGAAATTACTCATGACATCTTCGCTCTCACCTATGCTTTCAAGCATTTACCTATATCACAATACAAAAGTCCATTACCGAACAAAAGCCCAGGTTCTTTGTACAAGAACGCCATTTTAATTATACTTCTTTACCAACGGGTTATATGAGACATAATGTTGTAAAAGATTTCCTTTATGACACAAAAGCCTAACAATGCCTTTCCGTTATGCTGGTTTCTGTGTTCATATTGTTATGTATTTATTTACAATGACATGTTTACTTATGAACGAAGATATAACTTAACATGAAAGCCTGATAATGTGAGGCATCTCAGGTTTTAATGAATATGAATTTATTCACGAAGTTAAAAACAATATCCGTTCGGGCGTTGACCTTTGGATTTAAACTCTGGGGTTTTAATTAACTGACCATCTCACTCCTAATAGATGTATTTGACTAACCAAAATAGAAATTTACTAATAACGAGAATGTGGTAGACTATTGGCACGAACCTCGACTTTCAACCTGAAAGTTGGTTCAAATAGAAGGACCAATGAGTTTTTCTCTTGTTTTTTTTTTTACTTTGTTTTACTTTTTAAACCTGTGAGGGAAACATTGTCCGGAATCCGGTATAGTGCAAATTGTCCACTTATTTCTACCGTCAAGCAGCAATAACGCATATACAAATCTTGTTCTTCTTTGAAACCGAATGCCGGTGATATGACAGGCACCCTATTTTCGTCTCAGAGTTGCGCTTCTCAGATTAGCACAATAAAATAAGATTTCTTGGCTCTTCCTATACCTAAGTAGGGGAGGACCCAATTTGTATGGGTTTCGCTATAAGCAGAGGCTACCGAGTAACATCAAGTGGAGCATCCAATTGTTCCGTAACTTTATTTGTACGTGGTAAAGTTACGGAAGGAGCAGATGGCCCACCAAGTGTTAAGTAGTAAACTCTACCTATAACAAGCAATACTTCCCTCCCCTACAATCCTCCCCTACTTAGGTAGTAGAAGACTCAAGTCGCATCGTATGCGCCCGTAACTATAAATTGTGAAGGTGGAATGTTGCGTGGGTGTGTCTGTATTTAATTACTGACATTTCATTAATTATTACCATGAAATAACATGTATGCAACCGGTTCTCAATTCAGATTGTAGTCACCAGGTACGTGCTTAAATAAAATATTTATGGTAAAATAAACGTTTCTATTTCCCCACTAAATTTCATCAGTTAACTTACGACATCAGTCTTTAGGCAATACTGTTTTATGTTGAAAGTATTTTTACTGTTCTCTGATAAAATCAGAACGTTCTGGCGTTTATGTTTTATGGTTAACGCTGAAACACGCCCAATTCACTAGAGTAATAAAGCATTAGAAGCGAAACTTTTTATTTTATGGAAGCAAATGATAATATTATTTTATCAGTTTATTAACAGTAAAAATAGGAGAATTGTGACAAAAATAATATGGCACATTCTTTTATTTTGTATGTTGGCGTAATGAAAATTTTAATTAATGCGCGTATATGTAAAGTCCAAATATTCTGCAGGCTGTCATTAATTACTTATTATATATAATTCTTCTAGGGATCTGATGTAACCAAACACATCATCCTAGAGCCAATCCGTCATTAAAGTTATCATTAAATCCTTTAATTGGTGCCTATAAATAAATAAACCATTTTGTCTACACAAAAAAATAATATCCAAAGAAGTAAATTACATTTCTAAAAATAAATACAAAACACATCAAAAAGTGTTGGTTCACAGCCAATCATCTCAAATTACGTTTATTACTTTTTTATTCTCGCATGTTTTGTTCTATTAGGTTTTTGATCGTTGCAGTAGCAAGTAATGTAGTAGACTTACTTAAATTCAAATTTTTGTCACTTATACGATCATGGGAAGACATGGCAAGTGGTAAACTAAAAATACTGTCCTGTAATTAAACATGCTAAAGTTCTTCATTGTTTAGATCACACCTTTAAGTTTAGACAGAATAGAACCAAATTATAATAACTCTAGGTTTCGCTGCTAAGTTTATTATTCCAATGCTAAATGAAGGGTTTAAAGATCAGCGAAAGTATTCCGTGGCGAAAGAAATGATTGATTTTGAATAAACTTGGCCCGTTTTATTTACTTCATTATATTTTCAGACCTTTACGGCTTCATTTCGTTATGAAACTTTTATAGGCACCGTTAGATGGCCGAAAATACTTTAACGAATTAGGTACTGTAAGACGTTTGAAGGTCGATTTTGTTATACTCATACCTATATATTTTTTCCTTAGTTTCTCCTAATTTCACTAATTTTCCACTGCAAATAAAAATGCTTACTCTAGACAAATCATTATTATCAATCAATTGGTAGCAGTTCGTCCGGGGAAGTACTGCCACCATGCCCATTTCTGCCACCAAGCAGTAACGCATTCGCGTCTCTTTGTTCTGGTTTGAAAGGTGTAGTTGCCGGTGAAATTTCAGGAACATGATACATTCCACTTACACGTCTTAGAGTTTCGGGCGCATACGATGCGACTTGATTCTTGTCGTACCTAGTAGGGGAGGACCCAAAACATCGATTCTTATGGGCAAAGTTACCACTTAACACGAGGTGGGCCGTCGGCTCGTTCAGTAACTGTTACACAAAAAAAACAAAGAGAATGGTAATTTTTATCCGCTACAGAAGCCCAGAAGAGTTGGTTTAATTCTCCGTTTTTAAAACGAGTTAACCACTTTCTCAAAATGTAAAATTTTTTTGAAGCAAAACTAATTACTTACCGCTTAAGTTCGAATCAGCGTTATGTTTGAAAGCTGGAGTTTATATACCACTTGCCAACCCCTTTCTTTGATCATTGATAGCCAAAGAATGCTTACAGTTTTCCGCAGTAATATGTTATGGGATCACCATAACTTATACCTATAGAATTTAAATGAAATGAATATAAAATATTGTCTCTTGATAATTTTGAACATTACGCTGTAACTCTTATCAAGTAGAATGAGCTCATTTCATCCAGAAGAATTCAACCGAAAATTGGAGTACTCTATGTTACAAAAAACGTTATGCCTTGCCGCCATAAATGGCAGAAACGTTTTTAAAGAAATGGCTGGATTCGTTATTTACTCATACTTTATGCCGCCATTGTATTGATAAATTAAGTCATAAATAACGGCTTAAGGCTCTGGCGGTTTTTCAACGCTAGAGGATAAAATGGGTCGAGTACAGCGCGCCTAATTGTTTTCCATTTTCGTAAACATATTTTTCGGCGGAATCGTAACCACCGACGATACCTTCGTATATGAAATTTTACAATAAATTTAACTTTATCAAGGGTCATAATAACACACTGCATATATATTTATTATATGCATCATATATAAAATATAAAATACTGAAAACAACATAAAATAAATATATGTGCGCATTGCACACAGTGCCATCGAGTCCCAAACTCAGCAAATTTTGAACTGTAGGAACTAATAAATAAATTTTTGAGAATTGAACCAGAACTATTGCATATCAGCTTTTTATTAACAATAGAATAAAAGTTTTGATTATATTTTTAGCATTTTTCTATATAATTTGACTTCTAATTTACGAAATATATCACTTAGAGCTCAAATAATATCATGCATAGAAAACAATAATGTATTGTGTTTAGATTATATTATGTAGTTTAGTCTAGATTAGTTATACCATAGACTATATTTAGTCTAACCACAATCATTCCGATGTGGTCATGAAACCGCTCTCGCAAACGCGTAGTATACATTAGATTTGGCTGTGTATAGGTTAAGTTATTGAGCGTAGGGGTAGCGGGTTTGGTTTTAGTCCCGGATTTTAGTCGGGTCTGGTTTGTGTAATAACACACACGGGTGTCTTGGATGAAGCGTTCATAAGAGTACCTCAAGTATTAATAGTCGCTAAACATCAAGTGAAATGAAGTCAAAGCAAACCTAACTTTAAAAATATATTTATAGTTTTCATGAGATAAATATTGATGAAAAAGCCCGGGAATTTGCGATAAAAATAAAGCGATTTTATCACGATAAAGAAAAATATTAATAATGAAAAAAAGTTTTCCAACAACAAATATTCGTTAAATTACTTTCCTCCGAAAATTTAATAATTCTTCTGGGATATTACACCCAACTATCCTTTTTCATGTTAATATTTATCAAAGAGTTTTCGAATAAATATATCCACATTTTAGCCGTTATTTAAGGGATAAACCACTCACATGGGTCATGTTTACGCCCCCACAGAGTGTATCAAAATATTCGCATAAAATGTCAAACCTTACAAAGGCACCTGTGGTGGGGAATTCATCAACAAATTTGCTGTTTATCCCAAATTTTCCGTAAGCTAATGAAAATTTGTAGACGCTACGTGGCATGCCTGTGTATCACTACATTTATAGAAGCTGGACTGTTTGCATTTGTTCCTAAAAATAACTTGAAGTATAAAATCAAGTTAAACTTTATTATTACAGCGTATTACTTAAGTCGCATATGATTATAGTTGTTTTTGTGAGAAAACTTCCTTTTTTATTTCGTATATAACGTCACGTTACCACGATGATCAAAATAACGTGATGAACATAAGGTTTTATGTACATTTACTGGAACTCATATGCTTTAAGTCAGAACACATTTAAGTGAATTACTTTATATTCTGTTGAGACAAAATCAAACAAAATGATTATATACAAATAAAATTGATAAAAAATAATTAAAGCAATTTATTTTCGTCATTATTTTAAACTGAATTTTAAATATAGGCCGACAATCTTCTTAATACTTAAAACAATCAAAGGATTTTTGTTTCCTCACGGATTTTCCTGACTCCTCTCTAGTCTACGATAAATCTTGAACATTTAAAAACGTCACAATCCACTGATAAGAAGGATTTACGGCACTTGAGAAAAATCGCAAGAATTAACACGAAATCCCTAAAAATTCTTAATCCGACAAGAGATTTATAACAACCGAAAAAGTTCCGTAACTCTTGATTCTGATCAGCCGTTGCGGAATATTTAAAAGATTGTTTGTTTTTGCAAATGGGTTAGTGGTAATAGCCGGCATTTTCCTACGTCTAAAATTCTGAATCATAAACAGTAGTTGATATACTGTAATAGTTAATATACAAAATAATGTATAATTTATAAAATCTCGTGCATTATTATTTTCCAATATTTTTTTTTTTGCGTTGCGGCCATCACCCCGAGACGGGGATGTTACGTCTCATGCGCCTGTAATTTCACCGGCACCCACTCCCTTACATCGGAACACAGCAATAGGAGTGCATCACTGCTTGGCGGCAGATTACCAGGTATGGACTTGGCTCAAGTTCTACTGCTACTTTGGGCTGCTCCTTTCGCACCACCCGAGGGACACGTGTAGGGATTCCGAGGGTTATCAAATACGGGCGCGAGCAACGTGGGGCCCCCGAATTGCACAATTAATTCCATTACTAGAATTGTTTGTTTGTCTTCAATTTGCATAACAGGATCTCACGAAAGCAATAATCCGTTTGCAATCACTACGCACGATTCCAAGTTATTCCGTTTACCACCTCGATCCTACTTAGATCAATATCACTGCCATAGATGTAAAGTGAGCCGACCCCACTGGCGGCGATCCAACTGCGATAAGATCAACCTCCATCCTGCCCTTTAAATAACTGTTTCCTTAACGCGTCTCACTTACGGGACGGGTTTTTGTGGCAGATTGTTCGTATTACGCCGAGATTTCAGATCATTTGGAGCTACACCGTTTTCAGGGAAGTTACGCTGACGGCGAACGCCATTAGTTACTAAGTGTAGTTGTCGTAGTTTTATCTTTTGTTTTGTCGTAACTGAACTTGTTATTGTCATTCCGTGGATGAATATTTGTATTGTATTACGATAACAAAAATAATTTTTAAGACAGTAAAACTTAAAAATAGCTGACCAAGTTCAAGTTGACTCGCAAACACACGGTTCTGTACTATTAAATATGTATTTTTCAGTAAGTACAGGATCGTTAGCGCGAGTAGGTACTTCTTCACATCAACCACTCATATATCGACTGCAGAAGAAAGGAAATATCTCCAACTTACTGATGATGTTTAGTCATAGAGTTTAGTCTAGTATTTTGAGAACGGCAGCGTCAATACAAAAATAAATGAAGGTCCCCAAACTATCGTAAGAGAGACACATGAAAGTGTCAAATTGTACGGGGTCAAAGAAAACCTGGTCCTCTAGGCTTATCTCGATTCGCAACGACCCAACCCGAGGTGTGTTATATATGTTTTACCTCGGCTCTCAAGGTCATCTGAGGCCAAAAGCTACATTGTCTATTAGAAAAGATCTTTGTTTTAAATTAACTTGAGCGATTTTTTTGATTGACTCGCACTTGACGGTTTTACTTCTTTTATATTTTATTAGTGATCTAATGTGCATCCTTTGGTCGTTTTATGAGAATGACAATTCTGGCGCAAAAGGGCGGATCCAGCTTTGCTGCCAGGGGGGGGGGGGGGGATCACATAGACTTATTATATCGAAGATACTTGCATAAAATCTATATTCTGACAAAAAATATATAAAAACATTATTTTTAACAATTTTAATTAGTGGTTCACCTAGGTCCTGGACCCAGCTCAGGAAGGGGTCATGACCCCAATGACCCCCCACCCCTGGATCCGCCCTTGCTGGCGCATTTGTACGTTCTACTTGTTATCTAACCCAGCAACACAGTATTTTAGCTTTCAACTGACGTGAAACGTAAACAGATAGATTGTGCTAACGGCGACTATATTGGCATAACTAGTGTCAATGCGCGCTCTCATCGGATCAATGTTCGCAGCCGCTATATTTACCCAGCAATGTGATGCTCACTTTATATTGTGAACGACTGGGCAATCGGTTTCAATATTTGGTTACAATCGATCGAACGTTAATAGTGCGTCGGCAAATGGAGATTGAGAAGTGCTATCGAAAATAGCTCGCGCGTGATGGCTCAACTGTTTTTGCAAAGATCGGGAGGTCAATCTTCGCATAAGAAAGGTTTTTTTTACATTCCGTACTTAACTATAAAACTGAATGGCTTAATACCTTATAATAATAATGATTTGGAGGTTAAATACTCAGTTTCTTAAACCAACGACATCAAATCCTATAAATATAATGACTCAAAACTGTCTTTTATGTGACTAATAACGAGAAAAAAGATGGAAAACATGTTTTTTTATTACGTATTTGGTTGCCTTTAGTAAATAAATATTGATGGACATTTCATACAGCGCCATCTAGCCACAAAGTAAGCTAAGCATAGCTTGCATCATAGGGACCAGACAACTGATATAATATTTGTATACTTTTTTTTGTAAATACATACTGAGTTTTTTTTTTGAGATTGAGATCGACACTCAGACACCGAAAAACATCTATATTCGTGACAAAAACATTTGTCCTAGGCGGGAATCGAGCCCACAATCTTTAGCGCAGAAGCTAGAATTACTACCAATTGAGCTCTGAGGCCGATCAATAACTATACCATTGAGTTATTCGAGTCGCGTTCTATTACGGTCGGCTTTCAGTCACGTGAAGGCGGAATGTCTCATATGCGCATAATTTTACACATAATGCACACCTTTTAAATCGGAACACAATAATTCCAATGCACAATCCGAAGCAGCTAATATATACTAATAATATAAACTAGAAATTTTGTTTGTATGGATGTTCGTTTCTCTTTCACGCTCAAACGGCGGAATGGATTTGGATGAAATTTGGTGGATAGCTTATATCCTGGATTAACACATAGGCTACTTTGATCCCGGAAAAGTGCAGTTTTCCCGTGGGATTACTTATTCTCCGCGGGTAACAACGCGGGGCGCAGCTAGTATATATAATAATAATAATAATAACATTGATGGACATTTCACACATCGCCGTCTAGCCCCAAACTAAGCGTAGCTTGTACCATGGTAACCAGACGACTGATATAATACATATACATTTTGTAAATACATACTTATAAATAGGTACATATTAACACCCCTACACAGAACAAACATCATCGCTCGTCACACAAATTTGGGTAGGAATCTAACCCACGACCTACAGATCAGAAGCCAGAGTTACTACCAACAGAGCTGTGAGGTCAGTCTTATTATAACGGTACGTAACAAGTGACGAAAATATATATTCATGCCATGTAGAGCGAAAGGTTATCTATTAATCATTTTGCACTGAGTTCCAAACAGTTTGTCGATGGTTGAAATCTGGCCCTCGATAGCATGATAGAGATATCAAAGCATAAACTGACCCTATCCTCTCAAAGTGCCAATTTCCAAGTCAATTTCGGAATCTTCATTGAATAAGGCACTTTCAAGTAGTTATGTCAAGGTGTGCTAAACTCTCCTTTGTATCAACTAGTTGAGCTTTCAAAAGCTATAAAGAGTGTAAGTAAAAATATTATGTCTAACAAATCATTTTTCTATTGTATGAATAGGAATAATTTTGTCTTTATTTCAAATGGAAACGATTTGTCCCAAATATTTGGCTACAATTTGGTTTTTGATTACATTGCGTGCTTTTACCTCCAAACAACGTCGTTGAATCTATTATTTATTGAATATTTACAACTAGAGAAGCCGATATTATTAGATAGAAGAACGCAATGCGACTTGAGTCATCTCGTACGTTGGTGGACAGGACTTGAGTCGTATTGCTGTTGTCTATGGGCGCAGGTTAGCACTTAACATCAGGTGGGCCGTCAGCTCGCTATGTATTATTAAAAAAAAACTATCCGTCTTGGAGGAAATTGATTGTCTATTAACGGAAGTGATCGTGGATGTTAGCGGATGAAGCTACGGAACGAGTAGATGGCTCACCTGATATTGGGCGATAATCTCTGCCCGTAGCATCAATTGCGTCTTTCCCTACTCAGGAATGGGAAATTCCAAGTCGCATCGTATTGCGCCATAAAACAGACACGTCAATGTCTTGTGTGTGAAATTTCACCAGCAACTACTCCCTTTCAAGCCGGGAAACAGCAATACAGCTTAGTGGACGTAATGCCACACATTTCAGCAGCCAAGCCAAGTCCAGGGCTACTAATAAAACTTGCCAAATAAAAACGAACATACAACTATTCCAATGACCTTTCTAAATTCAAAACAAGTTAGCACCACATACCTGACCCAAAATGACAATAGCGAAACTTTCAATCGAATTACAGAACTGGGTAAATCCCCGAAGACGAGTAACCTCACAGGGACCCGAACTGGGAACGCGCTTCTAAAACTTTCGTAGACCTCAAATAAAATGTAAACTAAGTATTCCTTAGTTTAAGTTTGTATGTACTTTGCGTCCCTCGGTGTTTTGTTAATAGTTTTGGTAAAGTGCAAAGTAGAGGGTACTGCAAGAACTTTTCAAATTATATGTTACTTTATTGTACATTCAGTTTAATAAAATAAATATATTTCATACTTAACAATTATCGTATCTTCGTGGGTCTAGGCTAAGCATGGACCATCTTTGAAGAGCACTCCAATACTTCCACCTTACTGGTACCATACCTTATAGCTTAGTTGGTAGTTGCGCTGTAGGTCGTCGGTTCGATCCCCACCCAGGACAAACATTTATGTGACATTTTTAACATTGATGTTTGTTCTGTGTCTGGGTGTTAATGTATAATATGTATGTATTTACAAAAAAGTATATAAGTATTATATCAGTTGTCTGGTTCCCATGATACAAGCCATGCTTAGCTTACTTTGGGGCTAGATGGCGTTGTGTGAAATGTCCCCCAATATTTATTTATAATACACTTACATTAATTAAAATTAATATATTGAATACAAGAAAGAAAAAGAGAAAAATGAATATATTGAACGCGTAGCTTTATTTTTTTTAGCTTGTCATATGTGAAATGTTTAAGCTAATCCGGTCTTACTCAAAGTCGGGAGCGTGTAAATAAAAAAATAGTCCACTACAAATAAGCAGCAATAACTCATTCATTCAGCACAGTGCGACGGGTTCGTGTGTTAACATTTTTAAAACCATTTTCCGCGGCTAAGGGCGGTCTCCAATCGTGACGCACGCAGCGTCGCGGTCACGTGAGCGACTACTGCTAACATTACTTAACAATAATACTAGTGAAACAACTTAAAAAGCAACATAAAAATTTTTTTTACTAGCTGTTGCCCGCGACTTCATCCGCGTGGAATTCAGTTTTATCACACACCCTTACTTTATCCCTTGGAAAAGTAGCCTAAGTTACTCCTTATATCAGCTATCTGCCAGTGAAAGTCTTGTTAAAATCGGTCCAGCCGTTTCGGAGATTAGCCGGGACAAACAGACAGACAGAAATAAAATTGGAGTGTCTGTTTGTAATATTAAAATAACCGCTTTTTACTAAGTGCATATGAATGTATACACGGTACATATCCCAAAACAATATTTTTACAATTTTTGTCTGTCTGTCTGTTTGTTCCGGCTAATATCTAAAATAGCTGGACCGATTTTAACGGGACTTCCACTGGCAGATAGCTGATGTAACAAGGAGTAACTTAGGCTATTTTTCCGAGGGGTAAAAATAGGGGTGCGTGATAAAACCGAATTCCAAGCGGAGTAGCGGGCAACAGCTAGTTTAGTTAATATAATTTGTAATTACTTACATAAGAACAGAATAGAATAGTCTTTTTTTTATTTGAGATACACATAAAATAAACAGTATTTTTGTTTTGTGGAGTCAACAAAATCTTTCCTTTGGACAATCCAAAATTTGAATACAAAAGTACATATGTATACATATTAGTATAGATGCAATACGTCAGAGAAAGTCCTAAGGCGCATTGCATTGCAAACCGTTTTGTCAAATTAGAGATTATTATCATAGGTCAGTATGACGTATTTGCTAAAATTGCGCCAACATTGCGCGTTTAGCGATACATGTCTACCGTTGTATAGTTTATCGCTGCCACAATACAATCAAATAACGCTTAATTATGCCATGTGTCAGGTGACATGGAAATACATTGGTCACTTACTTACCTACGGGCTACTTTGTGTATACGATGATGAAATTCACATTACAAAGGGCCCCTTTTTAGTTCAGCCTATACCTTTGGAGAAAATTTATGAATGAACTTATGAAATCTATACATATACAAATAAATAAAATTGGAGTGTCTGTTTCTAATATTATAATTAGTATAGTAATATTTTTTTTTAATGATAAATAAAATATCTTTAGTTTACAATAAATATGAAAAGTTCCTACATGAGGTATTAAAAGGCTTAATTTTAATAGACGTAAATATAGGGTGATTATAATAATACAAATAAAAGGGCAAAATTAGTTTAAAAGCTTTCGGAATAATGTAATAAAAGTTTTATCTGTACATGTAATCGGATATCAAAGCGATAAAAAACTAGTTGTTTGTATACACAACGATTATTCCATGGAAATGGGTGCATGGAAGCTTATTTAAAATTCATGATCGTAAATCAGAGGTTAAAGTAAAGAGTAATGGTAGCCGAACCGCGGTAACCCGAAAAATATAATGGGTTTAACGTGAGCCAATTTTAACGATTTATTATAAAAGTGTCGGTAAATATTAAAAACTTCAGGGCTTTAAGCACAGATCTTTACTCGATAAAAGTGGGAGACCGAAAGAGTTCGTATTAGCTTTTTCAGGGTGTAGAAATTGTGGGCAGTTCGGTCAGGGAGTAATGCCACCATACCTATTCGTGCCACCATGCAGTAAATAAACAAATATTAGTGAACAATTCACACAACGCCATCTAGGCCCAAAGTAACCTAAGCATAGCTTGTATCACGGGAACCAGACTAATGATATAATAATTATATACCATTTTTGTAAATACATACTTACAATACATATCAACACCCAGACACAGAATAAATATCTATGTTCGTCACACAAATGTTTGTCCTGGGTGGGAATTGAACCCACAACCTACAGCGCAGAAGGCAGGGTTTACTACCAACTGAGCTGTGAGGCCAGTCAAATGACAGTAAAGCATAGGCTAGTTTGAATTAGCATTTGTTTTGAAAGGCTTAGTTGGGGGTATACCTACACGTCTCAGAGTTTCGGGCGCATACGATGTGACTTGGGTCTTGTCATACCTAGTAGGGGAGGACACAAGTCGCATCGGTTGTTATGGGTAGAGGTTGCCACTTAATACCAAGTGGGCCGCAGACTCGTTCCGTAACCGCATCAAATAAAAAAAACGAACGTAAGGTAAGCTTATATATTTACTTGTTTGTGTAACAAATTTCAACATGACTGACCTTAGGATTTTCTACTCTATCTATTGAAGGAACATTTCCATTCCAATTGGTCGGCTTTACTCATTGAACAGAAAGATCTAATTGCGATGTAGGTATTATGTGTGAGAGCCTGCTATCCAAGTTATTTAATTCTACCAATTTTCAGACGTGTACGAGTGAATGGTTTGTTTACAAGAGGTATTTACGAAATGCGATGTTCTCAGAGGTCTAGGACATTAAAAATGAGGCGATAAGTTCAAAACTTTCAAGATAGGCTAGTAAATAGATAGTTACCTATTTATAACCATTTTTTAAGTGTCATTAGCCAAATTAATGATCTTAATTCCACAACATGAATGCTTTTCCATTTTCTCCGTATGCAACTAAAAAGCTGCGCAGTCTAAGTTGATAGCGACAGAATCGTCCGTTATATCTGATTAGATTGATTTCAGGCTGTCTTCTAGAGATGGGATGAATGTTATTATATAAATGTTATTAACATCTTCTTTGGTAAGACATTATATCATATGGTTATTTATTTAAATATTTCATGTGTGTAATCATTCCACATTATAGAGCTACCATAGAATGGACAATAAGATCCTAAAGATCAGAGGATATTTAAAAAGATTGCTCATGAGATCAGCAAACATAAAATCTGCTCATATTCAGTGGTCATATCTCAATTATACCAAGAACACTCCAGTTTTCTTGAAACACCTTTCTTTTCCTATTCATTAGTTCAGCCTTTATTGCTCCTTCATTTATTCTCCGAAATCTTAATGTCCAGTATATTCCCAATGAACAAAGTTAATAACAGAAAACCGGTGACCCAAGAGATACCTATAACTCTGGCCTGAGATTTAGGGCCATCAAACATTACAGTACATTGGCCAGATAAATTAATTTATTGTCTTGGAAGATACGACTTTGCTTGGTCTCAAGAAAGATTTCAAAAAATAAGCCAACCCAGCCTTTATTCCCACTTTTTCAGTGATACAGCCTATAAAGTTTTCGAAGAGAATGTTGATTCTTTATAATAAAAGGAATAGAATTGATTTTTCCATATATTTCCATTTTTTTTAATTGGTGGATATTTTACACAGCGCCATCTAACCCCAAAGTAAGATAAGTAAATAGCTTGTATCATGGGAACCAGAGAACTGATATAATACGTAAATACTTTTTTGTAAATACATACATATAATACATATCAACACCCAGACAGAACAAACACCTACGTTCGTCACCCAAATGTTTGTCCTAGGTGGGAACCTACAGCGCAGAAGGCAGGGTTACTACCAACTGAGCTATGAGGCATATACCTAAATATATATAATATACTAATAAAATTAATACTAATACTCACACTCTAATACTACACAGTGAGAAAGATAGACAAAAATTGTAAAAAATGTTGATGTACCGTGTATACATCCATATGCACTTAGTAAAAAGCGATTATTTTAATATACAAACAGACACTCCAATTTTATTTATTTCTATAGATTTAAATCATCATACATAAATTTAATCACCTAGTTCTAATTATTCAAAAAAAGCGTTATGCTCTAATTTCATCCCTACAAGCTTCTTATTCATTTTGGTGTTCACTGAACTCGGCCTGGCAGCATTATTTATCAGAGCTCTTGGTGGCAGGGCCTTAATAAGACGTTTTGTGAGTTGAGTCATTAAATAATTCGGTCTTCGCTTATTAGTGGATTTCTTTGTGGGTGACAGTCAGAAAGCTGGCGCGCATTAATTTAATTCCATTACTGAAAAAGCTGAAAAGATGTTTAGTGATAAATATGAAGAGGTAGTATAGTATGTATGTATGCAGTATTTATGGTATTATTATGGTTTATGTATATTTATTATATATGTATATGTGTGTATACTATATATATATGTATGTATAATAAGTTTAATTATGTAGTAGTATGTATGTGTATAAATAACTTTAATCAAATGCACTACCACATCCACTCCACACTACACAAAGGTTAGCTGGAAGAAAATTCTATTTAGCATTAAGTTCGCCCATGTACTTGTTTTACCTTGTGCAATAAAGCATTTTTTATCTATCTATCTAAGAGGTTTTATAATAATAATATTGGTCTACAATTCACACAGCGCTACAAACTAAGCATAGCTTGTACTATGGGAACCAGACAACTGAATACATTTATACTTTTTGTAAATCCACACATATAAAACATTTTAACACCCAGACACAGAACAAACATCTGTATTCGTCACATAAAAGTTTGTCCTGGGTGGGAATCGAACCCACGACCTATAGCGCAGAAGGCAGAGTTACCACTGAGCTGTCAGGCCAGACCATTGCTGGTTTATGTCAGCTGAATAATCTGTGTGAGCACAAAATTATATAAACTTTTTCACACATTTGCCCCGTGTTACCTTTTCAGAGTTTTAATCCATTCTCTTCACAAATGTACTTCCTCCTATACCAATGAGCTATTAGCATGAAAATTACATGTGAGCAATACCACATTCACAAATCAGTATAATAGTAAATATCGCTAGAAAAGCGGCTTGTCATTTATCATAGACCTAAAGTCTCCCCTTCCGTACCTTCACCGGCAAACACCTGCACACTGCTTGCCGACAGAACTCAGTATGGTGGCAGCACTTCCCAGGACGAACTTGGCGTAAGTTCTACTAATAGTACTTAGGGGTTTCTTGTCTGTTCTCCCCATGGAGGGTCGGATAGGGTTTGAACAGACATCAAACTTATTGATAAGTACGCGTGACCTTATGTTTTGAATATTGACGTTTCCAAGCCATTTCTTTATGAATTCTATGGAAATAAAGTTTTTGACTTTGAGTAAATGTATGAAAGTAACATATAAACAACATCATTTTCTCAAAACGGTTTGGAAGTAAACAATGTTAGAAAACTGGTTTGTCCTAGATCTAAAGATTCGAAGACACCAAAATTTGGATTTGATAGAAAAGTCTATTTACTCTCGCTTGTAGAGAGAAGGCCTGATGGATTAGAAGCTGATACGGATATTAATTTTTTTTGGGTACGTCATTCTTTTATTAACGTCACATGAACAAGAAGGCATTGAAAATATGTACATAATTACACTCAAATATAATTTATGCATCCATAAAATGTCCATCAGGCGCTCTACAGATCTCAGCAATTAAAATGTATTTTGTTAACAAACACGGAATTTTTGCAGCTTTGTTCATCTAATTGCTTCCATTAAAGGTTTACGTCCACTAGTAAATACGCGACGAGTCGGCTGTTTCTTACGACAGGTGCCAAGTGTAGCTTTTAGACTTTTTTAATTAATTTAGCACACGCTAATTTCACAAAAAAGATTTGATTTAAGGAGATATATAGATATATATTAAGAAAAAGGATATTCTGATATCTTATCGGTATCAGAATATCCTTTTTTTCCTATATGACCCTATTTTATCCTATATGACATTTGAAAATGTATCACTTGATACATATGTTGGTTTTCAATTATCTTACCAAACCACAATTGTACCCACATCAATAATATATTAAGATACATTTTTTAAGAGTTCCTTTATTTTGACAACTTACCCCTTGCTTTGTTTCAATTTAGGTAAGCATTCGTATCTGCATCACGCTGCCAAGAGAAAAAATCCCAATTCTATTAAGCTTTTTCATTAGTACTGTAATAAATCCTTAGATGCGTTTATTCAAATGATTTCTTGTTAAGATACCTTATTCTACTTTGCTTTAATGCATCAACGTGATTATTCTGTATGTAGAATTTGAATTGCGCTCATCAATAGGGACAATTACTTTCAAGTCCTAATTAGTCACAAGTGCTAATTAAACCACATTATAACCTTTTTTGATTCCCAAACCTTGAATAAACAAAAATCTTTTATGTACTGATGACTCTAATTTTAGGGCCTTATGTATAAGTTAAGTTAGGCCTAAGCTTTACTAAAAGCCACAATGTAAGGTAAAATTCGCAAAATTATAATTCGGATTTGTTAAGTGAGCGTACACCTTTAATGCCCGCACGCAAATCGGGCACGTTTTTGTTGTATTAACGTTAATGAACCTTTATATTGTAAGTTTTTTGCGGTCGAATCGACCTTTTTAGGTTTTCTCACTGAAAAAATAATGAAACCTTTTTGCGGATACCCTCTATTCATTATTAAGGGTTTGTCCGATTTTAAAAGGTAGACGTTTCTGAAAATATAGAAGTACAGAATAGTAGATTTCAAAATGATATAAACGTATCGGCTTAAAGAGCTATTACAATTTCAAACAATGATTTTTGATTCCAGTATATTAACGGAAATAAAAAACAAAGCTTAATTTAATTTCAAAACTATTTCGAATATGTGATAAAAAAAGTCAAGTGCACGCTGACATTCAACGGTGATTGTTCTACAGAACAAAGTTCTACACAAGAATTTCAAAAGATTATTTCTTTTCTGTTTTCTAAATGCGAAAGGGTAAGTAAGAAGTTGAAAGTCTTAACAACATGAGTAACGATTTAGTGCTAGCTGTGCGATCCATACAAAATAATTTGTTTTAATTAATAAATTACAAATTAAATTACACATTAAAATCAAATCTACTATGTATTTTATTTAGTAAGAACCAGTACCTTCTTCCTTCTTGCTCTTAGATTATGTCTATACTAGATGAATATTCTTCTTACACATAAAACTATTGCTTCTTCTTCTAATTCTTACAATAAACAAATTATTTTTTCTTTCTTTGTTTTTTCATTAGCCCTTGAACGACCCTTGAACGACGAAAATAGTTTTTGTAAAAGGGTTTCTGTTCTAAAAACATTCCACAAAATTGTACACCCCACTATAAACATATATTACGAAGGCCGAGTCACTTAAATATACCAATGCCAAATATCGAACTGGTAGCACGCCAAGTCTTTTATCGAACGAAATATGAATATAATAATATAAATAATTTGCGGCCGGCTCGGAATACATAACCATTTTCCACCTCGGTCCAACATTACCAGCTTTATGAAAAAAGCTTTATCATTACACATTATTTCGTTAGGAAGTAGTGTAAAGGTCGATGAAATTAGAGGCACATGAGATATTCAACCTTTAATTGCCAAAGTAATGGGCACAATTCCTAATCTATGTAAGGGAGGATTCGAGTCGTATTGTTTATATTGCGGGTGGAAGTTATCGCTAGGTGAGCCATCTGCTTGTTCCATAGTTTATTCAAATTTCAAAACGACAATGTCTGATCCTTCACTTAATTTTATCGCCGTTCCCGACAATAGACAAACTATATTTGCATTGAATTCTTAAAGACATAAGTAAGGAAAATCAAAAAGTAACATTAAAAATTACAAAAGAACGCGTACTACACGACTTTCACGGGGAAAAGATACCCCAAAAGAGGGGTTTTTTGCGAGAGTGGTAAGGGATCAATCAAAACGCAAGGCTGTCAAACCGAAATTATGAGTACGACATAGACGGTGGCTTAATTAGATACCTAATAATAGAATATATTTATATAAAATACTAATTATATGTACAAAGTCATTTTACTATATATATTAAAATAATCACAATAAAATAAAAAGCTTTCCTTTGTTACAGCTATTGTGTGAAATTATTATGTGACAGTCATGTAAATGGCACCCGTTATTTATTCCAAGTGCATCGCCATTGGTGTATTTATGTGGACTTGTTTGCCTGATAATGTTGCGTCTGAATGAATGAATACGAACGAACGAACCTCGCTCAATAAGTTCATAGCGAGCCATAAGTTTGCCTGGCCTCACAGCTCAGTTGGTTGTAACTCTTCCGCGCTGTAGATCCTGGGCTCAACTCTCACCCAGTGCAAACATTTTTTGACGAAAATAGGCGTTGTCTTTTGCCTGGGTGTTATTATATAAATTAAAAGTTTTAATTTATAAAATTATGTGTAGAATTATATCAGTTATCTGGTTCACAAAGTACTAGCTATGTTTAATATAGTAATAGTAATAAGTAAAGCGAATAGTATTTTTATATAATGCACAACTCGTTTGACGACTGAAAATATTCAATTCAAACATTCAAATACAAGCACTTTTACAAAAAATATATTCATTTTTTTTATGTTCTCTATTAAACTGGTCAATTTGTTCGCAAAACTAAAAATTATGTAGTTCCCTTTTACCATAAAATGCATATCAATGTTTCGTATCCCAAGTTGTTCCAAATATGTAGTTCACTTTCAGTTCGGCGTTCATTTCGTTTGGTAGAGTTGTTTGCAGTATAATAGCGTTAAGTTATTTAGCGCAATCACTTTTCAGAGCTAAAGGGAATAAAAATGTTCCAGGCTTTTAAGCACGGACTCATCTCTGAAATGAATCAATGGGCGAGAGTGTTTTGTGATTTGACCGTAATGTGAATTGTAGCAAAGTTTTTTTTTAATGTGATTCGGGTGGCGGAACAACCTGACGGCCCACCTAATGTTAAGTGGTAACCGTTACCCATAGACAATTACAATACGACTCAAGTCCTCTCCACCAAAGTACGAGAACTCGAGTCGCATTGCGTTGCGTCTATCACCCCGAGACGGGGATGTTACGTCTCATGCGCCTGCAATGTCACCGGCACCCACTCCCTTCCACCGGAACACAGCAATACGAGTGCATCACTGCTTGGCGGCAGATTACCAGGTGTGGTGGCAGTACTTCTCCGGTTGAACTTGGCACAAGTTCTACTGCTACTAAAAGATTTCTTTGCTGATTTCTTGCTTTTGCTTCATAATTGCAAAAACAAGTATATAATGCTAGTAACTACTGTGAAGTTTTTAATCACGCTCTTGTGCGTGAGTTTTATATTTGATCATGTGACGGAATGGGTACATAGTTCAATAGAGGTTAAATGTAGATGAAATTAAAAACGTACATTATAAATATTATAGTAAAATAAACAAGTCAACTGGTTACCTAAAGTGAGAAAAAGACTAAAGTGATGCCTAAAGTGAAAACCAGACCACTAAAGCGACGAGCCTGCTTTCATGTTTTTTATTTAATAAATTGCAAAAGCATGGTAACTTAAAATTTTAAATAAAACTTACCGCAACAATGCACATTAATCGCAATTCTTAGTCTATCGCTCTCTCTACAGCAACACGACATTACTTCTAGTAAACTGTCTAATGGTTCAAAATATCAACTGTGAACTCCGAATTTGCAAATTATTCCAATTATATTGTGCAGGTAGAGTATCAAGTAACAAACTTCCAGTAAGGAACACGTTCCCAAATTAAATTAAGCACCATTTAAAATTTGGAGCAATTAAAACTTCTAGATTAAGGTTACATCAACCCAAGCCCAACTCTAAGAAAACTCTAAGTAATCTTACAAAAGTATAGAGTTTCCAAGTTTTATTTTCTATCCAAAGTTCAATAAGTAATAAGTGTGCACTTAAACACTTCGTGGAGGGGGGGGGGGGGGGGGGGAATATCATCTATGCTTGTCTGCAGGGGTCTAGAAGTTATTGCAATCTGAGTTATTCGTTGGAAAGCAATATCTTGATGGTTGGATAGTACAGGAAAATAAGACCCATTCTGTCTCTGCCCTAAGGGTCGAAGAGAATGTTAAACATTATTTTTGGATGTATGAATTAAAAATAATGTATTGTTAATTTTATTATTTTAATGCGAGTTTTGTATACCATTATATAAATAAGCTTTAAGTATTATGCAAGCGTCAGTAAATTCTTGTCAATAAAATTGTTTTATTTTATCTGTTAAATAATAAATTCAGCCTCATTAAAACAGTTGGACTTTTATTGAGAATCGCAGATAATCCACTTGTTAATTATGTTCATCCTCAGTTAAAGTTAAAAGTAGTTTTTATGCATTTTGGATCGACACTATCCAATAAAACTAGCTGTATAATATACAATTAAAAATATGTAATATAAATGGCCGTTACTTTTTTAACAATTAAAAATTATTTTTTTGTGATCTAAGCATTGATTCACTGTCTAAAATCGAGTATTTAAGATAAGAAGATTAGTTCTAGCCTCACAAATCGGTTTGTAGCAGCCTGTCTTCTGTGCTTTGCCTCTTTTCTTGTGGTTCTTCTCGGTTCGACCCATGACAAATATATACGAGATGTACTGTTTATTCTGTGTCTCGGTATTGTATTAGGTATAAGTAACTATTTACTAAGTATTCTATCAGTTTTTGTCCCCGTAGTACAAACGTAGCTTAGTTTGAAGCTAGATGGCGCTGAGTGAAATGTCCACCAATATTTAAATTGTTTCTTCCAATTTTCCAATCTATAGCATCCTTACAAATTGCCGGTGAATAAAAAGCGTGCGCAGTTAAATTCCGATAAAAATATTACTCTGTTCTGCCAACTATGAAGGGGAGATTACACTCAATCGCTGGGACTAAAGTGCCAAAACACACAACTTATTCATTATACGTTTCGGATCGTTCGATTTCGAATTTGTTTTTCAGGACGATTTTCAAAGTTGTTTGAATATTTCATGTTTACTCTAGTCGTGTTTGGGTAATTTTTTTTCTCTCTTCGCATATAGCTTGATTATTTTCACAATTACCTAAAATTGTTTATTAAATGCAGTAATAATATAAATAATAATAATAATAATATTGGTGGACATTTCACACAGCGCCTTCACTAGTCCAAATAAGCTAAGCATAGCTTGTATATAAGTAAAGTAAAATTCTAAAGCCGGGTCTAATTATAAAGACGAATCCTTTATAAAAGTAAACTTCGTAAAAATACCGAAGCAGATTCAAATCGCGAAGAGCCGGGGGGGAAAACTAACGAGATTCATAAACCCAATGTTATCTTAACATCCGCTTGTTAAGGCTTCCTACTGAGAGAGCGCGAGGTTTTTTTTTTATTAATGATGCCGATTTTGAAAGTTGTCCTCAAGTCACTCAAGATTGCAAAGGTTGGAGGGACAGTAAGGGCTTGAAAATAATGGCATATTATATTTCAGATTAATATGCCATTATTTTCAAGCCATTATTGTTTAAGATATTTAAAAAAAAAAACTAGTTTTGTATGAAGTTAAGAGGTAAATTACTTTAATAGTCTCGCACTGCTTAGTTATAGCGCATTTGATGGAAGGACCGGCAAAAAATATTGGAAAAAAATCTTTATTCTGAAATAGGAGTATCAATATTGGGTAATTGAAATTCGACCGAGGGTTGTACAAGGTCGGTTTAAAATTACTTCAGCGTGGACTACCAACAGCGCTTTGCTGGTTTAGGGCGGTAACTACACTGTGCGATTTGCTGAGGACTTTTATAAAGTTTTTTCTATAATTTATGAAAAATGGGTACCGACAACATAATATTGTTGTACTACAGAAAGCCGCTTTAAGGGATTATGTAAAACATAACAAATATTATTAAATTATTTGGAAACGCAACTGCATTTTCATTCGAGTGAAGCAGTGTGGGTTGGTGAGATACAACGATCAAATCGTACGTAAGTAATATTTAATTTCAATAATTATCTCGAGATGATGTCACATGTTACGATCGTATGACCGATGGCTAATTATGAAACCATCTTAGAGTCAATTCACATGTTTCCGCGGTATTGCAAATGATGCGGCGTTTCGTGAACACAGCCCACGATTTTCAAATTACTCAACCATCTGAATTAGGCACCAATTTCAGCTGAGACTCGGGATTTCTTAGTTCAGGCATATAACTGTTACTTTTTATTAGGTACTAAGTCACAATAATAATCTTAGCACCGTCAATGAATAAAGATTTATTTATTTAGCCTAATAACCTACAAATATCAGAACTATTCAAAATGAAATTATAAAGCTTGCTAAGAATAAGTTCCGATGCAGAATAAAACTAAAAACAGTCAAAACAAGCAGCATTGCAAGAATAAATATATATATCAAATATTGCTGGACATTTCACACAGCGCCATCAAGACTCAAAGTAAGCTTGTACTATGGGAACCAGACAACTGATCGAATACATAAACACTTTTTTGTAAATACATACTTATAAATAAATATTCACACCCAGACACAGAACAAACATCAATGCTCGTCACACAAATATTTGTCTCGGGTGGGAATCGAACCCACGACCTTCAGCTCAGTAGTTAATACCAACTGAGCTGTAAGGCCAGTCAAAGCTGAACAAGTGAGCCGTTTCTGGAAGCTGTTGTCCGCTAAGACAGCAACTAGCACTGTGTGGGAGCAAAAGGCCAACAAAGGATCCTGACCCAATTACACGTTCCGTCTAATACGCACCGGAATAGCCGAGGGTATTAGAGATACATGACGGCTTCTATTTAGTTAAATAAATAAAACAAATAAATAAAATTGGAGTGTCTGTTTGTAATATTAAAATAACCGCTTTTTACTAAGTGCATATGGATGTATACACGGTACATATACCAAAACAACATTTTTTTTTTATTTTTGTCTGTCTTTCTGTGTGTTCCGGCTAATCTCTGAAATGGCTGGACTGATTTTGACGGGACTTTCACTGGCTGATGTTACAAGGAGTAACTAAGGCTACTTTTCCGAGGGGTAAAATAGAGGTGCGTGATAAAATCGAATTCCACGCGGACGAAGTCGCGGGCAACAGCTAGTGTAGTATATACTTTAAAGCGATGGTTCCTTGCTTCGAACCCAGGCCGTGGAAAATGTGTGAGCACTAATTTTAGTTATGGGTCTTGAATTTTTGTCTTCTGTATAGGTTTGTTTGCCACATATCCTACTAATATTATAAACGTGAAAGTTTGTATGGATGTTTGTTACACTTTCACGCTCAAACGGCTGAATGGATTTGGATGAAATTTGTTACCAATATAGCTTATATCCTGGATTAACACATAGGCTATTTTGATCCCGGAAAAGTGCAGTGTTCTCGTGGGTTGACTTACCGCAGATAAAACAGCAGGGCGCAGCTAGTATGAGTATATAAACGTGATGAAGGCTCACAAATTTAGACCAAAGCATTTAGTAAAACTTTTAAACAATTGCGCATAAATTTTATGGTTCAATAAATCCTTTATTTATTTTAAAGTTCAGAATATGAATGAAACGGCCGAATGAAATACGCAATACAGGCTATTGAATTACGCTCCAGTTCGCTGTTTTATTAATATCAATGAATACATTTTAGTAGCAAAATATTGATTGGTGTTTAATGGAATATATTTTTATGTTCTTGTGTGTTGTTGGTAATGTGGCTGGTATAATATTTGTACATGTATGTTGGAAAATTTAGGATTACAAACCTTCACTCTTCAATCTCGTTTTTATATGTGATATAGCTACAGAACGAGCAGATGACCCACCCGGTATTAAGTGGTAACCTATGTCCATAACAAGCTATACGAATTGGGATCTCCCCTACACTGTGACGTTTAAGATTTAAAATGGTGGTCCTACGCGGTACGCGGGCTAAGGCAAACATTTTCGTCGCAACACTAAAATCACAATAGAATTACTTTTCTTTTTCAGACAAAATCTTTTTAGAAGCAATCATTCTTTTCAAAGAAGAACTGTCCGCAATTAATTTTAATTATCACCATAATATTAATAAACGACCCAAGTTCGCCAAATTTTGTCCCCGGGGCGGCGTTATTGCGATACTTTGTCCCGTGTTCCTTGTTTATGGCAACACAGGTTCCAATAACCCATGTTTTCAGAACACCTTCACAAATAGTTATTTTCCGTCACTTTAATGACAAGAGTTATCTATAATACCAATAAGATTTCAGAATTGGTCGTTTTATGTTTTACGCACTTTTAGGCTAGTTTCAGATGGTCAAGCTACCGCCCGCGATATGCATTTAGCTCAATTACGAGAGCAATTAAAAGTTGGTAAATGGCTGACAATCGCGTCCATCTGAACATACTCTTGTTGATAAGTAAGTCACGGGACGCCCACCAGCCCAAAAGCGATATACTTCTGGGCCGAAACATATAAATATATATGTAGAAACATATAATATATCCGTATTTAAATTAATTTATAAGTTATTAAACATTTTGAGCATTTACTTTTTCAAAGCAGTGATTTAACTGTTCTTTACAATGTTCCGCTTATTCTGACTACACTACCCCCAATAATTATAGTAATAACAACAAAACTCGTTCCAACTATAAACTAGTTATTGCGAAATAGTTTATTCCCTTGTTATTAATTACAAACTGTAAACGCTTTAGCCAAATTATCACTAAAGTTTTACGTTTAAATGTAATAATCAGTTAAAACCTGTTAGCATGATCAAACCATAATTTCAGTTCAGTGCAGAACTTTCAATAAAGTATCACAGCTCTCTCACACCAGTTAGCTGATTATAATGCGCCTCAAAAAGGCTCCTTTCACATGTCTCCAAATATTAAATTCTAGGACATTCCAATTTTCTCACGATATTTTCTTTCACCATTTGAAGAACATGATATAATTCACTTTTTTTTTCAAGCAAGTATGTTCTTTGCATACTCTTCCCTTGAACCAGCTACCTTCAGATTTTCAGGCAAGTAGGACAACCGTAGAAGATATGTATTTTATAATAAATATATTTCAAGCTTCTTTCAAACTATAGATCCTATTCGGATTAAATTATGAATATAAAATTATATAAATACGACTTAGTAGAAAGGATACTTTCTACCCCAAAACCACGCAGTCAGAAACAATATATTAAGATGGGTATTTTGATGCTATCCCAGTGAGCTTATTTTTCTTTATACATGTATCCCTAAGGATATGTGTATTTACATAAATCATACCAGAGTATTAACCCTTGGACCTTTGGGTCCTACTTATACATTATGTGGTGCCTTGGAGACGGAATATCTAGGACAAAACGACGGCCGACAAAGAAAGGGTTCTCAGGTATCTCAGGAATTGGGGCTATGCCACAGCATTTTATTTGTCGATGATGTTATAAATACGCAAAGTTCTACAGTTCTAAAGTTCTAAAGTTTTCACTAACATAGAAATTACCACGGGAACATCAAAAGTGGATTCAGGTTACCTGAATATTTTGTGAACTAGACTGAATAGAAATCATGAAAATGCATTTCAGATTAACCCCTAGTACTTTTGGTCATAAATTCGCATAATTACAAAGTTGATGGAAGCGCTAACCCCTGCAACTGATAAAGATCAAATTACAATAGGAAAAAAGGACATCTTCTACGGGCGAATCAAAAAACTGAGACGTGAAAGCGAGAAATAAGGTATCCTGGAATTTAAACCATCAAAAAAATCGTTGGAAAAGAACGAAAAACGGAGAATATCTGTATTTTTTAAACAATATAACAAACAGATGACCCACTAAGCAGTATCTTTTGCCTTTTAATACGACTTGGGTCCTTACCTTACCAAAATAAGGAAATTATCCCAATTTGGAGATTTTGGAGATAGAAAATCACACGTATGTGAAATTTTCCTTTTATACAATAATAATAATATTGGTGGACATATCACACAGCGCCAGCTGGCCCCATGGTAAGCTGAGTATAGCTTATGTCATGGGAACCAGACAACTGATATATATATACTTTTTTGTTAATAACACCCCGACACAAGACAAATATCTACGTTCGCCATACAAATGTTTTTCCTGGGTGGCAATCGATCCCACGACCTACAGCGCAGAAGGTAGGGTTACTACCAACTGAGCTATACTGTCTCTCACAAAACACGTATTTCAGTCCGCAGGCATGGTTCAAATCCAGAGCAAAGTGCGACTATATTTCACTTGATACTGTTATAAAAATTTATCAAGAACTCTTTGAATCTATAAACAAGCAGTTTAAAAACTCTTGACCCTCTACCAATCGGTATTGAATTCACTCACGTTAGTCAAGAGTAGATATGCCGCTGTGATGAAAAAAACACAGCATACATAAAAGTGACTGTCAAAAAATGAAAAATGAGAAACGTTAACTAAATAACGAAGCGGTAACCTTAAGTAACCCTAATCGCATTTTAATTACATTTTTATGACTTTTTCTGCGATATTAATGCCGAAGCCAATTCCATGGGAACGAGTAATTTTATATATTAAGAGTCATAATTAAGAGCTCAAAGTAGCTGCTCGGAGATATTTGTGATTATAAAAATGAAGAGGTGGAGTGGAAATCTCATTTTCTATCTCATTTACCTATTGTTACTACTACTACTCAAGATCTCTCAATTAAGTATCGTGAAAGAGTTTAAGTGCGCCTCAAATAGACACCTTTCATGCATGTCAAATGCATGAAAGATGTTTGAGTTTCTGGTTAGCATATGTCGTTATTGAAGACATTTTATTTCACTGTTTTGGACATGGTACTGCACAGATTCATATTTCAAGCTGAAAAGTAATTGGTGGGCCACCACCTCGGAGCAGAAGATGTTATAGCATGATGGATATTATAATATTACAAAGACTTACATGACTAATTATTTTAGTATTTCCTTACACAGAAGCAGCGACTATGATCATATGCCTCTGGTTAAGCCACCGGCATCATTCAAAACGAAACACATCAAATTATTGTTGGGCGGAACAAATGGGTATAGCGGCAGTACTTTCACGAACTAATACTGAAGACACATTTGGATCTTCTGCTATAAAATGGAACACACAGCAATAAAGGCTTTCACACTTACTTTTGTACTCAGTATTCGATGTGTCGCAGGTGGCACACACACAGATTTAATTCATAGGACACAGTGATCCTAACCCTGAGAACTTACCACTCTTCATTTCCAGAAATCGAACCTAGGTACAGTACTGGTTATGAGTAGGATAATTATATAGGTCAATACATAACTAGCTAATATAACTGAAGGTTGTATAACCGTGTTTCCAATACGAAGCTCGGGGAACATACGTTTTTCGCTGTAGTATTGACTTTTCCGCTTCCTTGATACAATAAGCCCATCATTACTTCGTACGCTGTGTATTACGAAGGTATGAGGTATCGACTTGGATTTCGCAAAGTTTTATATAAAAATATTGAATACTTACCGTGTATAAGCAGATTTCTACAAAATTTGACTCAGTATTGTTTTGAGATGTTTAAGTAATTCGATTGTATTAACGATTACTAATTTTAATATGGAAGTAAGAAATAATTTTTGATCTTTTGATAGATGTTTTATTGTAATTAAATTAAAATTAGTTTCAATAAAAAAATGATTTATGAAGACACTTTTATTGTTTTCGAATTGACTTTTAGAGTTAAATACTCAGATAAATGATTGCAATGATCACGTATTTACGATACTAATCATTATCATAAAATTTTGATGTTTTTTACCTGTACTTAACCTAGAAACGTCCAGTTACTTACATTTCACAAAAATCGAAGAGTTCACTCAAAAAACACTCACTTATCCACTAACACTGGCATGTCACTTGCAGTCCGTCACTTCACTAACACTTCACATGCAGTTACAATCAGAATACGCGCACGTGTCTTTTTCAGAATGCGTTGGTCCGTGGCTCTTCGCCGTTCGTAACACACTGAGAGACCCGGCCGTAACAGAGTACTGCGTCTCTGTCCCGTACGGGTGAGTTTGCGAGACTGAAATGTTTGTTCTCACTCGCACAGCCTGAAAGAGAGCTTGCCGAGAGTACTTGTAATACGTATAGGTCAATATGAAACCTCCTCGGCACTGGAGGCTGCAGTTAGGGTGGCCATGTATGCCCATGCTTGCTTGAACAACATAACTACGTCTCATATAGAAGCACGCGTTTGTTAGAATCGCATTTTTTTACTACCAAAAGGAATATAAAAAATAATTTTATATCTAAATTAACCTTCCTTTTATGATAATATTTTTTTTCATTCAAGTAAAAGTTATTTAAGTTTGTACTTTCTTTGTGATTTTATCTGTTCATAATAATTATTAAAAAAACTTTTTGTAAAGTTCTCTCAAATAAACTCAAAAAAAAAATACTACATAAACATCTGTAATGAGTAACAAACATGGTTTTGTTTTTTATTTTAAGAGACATTAGTTCTTCAAACTTAGTCAAATTTCCTTTAAATCTTTAGAGATAATCTGTCTCACAACAATGTCTTAATGTCAAGCCCATCACTGATTGGTACATCGATACTGCGGAGCTACAAAAATATCGACTACCTGCATCCTATCTAACTATTGAAATTTATGCCGCATCATATGTATGTGTTCTACTGTAGCGTAGCAACTGCTACGACTTAGAACTTAAGTTATTTAATACGTAGCAAATGCTATGAATGTAATGAGAAAATTTACAAACATCGCTAACTTATGTAATAAATAGAATTATGGTCTTATTATGTCGTGCAAATTGATATGACGGCTTCATAATTGGGCTTAATAAATCTCTAAACATCAGAAACCCATAAATTTTTTGATTATTGTTTGGTGCTACGATTTAAATCTCTCCTGGCTCAAGTGCAAGTGTAAAGAGTGTTTCAGACAATTTTCAATTAAAATTATATTTATTTCACAAAAAATGCTGCGAGAATTAATAGTAGTATAATTATCATATTTACTGCGTAGCAGGGCTACGAGTACATGAGTCAATCACCATATTTTTTGTTCAAGATATAAACTTCAAACATACAAACCAAGGATATTAATTACTAAAAACTACAAAAGGTGAAAGAGCAATAAAACTCCACAAACATTCTGTGTAACGCAAATTTATTACATAGTCTTCTTCTTCTTCGAGTCACCGGTTCTGTCGAAACAGTGTGGTGAAAGGATTGTAAGTGCGCCTCAAATAGGCTCCTTCCGTGCACTCGACACATGTCTTCCAATTTTTAGTTCTAGGACATATCGGTTTCCTCACGATGTTTTCCTTCACCGTTTTGAGAACGTGGTATTGTGCACATAAATGTTTCAATCGAAAAACTCCTAGGTGCACGTCGGGATTTGAACCGGCGACCTCCGGATTGAAACTCGGGGGTCAGTACCGCTAGACCATCACGCTCTAGTACCGCTAGACCACCACGCTCTATTATTACATAGTAATTGCTACGAATGTCAGAGACTGTCTCTAAACATCCAAAACGGAGCACCCCCTACATCATCCGGCTGGTACAGTGACGCATGCGCGCCACGCCAGATACGGACACAGCACACACCCAGGAAAATTAATTATTTCAAACTCTATAACGTACTGACAGTCGTTATACAAAAGATGATTACCCCAAATATCATAGAAACTAAAAATTATTGATAAAAAATGTCAGTTTTTTAGATCTCTATTGTGTTGTGGTAGAATAACGGACTTAGATGTACAAATCACAGGTTCAATTCCGTTAACTAACTAGTCCAATGAGTGTTAGACTTAGTGCCAGTTCATATGGTTGCGTGATAGCACGTGATTTGCCTTAGCATATACAAGCTTTCACAGTCGCTTACCCCAAATATTATAAAAAGTAAAAATTATTGATAAAATGTCATTTTTTGGATTTCTATTGTATTGTGGTAGAATAACGGACTTAGATGTACAAGTCACCGATTCAAATCCGTTAACTAATTAGCCCAAGTCTGAGACTTAGTGCCAGTTCAGATGGTCGCGAAATAGCACGTGATTTGCATATAGTAGCTTTCACAGTCGCTGGCTTAGGAGTGGCGTGCGATCATGTGAGCATTAATTATATTGACTTACTGGAATATGACGCGAAGATCTGAACCAATGAGCTTGTATTTCCGTTGAATGGAAACATCTGTCTGAGACTTGAAGATGGAACGTCTCATTCTTCCAAATTTCTCCCTACAAACTAAAACAAGAGCAATACTAGTATCCTCACAGTACAGTTGGTAGTAACCCTGCCTTCTGCGCTATGTCGTAGGTTCGATTCCCACCCAGGACAAACATTTTAGTGAAAAACATAGATAGATGTTTGTTCTGTGTTTGGGTGTTAAACATGTATACATATAATGGTTAGATATACATAGATATATCTATATATTTTCAAAAAAGTAGGTTAAGTTTATTTGTTGTCTAGTGCCCGGTAAATAAACGTGATAAGAGATGAGCTCAGCTGCCAATATTTTTTACGAATAACTCAGCAAACACATTCTACAAGTAAATCATTATTTAATAATTCGTCAGCCAGGACAAACTTATAACAACAAGGCCAAGGCGGTGAAATGGTTTGAAATGTCGTCAAGATGATGGCGTGGTGGTAAAGTAACCGAATCAGAAGTAAGGATCGCATATTCATTCAAGCGTTTTTAGTATAGACGTTGTTTTAAAATGTAGATATGGTAAAGTGATCTAACCTTAAGTTTTTAATATGATTTCCTTTCAGTTTGCATGTGGATCATGAGTTTAAACTTTTTATGTTTGCTTTGGATGTATGCTTCTGAGTCATGCCATTTGTTTTTATATTTTTGACTTATGTAGACAAACATTAAATAACGCCGTTAGATTTTACCTTTTCGTTATGTAACATAACTTTACGTTACCCCTTACCACTTAACGTTACACATTCGATTTGAACTAGATACCTTTGAATTGAATGTCGGGATCAATAATACTTGACTTGTCTTATCGTTGTACATATAGCATAATAATATCACTAAAATTTTAACAAATCTCTTGATCAAAGTCATTATCTCGTTCGCACACTGATTAACGAAAGGAAAGGAGAGTTAATTACAAAAACTCCCGCCATTTTGCTTAGTCAAAAGGAAATTAAGGTGTACATTGATAAATTAAGGGTCCGTAAGAGATCCGTGGTAAAACTCACTCGAGTGGCGAACGTGTTTTCTGAATTTGAGGATTAAGCCGGGAAAATAAATAGCCGAGGCAATTTTTTTCGTACCTGAACTATAATTTTCAAAGACTGTTCATTTTATCTTTTCCGTTAGCAAATAAACCGGTACTCAATCTGTATTCTAAAATTCTATTATATCTCTGAGCATAGAGCCATGAACAAATACCCAAAAATAAACTTTAATCTCCATATAAAAATTCCGAGATAGAATCTGAGACCTCTTTGCAAGCGAAGCTACCGACTTAGCTAAACAGCCAAATGTTTTGAATTGAACGTTTTGGTGAAAAACTTAGTTTGCTATCGCTATGGACATCAGTTTACCAACTTGAAGGTTTTATTATTTCGTCCATTTTTTTATAAATATTGATATAAATCTTCATTTACGTGAGCGATATTACGTTCTCAAATCGGTGAAGCTGAGAATCTTAAAAAGCGACATGTTTTTAACCAAAAATTAAATATCTTGCTACACGTTTCAGCATTCCAGCTCCTAATTTGGGATGTTATATACATAGTTAATCAAGTGTAATATTGCTTTCACCGTATGCAATTGTAGTAAAAAATATCTGCATAGTAATAAGTTTCGTTATCAAATTCAGTTACCTATAAAAAAAATGCCCAAAATCCTGTTTGTTAAGCCACAGAACATCGGTCGCGAAATGACCCGGCACATTTCCCATGAGAATTCGATACGATCGTTCGCAAATTTCGCGCAGAATTTTTAGCTGTGGGGTCGAATTTAAGAAAATTCTTTCATGTTCGACATACTGAAACTCGAACGATTTATTCTCATGTGTCATCTAATTATTACTTATTTGTTTTAACAAAATAATGGCATGGCATATATCACAATTGTTCATTCATGAAACGACAGTTTTATTGTTTGTAAATCTAGGTTGTGTTGAGATTTAGGTCCTGCCAAAGCGGCGTACAAACATTAAGGCGTATGTAGGTAATTTAGATGACATGTAGTCAAACGCAGCCTACAAGTCTGAGCTGAACTCAAAAGATAAATAAAGAATACAAAATAGAAATAAAGATAATTTTACTGTATTAAATTAGTGTTAATTAGTGTTAAAAGTGTAATTAGTGTATTTAAATTAGGTTTTTTTGTTGTTGCAAAAAAACCTAATTTAAACAGGCTGATTTACTTGTAAAAAAATATCAGAATATAAGATATAATTTCAAATAATATTTCGTGAAATATAATATATTATAAAATATTATATAATAAAAAGTAAACTGATGTATGGATCATCATGGATGCCCATGATATCTATATCAGAATGTTATCATTAATGTAGAATTAATATATCGAATCTTGGTTTTTTTGATGATTGCGACACAGTAATATACTCCTGCAAGCATCATCATGTCTCTATTTAAAATGTATATTGTTACTGTTCCAAATAAATTAACATTTTTATTATTATTATTATTCTAATCATAAATAGAATCCAAAATCATTGGCAATGTGCAAAATTTATGTTAAAGAAAGCATGAAAAAGAGACCTAAAATTATAAGTTTAAAATCATTCGAGATACAACATAATCTCTATTGAAATTGGAATAGAACCATTATCCCTCGGATATGTAGGAGAAATTTCAACTTTTAGTTTTGGACTTTTTTAACTAAATGAAGTTTTGACGGCTTAGTTGGTAGTCACGTCTATTTGCAATCAGAATATAGTGAGTTCGAATACAATGCAATTAGCTCGAGATTCAGGTGATGTTTTCGGGCTGACTAGTTACCATCCTAAAATTCAAAATCTGCCCCACACACCTAACTGTGTGTTCGTATAAACTTACTTGAAAGCTAATACCCAGTACATATAATGCGTGGTATAAGCGTCAGCGACATAGTCCCTTAACATCAATTGATAAGTAATCAAAAATATTAATGTTAATTAAAGTCATTTTTCACACATTTCTTTCAGGTAGGCCAGGTTCATTCAAAGTCAAAGTAAAAAAAAACTTTTTATTTTCCATAGAATTCATAAAAATTGCTTGGAAACATTGAAACCAAGTCACAAAAAAGTATTTTTTTTTTCAAGATAGATAAAAGCTCTTTATCGTTTTATTAAATTACCGGCAAAAATCTGCTAAAAATGACAAATAGCCCATTGAAACGTAAACAAATCGATCACACGCGATAATTAAAAGCTTCTATCGGATGATGGAGCGATCACTGTGAACATCGATCATTTCATTCATTGGAGTGATTCTTGAAACACGTGTTGTGAGGAGAATCATGACAAGCAGATTATCCGAATTCAACTCCTGCGATTGACGCCTTCGAGAAATGGATCGTATATGTAATTGTGGAAATGAACGAATGAACTATTTGCGTGGTCCTTCCGGGAAATATTTCTTAAGCGGCAAAATTAAAGTTACGGTTTGAAAAGTGTATTGGACGTGGATAATCTAAAATCTGCTGCCAAGCGCCTAATGGTGTGGTTTGATTAGGTACTGGCCTGTAGTAGGAGACAGCTATCTGGTTTACCCATAGCATATGAAGGTAAAGCCGTACTTGTAGCGAGATCATAAAAACAGAATTGATGGTGAAATTTTTTTTTTACGTGATACAGTTACGGAACGAGCTGACGGCCCACCTCGTGTTAAGTGGTAACCTCTGCCCATAACAACCGATGCGACTTGGGTCCTCCCTTACTAGGTACGACAAGACAAGTCGCATCGTATGCGCCCGTAACTCTGAGACGTGTAGGTGGAGTCTCATGTGCCTGTAATTTCACCGGCAACCACACCTTTCAAACCGGAACACAGTAACGCGAACGCGTTACTTCTTGGCAGCAGAAATGGGCATGGTGGCAGTACTTCCCCGGACGAACTTGGCGAGAATTCTACTGCTCTTAAATAATTATGAATATTAATGATATTTAAATACAATAAAATTATGAATCAACACAAATCAACGTTCCCGTTGTAAACCAATAAAGAATGTGAGATCTTATTTTGTATTCTGTCTCTGTCGCGTACTTATTCCGAATGAGAGGCACGATCTCAAGATATGAGTTGAACCATTACGATTATTTTGCTTTGTGGAGACAGCGGGCCAGACAAGTTATGAGTCTTTTCATTACTGGGAAAGCCGACATGAAATAAGCTTGATTTTTTTACGACCGATAACATATTACACATGTGTTTAAAGGTTATGTTAAGATTGATGTTTCATCGTCTTCCATGGGAAAAGGAATTTATTTATCGTTAGTAATGTACTTTAGAACGGGGATTATTTTTATGATCATTTTGACAGTTTATTGATATAAACGTTTTATGTTTTTTTATCATTTTGTACAATGTCAAACAAGTTCTGATTAATGAGTATTGCAATTTTTATTTTTTTCTATTTGTCAGTAAATTAAGCCAAAACTACATATCGTCTGCACATATATATAAACACCATTATTTATTGTATATATTTTTGGAAAAGTTTTCTTTTATTATAAATACAAAAATAATAAAAAGATGAACAGAATATGCACGCGAAGATAAGAGATTGATAGAGACCCGATGCAAATGATTATGGAAAAGGAAATCACATCTAATGAATGCTAAATATATTCCAACCCAAGTTTGATATTCAAGACAGCGGAGAATGTCGAGGTTTTACTAGAAAACATGCGAAATATCTTCAGATCAATTATTAGATTGGCAGGTACCTACTTTTAGTTCAAATACGAATATGTATGAAATATCCAAATACATTGTTAACATTGCAATATTTAAATTGTCACAAGAAATAACAAATGAAGACTATTACAAGTATGTCAATGAAGACAGTACTTCCCTGGGTGAACTTGGCCCGAGCTCTACTGCCAAAAACATTTTCCTCTTCAAAGTGATATAAACCGGCGAAGCATTGCAATCCAAAAACAACGTATCGCTTTGCAACTCGTATCTATTCATCTGACGGAAGTAGGACAGCGCTGTTTGTGGACGGACTGAACTGGTGTAACTGTAGCTACGAATGTGTAACTAGCGCGGAACATTTTTTATTAACTAACCTCTGCCCGTGGCTTCATCCGCGTGACCCCAGGAGGGGGGAAGGTTCCCATAGCTTGTACTATGGGAACCAGACAACTGATACAATAAATTTATTATTTTTGTAAGTTTTATAGTTTTTAAAATTATTGGTGGACAATTCACAGCGCCATCCGGCTCCGAAGTAAGCTAATAGCTTCTCTCATAGGAACCAGTCATCTGATAAATACTTGTGTGCTTTTTTTCATAAATACATACATATATTAACACCCAGACACAGAAAAAACATCCATATTCGTCACACAATTTTTTTCCTGGGTGGGAATCAAACCCACGACCTACAGCGCAGAAGGCAGAGTTACTACCAACTAAGCTGTCAGGCTGTCAGTACGATCACCATCATCGGACGATCTCTAATCCCGGAAGCAAGCAGAGAGTACCCTTCGTAAAATATGATGTCGAACAATTCGAGATAATATGTTTGTGAACCGGCTTAATTTCCCTAAACTTTTTCCGGTGGACTAAGTAAAATGGATGTTGAGGATAAGTAGCTATTTTTGGAAAATTCTGAATGGAGATCAAAATAACCAATCTTTTTAGGTAAATTAAAAATCTCACTGGAGATCAGTTTACTGGTAAAATCATCATTTTCAGGACAAAAATAACATATCAAGTTTTAACTTGCTAACAAGAGAGAATAAATACTTATTTCGAGTATATAGTACCTATTAATATTATATTTGTTTTGTTTGTACCTAGGCTGAGCTAAAATTTATCAGGATTTGACCAAATGTGTTAATGAAACTGGCACTTTTCTACATTTATTTCGCTAGCTCTTGCAACGCCTAAGACATCAGAAGGCAAGAATAGAGTTTAATATCAGTTTCCACCCATTGAGAGTACAGATAGGCGTGTTTACGATTCCCTTCACCGATTCAAGCGTAAACATTTTACTGAACGTAAGAGTACGTACCTCACAAGGGTTCTACAACCTTTATTAGTACATCAAGTATTATGACGAGTATACGACCTGAGAATAAGAACAGAGAACGCAGTGGAGTATGTAAGACAACCACTTTCTCAGCATTTGATGCACTGATACTGAGTGTAAATTATTTTTTGTTTTTTATTTCATTGCTCTTTTGTGTATTTGTGCCCTATGTGCTGAATTAATCTTATCTATCTATCTACGATTATTTTCTGTAGCAGGACACAGTTAATACTACTAATATTATAAACGTGAAAGTTTGTTTGTATGGATATTTGTTACGCTTTCACGCTCAAACGGCTGACTGGGTTTAGATGAAATTTAGTATCAAGATAGCTTATATCCTGGTTTAACACATAGGCTACTTTAATCCCGGAAAAGCGCAGTGTTACCGTGGGTGGGGAATACTGCGGGGCGCAGCTAGTATAAAATATAAGGAGGCGACTCCATACACGTCGCATTGCGCTCGTTTCCATCTCGCGAGGAACAGAACAAACGATTTCTCAGATTGCACAGTTTATTTCATCCCAGTCGTCACGTCATGTCATATTTACACTTGCGAAAGAAAGGTGAGATGTGGGCTGCGGTGCCAATGTTCGCGTTTAAATAATACTGAAAAAGTAATGCCCCCATAACCATTTATGCCGCAAAGCAGTGATACTTTCGCGTTACTATGTTCCGGTATGATAAAGTCAAAGTCAAAGTCAAAAACTTTATTTTCATAGAATTAATAAATGGCTTGGAAACGTCAATAATATCCAAAACATAAGGTCACGCGTACTTATCGCTAAGTTTGATATATAGATAGTTGTGGCTACCGGTGAAATTACAGGCACATGAGACGTTCCACCTTCACGTCTCGGAGTTATAAGCACATACGATGCAAATTGGGTTTTGTCGTCCCTATTTAGGAGAGAACTCATGCTGTATTGATTGTTATGGCCACAGGTAACACTGGGTGGGCCATATGCTCATTCCTCAAAATCCAATGGCATAAACTCGCATCTATTTTCTGTTAACGCACATACAATTACTTCTTCTTCTTCTTCTTCTTCGAGTCACCGGTTCTGTCGAACCAGTGTGGTGAAAGGATTGTAAGTGCGCCTCATAGAGGCTCCTTTCGTGCACTCGACACATGTCTTCGAATTTTTTGTTCTAGGACATGTCGGTTTCCTCACGATGTTTTCCTTCACCGTTTTGAGAACGTGGTATTGCGCACATAAATCTTTCAATCGAAAAACACATAGGTGCACGTCGGGATTTGAACCGGCGACCTCCGGATTGAAACTCGGGGGTCAGTACCGCTAGACCACCACGCTCTCAAACTAACAATAATTACTGATTATCCAGTAGGGAAAAAAGACAATTTGCTTTCGAGAGTTGAAACTAAAATACAGTTTTTTGCGTGTTTGTAGATTCCTTTACTAAATTGGCCTAAAGTTATGCCGCTTACACTCTATCCACAGCTAAACATCGTCAAAGTGTGAATAGGCCTAAATTCCATGTTGATAGAATTCTTTATGCGCGCTCGCCAGCCTAGTTTGAATTACTTTTATACAGGCGCTGTGCCGCGAATGAGAAGGCTCTATACACTTGACGTAATTTGTTTTGTGAATAACACGAGCAACTTTATTGGTAGTTAGAAGAAACGCTTTCTGTGAACTACATGACTGATAGCTTTTTATATCTCGCTGGGTTGCGTTAGAAAAATACGCTACTGTCGCCTTAGTAGCCAGAATTTGGGAATTGGATCCCAACTGATGGTGTCGAAACTCACTATTTATAGTGGCACATTCTTGAAAGTGAAAAAACTTTGAAATTATTCTTTCGCCTAGCTATAGTTTATTGTATGTGAGTAAAACAAGCAGATAACCTCAGTAACAAATATGATCCGCCACCTATAACTATTAAACTTGGCTCTTCCTTTACTTATGGGATATACTTTGGATATGGGCTTGTAATTTCACCGGAATACCTACCTTACAAACAATACAATACAATACAATACAATCATTTATTTATAACTTCATGTTACAAGTCATTACATACGGTACATATTATATAATAATATAATGTGTGACCTAAGAATATGCATTAAAATCAAACGGAACGTAACACAAACATTATTATTTCATATATATTCGTAGCTCTTGACAAGCTTTATAGTTATCAATAAATAATATTTTGGAAACCTTTAGTTTTTCTAAAGACAAAATAGTTAAGTTTATTCTGCTTTCGTCAAATTTTAAATTGTTTATGGTCGAACCATTTTCAACCATTTGGGCGAACACTAGTAAGTATTAAAACAACGAAAATTTTACGTCATCAAAAATCCACCAGTAAAAATATCTTCCTAAAGCTTCTTCTGTCCGTTTATAACAAATTTATAAAAAAAAACTTGTTAAATATTCAAGATTGTATTCAAAGAAAGATTCAAAAATTATACAAAAGCGACAACAATAAATAACTGTCCCGTATTATAATTCATAAGCTCGGCAACTGTATCAAAAATAAGGAATAAAACGGACGAAAATAAAGATGTTAAATTGAATTTCGAGGTAACAAATAAAGTTTTTGATAATGTAATACAATACATTTCAGACAAAGATGATTTTAAATTATGTGTCGTATCTTTCACGGTCGTTCTTGACATAGCAATATGACCAACAATGATTTATTTAGATTATGTAGACCATAAATTATTCTCATTTTCTCAATAAGTTCAATGTCTGTTTTCAAATTTCAAAAACCCATACTATAATCAGAAACCGTCCATACGAGCCGGATTTGCTCAACAAATTGTGTTTTGGTCTGCAAGTAAATAATTAGAGTCTGAATCAAAATGATCGGTCTATTATAATAGTTTTAGTTCATTGTTTAATATACTTAAGTTACAGGATCCGTGTTAGAAGAAACTGGCTGAATATTAAGATCGTAAAAGAAACATTCAATATGATACTCCAACACATAGAAATAAGGACTTGTGGTTGGTACATAAAGTTGCTAATAGTTTCATGAGTTCACATTTTCTTCTGTTATTCGACATCACCGTGGTTGACGTAATGTCACCTAAATGATATTCCCAATTGGACTGGCCTCATAGCTCAGTTGGTTAGTAACCCTACCTTCTGCGCTGTATGTCGTGGGTTCGATCCCCACTCAGGACAAACATTTATGTGACATTTGTAACATTGATGTTTGCTCTGTGTCTGGGTGTTAATATGTATTATATGTATATATTTACAAAAGAAAAGTATATAAGTATTATATTAGTTGTCTGGTTCCCATGATACAAGCTATGCTTAGCTTACTTTGGGGCGCTTTGTGAAATGTCCACCATTATTTATTTATTATTTATTTATAATTCACTTATCATGTAGTCCTTGTGGAACTCGACTCTGATTTTGTTATAACCGAAGAGCGTCACGCTCGGCTTAGTCTTCCAGCCAGGTGTAGTGCCGGCGGCGATTGGGGCTATACGTTGCGTCACAATTTTTTCTCGTTTGGACTACTATCGAACTCTCAATTTGTTAACGTGTTTCGAGCGATGCGATGGGTCCTTCCGTCCACAGCTTGTGCGTAGCGAGATCTGCGACATACTCGCGTCCCTGTGTCGCGGTTAGCTTCCAGCATACCCGCCGAATGCAAGCTGCAAGAAAGCTTAATCGTTTCGCTCACAACCCTGTAGTAAAAAGCCCTCATTTGAAGTAGTTAATTACTGAATTTTTTGCTTTTTCATCTCCAAAAGCAATTTACCTAGCTATAAAGGTCGAAACAAAAGATACCTTATCTCAAAAAACCCAATATAATTTTTACCCTCCCGTTTATAATGAAACAGCAAACTCGTGAAGTCAAACTTTCCTTCCGCACAACCCTACGTGGATGGTGATTGATGAGCCTACTTGTAAACATCGCGTTTTGATTGCGATAGGGTTGTAGCACACGGGGTTTTATTACTTTTTTTTTTTGAAAATGGCTTTTTTGTTTGCCGATGTGATCAGACCGGAAGATGGGAGTTTGGATAATGGAAACATTATAGGATTTTGGTGGAAGACTAATGACGAAGTCTCGAAATAGGGAGTGATTCTTTTTTTGTCTGTAGTAAGTGATAAATTTATACATGGGTAGGTCAGAATACATAATATCGTATGTTTGAAGTTTGAGCCTTAGGTTGGCTATTTAACAACGTATTTAACGGACAATAAGTACCACTTAGCAACGCATAAACACAAACAAAATAATTGTTTTATTAAAGTTATACAATATTAATGGTTTTCGCTTTTGTAATTTAATCTTATTTTTCATATTTCTAAGTTTCTAAGTTTCATATTTCTAATTTCTAATATTTACAAGTAAATTTTCTTGAACAATAACAACAAAGTCTTAGACTTTTAACAAAATCTTAGAGCAAAATATATAAAGAACTGAAAATATATTGTTTGTTTCTATCGGTCTTGGGAAAACTCAACAATGAAGTTTTTCCGAAAATTCCATAATAGTTTTTTACCTACCTTTACATGGAATATTCCAGAGTTTAGCTAGATTGATATGAGAACTGTAAAAAACATTTGGATTTCAGAATATATTTTTAAGTGTTCTATTCACATCTTGGTATTTTCATTCTATCATATTCACACTCGTTCCAAAGTGTTTTTGCAATAATTCAGTTCTTCGAGAAAGTGGTTTTTGAAAGCTCATGGTAAATATTATTCGGCACTGATTATTTGGAAATAATTTCGTTTCTAAAAAAATGTTGTCATACAAAATGTTTTATTAAAGCTTTATCAAATGATAAAAACTCATTATCAAAGTTAAATGTAAATACACAAACGAAATGATTCACTCAAATCACTATATTTGTCCCAGCTAAAGGTACATTAGCATACAATTCCTTTTCCTTTCCACTTTGTTCGCATATGGACATAAAAAAAAATGTTGGCAGAACAATCTTATTCCTTTATTTATCAATATAATTTATCCTTCTTGTCATCAGCTCGTCGTGGGCGTAACTCCGTGGTATCACGCAATTTTATAAGTGACAATTCTGGAACATGTCAGGATTTGAACCAAGGACCTCCAGATTGTGATTGACTCAGGTTCTGTACAACTACTTTCTCAAAATATAATAAACAGTTTCTAAACCACTCCAAGGACACAGTAGATTCATTTAAAATATCCCAAAAATTCACTTTTCTGTTCATTCGTAAGTACAAACCAAACCAGTAGTTAGCAGCAAAGCGGCGTTAACTGCGTAACTCCTCCACAGAATAAATCCCACAGCGATCTGATATCCGGCCCGATACCGAATAAGATTTCCCTCGGAATTAGCCCTGAGTATTTTCTTTGCGAAATTTGTAAAAAGCTTTTTGTAATGATACGTTTACTTCTTTGTACTTTAGAGCTTTAATTTTATTATGCTGGGAGATCATTCTATTGGTGTTATCATATCAATCGATTTATCTTCAATGAATGCGATTAATTTAACTGCTGCTTCGAGTCACCGGTTCTGTCGAACCAGTGTGGTGAAAGGATTTTAAGTGCGCCTCAAAGAGGCTCCTTTCGTGCACTCGACACATGTCTTCGAATTTTTAGTTCTAGGACATATCGGTTTCCTCACGATATTTTCCTTCACCGTTTTGAGAACGTGGTATTGTGCACATAAATCTTTCAATCGAAAAACTCATAGGTGCACGTCGGGATTTGAACCGGCGACCTCCGGATTGAAACTCGGGGGTCAGTGCCGCTAGACCACCACGCTCTCCTCACGCTCAATTTAACTGATAGATGTGATGAGTGGTGGGCAGTCAATATTGGAGTAGTATTATTACAATACAATACAAGAGTTGTAACAGTACAATACAATACAATGACTCTTTATTGCGAAATTACAATACATATAAAGTTATGGTCATCGAAGATCATTGATCGTTGATTTATTTTGTTTGACCTGGAAAATTAGAACATCTAGATTTTTCATGAAGAAGGGTTTTTTTATATATCTCCATTATTCTATCCTATTGCAGAATAACTTCTTTCAGGGTCTGCTAGAATAAGTATTGGCTATTAAGATTATGTTTTATTTTCTTAGTCATAGAAACATCTTTGTGACTTTAAAGTATTCGGCAAGATAAGACGCAAACAAAACTCGATATACTCTAAAAACTCAGTGTACTTGAAACTCCCCCAACCCTTTTCCAACAAACAGTAAAAACATTCCACAAGAAAAGGTGCCCTTTACCTAACGCTGAAAATAAATACACAACAAGACACATAATGAGAGTCGCGATAACACCGCGTGCAATCTCAGACGGGAACGCTGCTCGCGTCTGATCGCTGTCACAGGATATAGCGGGTCAGATCCGCCGCGCTAATAATAATAATAATGATAATGATAATAATGATAATGATAATAATGATAATGATAATGATAATAATAATGATAATGATAATAATGATAATGATAATAATGATAATGATAATAATACATTTAGTGTCTTAAATCGGATACCTGATTTGATTTTCTGATTCAGTGCCTCGATTAGATGAGATTGAAAGATAAATAAATAAATAATGGTGGACATTTCACAAAGCGCCACCTAGCCCCAAAGTAAGCTAAGCGTAGCTTGTGTCATGGGAACCAGACATCTGGTAGAATACTTATGTAGATGAATATGATGAAAGATGATGATGATGATGATGATGTATGGGCGAAGAATTGCAGCATTCAAACCTGACTAGCTTTTCCAAGGGGAAGAATAGGGGGTGTGCGATAAACTGATGGTTGATAAAAAATTACATTATAACATGAATAATACGTTTTAATTAATTTTCTACAAATAAAATCATATCAAATTGCGCCCTCTACTCAATTAAAATTAGGCCACATGAAACATATATTTAGTACGTACGTACGTAACTTAAATCATTATAAATCGAGTAAGGAAAGTAACAGTGGCCATGAGCTCTCCATAACTAATGATTTTGTATGAATGTTATGGATCATGATACATGATGTTTTACCCTACCGACGATAAAAGTGATTCTTATATTCGTTAACTAGTATTCATTCTAACACTGATGTAAGTCGCGCAGCTCCCAACAATATAATTCCCTTAAAAGTAAGGCGCCAAAGCTTCCCTTTCCAGCCTATAATCGAATCTTTTGTTGTAGAAAAAAAACCTAACTCGATTTCGGGGAAAAACCTTTGAAGTTAAAACTTTGCTTTCCAAAAGCAATTGCCTCAAGTTTTCTAATAATCAGACTTAATGATGAATGGCCTATTGGGAAGCTTTATGTTTTAAATATAAAAAGTTTTGATTGTTGTTTACCGTCTGAGAGTAATTCGTTTGTTTTTGAATACGGTCAAATTCTGATTGATGCGATTGAAAGATAAAGGCCGTTTTAAACAAGAAGAGTTTTGCCGGAATACAAGCAGGCGAAATTAAGACCTTTATTTATAAGTCTGCAAGAGTGATCGGCGAATAAGAAGTCACTAAAGGTCTTCTTTATAATGTAGATATTGTTATGTGCATAGCATACCGCCTATCTTTAGGTGGACAATCGCCTCGTTTCATACCTTACAAAAAGTAACTTATTAAAATACCATTTTACTGATTCTTACCTCAAGCATGAAATTCTCATTTAAAGATATTTTCAACTTTCTCTAAAACAACCTTACTTTCGTCTGTGTACTGAACTAAAAATAATCCACAATTTTTAATTAGCAGCAGAAAATGATATTCAAATCTCGGCGCACCGGCGGCGTTAGCTCAGATGGAAAGACGACACTTTTTATATAAAATGTACGCTGTAATAAGAACGTCTCTAAAATCCAAACAACTAGAGAACACCAGTTTTCCTCGAAAGCCTTCGCTAGACATCACTTCATTTTTATGTGAATGACTACTAGTGATATAATAAAGCCATATGCCACACCCGAAATAAATTTGCACTCTCATATTATTTCTTAAATTCGTTCGATACTGTGGTGATCATAATATTCACCTTCGAATCGTCGGGAAATTATTAATCGTATATAACGCGACAAAAACACTTGAACATCCAATTAAAGCAGATGATTAGAAGTAATAAAAGATCACGGCCAGTCGACAAATAAATTATCTGCATCAAACTGTACGCTACGGTAAATAAAAATAAGTTTCAGGTTTCAACTCGCAGAAATACTATTCCTCTTCATGGAAGGTTTCTCAAATAGTTTTTTTGTAAATAATTTCGGAAAAAGAAAATTCAATGAGCTCATTCAGTCTTGTAATTTTGACTTCGCAAGAAGCCAGAATTCGCAGTGTGTTGTTGTCAGCAAAATTAAAGTCCATATAATTTGGTTTCAGCCAATACCTCGACATTTTTGCGGTACCAACGTAATCTTAGCATTTTGACGATTAAGAAGCTAAATCGGTAAGCAGCCACTTCAAAGCACATATTTGTTTATTGAGCATATATGTTTTCAGTTATTGGATGTTCATTATTTCACATAAGAAAGATTACATATCAAAAAACTCCTCTACTATGCCAACACATTAACTTTGTAATATCTGTTTATTACATTTTATTATTTTGATAATTAAAATTAATTAGTAATTAATTGTGGAAACTTAGCTGGTCTCTTATATGAACTTTTATATTTATTTAGTATCAGATGTATTATTATTTTTGTTTGCCGAATTAAATGAAATGAAATAAACATTATCTTATCCCAATTCAGTCACACGAATAACTATAAACATTTTATACGTGTTACTTATACTTTGACTTTGTCCCTGTTACTTAAACATGTTTTAACAAATTATGTTCATTTAATAAGATATTAATTAATATAATTCTAATGCTAAATAATTAATGGACTGCAAAAGATAAAATTCTACACTCAAATGTAGTGTTTAGAATTTGAAACGTTTCCCACTGCCTGGCTGAGCCTTAAAGCAGAATTGCTTTTATTTCATTGCACATTCCTGAAAGGGCAAAAAGTGCAAAAAAATATTAATTAACAATTCACAACCGCACGGTCACGAACTCCATTAAAAAAGTGATTATGGACAGTCAGCAAAACAATATTTACATCTCATTGCAAGTTTATTACGTGGCAATAATTTAGGTTTTCCATTTTGCGTTAACATTCGCAGGAATTTTATTAAGTGAGACGTTGGCATATTTTTCGTGTTGCTTACTTAATTTCGATTTGTACCATTTAAAAACACTTGTTTCCTGAGTTTTTTATGGTATGGTAAGAGTGTAATTTTAGTAAAAATCATATTACTTCCGCAAAGCTGCGAACATAGCTTCGTGGGTAGTTAGAATTATATCATAATATGCTCCTTTCTACAATGTGTCTTTACTTACATTTATAATTAGTATTTCGTAGACATGACAAGTGGTGACGTCGATGCTATTATTTTTTACGATTACCTCAGCGACCACATCTTCAATTTTACCTGTATTATAGATTAGACAATAAACCAAAGAAATTAAGAACAAATCTGGCTCCATAAAGCTGACATCGAAACAACTCGTCATGTGATTATTTTGGTAATCACGTCCTTTTCAGCATAAGTGTTGTAACATCATGTAACGTGGAAAGATAATTACGCGATAAATACCCGGACTTGTTGGTAAATTTTTGATATAAGTTTTGTAGGGGGGAGGGGAGTGGAAGCCCATTAATTTGTAAGAAAAATAACGAAAAAAAATGAAAACATATTTAATTGCGTTTTATAATAAAATAAATATATACAGGATACAGGAAAAAATAACGTGTAAAGTTTACATCTGTTTGGTAACGGTAAAAAGGTAGTAGTAGACTCAGCATACGCTGTATCAGCGTGTCACAATTCTGCACTTCATGAGCTCAACATTTGTCACGTCTAAGTTTCAACGCAAGCCTGAACTCCAAGACGAAAGTGACCAATTGTTGTTTTTCCTATACTTTTAGGGAAAATGCGAGAATATATATAATATTATATATAATTAAGTTATAATGACAAATTCTAAAAATAACTTTATGACACGCAAAGCGGGCGTTGCTCCGAGCTTCTTGAATTGACGTCATAACAACGTCACGTTCTTAAAATATAACATTTTATTTGCATGTCTCTTCATATAACATTCCCATCATAAAGAGAAATGTGTGCATCGTGAAGTATAACAAGTTATATTACTTCTCACTGCGTGATTTCTTTGTTGTGAGTAGATAAGTGATTATACGACTTAAAATTCTTACTAATTCGATCACTCCAACCTTAAAAAAAACGATTGCTCTATGTATTTATGGATACATATTTTGTGCCCATTGGCTCTTTTTTTTATATCATTGAAGTGACGGAACTAGCTGACGGCCGACCTGATGTTAAGAGGTAACCGCCGCCCATGGACAACAGCAATACCACTCTACTACGAGATGACTCAAGTCGCTATAGTATATACTAGCGACCCGCCCCGGCTTCGCACGGGTGCAATGCTGAGTAATAAAAAAATTGAATATTGATCTATGTTAAATGCACAATGTACTTAAGGTACTTAATTGGATAAGGAATAATGCTGTATTGCTTAAAATCGCTTCGCAAGTAAGCCATGATTTCTCGTAAAAAGTAAAGAAAATATTAGACATTCTCACGACAATAAAATTAACTGAGAACAATCTTCCAACCGTTAATACATTTACTATGGTAACTTATGTTTTAACCCTCTTGAAATAAAGTCAACACCAGCTTCCCAGAATCTTCAATTCACCATGGCAACGAAATTTTGATATGGTTTCCGATAATGAATTCAATGTGTGGAATCAGAATTCACGAGTGAGAAAGACATGCTTATGGTATATGGTACTACAGTATGGTACTATAGTACTACTTTCAGTTTTAAATTGAATAACAAAATAAATTCAACTCATTTTGTAAAACAGTAAATTATTACACGCGAGCCAAAAATTTAAAATAACATTATCTTAAACTTTAGTTAAGTTTAATTTAATTTCGAGACCCCAAGTGTAAATATAAAGAGCGCAAAAGTGGAGAAAACAGTAAAAGATTAAGCTTAATAGTTTAAGAGATTAAACTTTGTTTCAGAGATTTTGTTTCAAAGTTACTGGTTGCATTTTGTTTGGATGGGACAAAACTAATTATAGCGTCATGTGTATACAGAATAGAACTTCTAAAAATATGTTATTTACAACTTTTAGAAACGCGACCAAATTACGGATTAACGGGAAAACTAAAAATGACGGTTTCCTCACGATATTGACTTTTAAAAACACAGCATTAGGAATCCACATTTTGGAATGGAACACTCCTATCTCTTTCACTTCTCACATACGTTTTTAATTTCGATTGACGGAACTTTGCCACATTCTTATAGATAAAGTGTCATCCCAACTAAAAAACAATTCACACATCTCTGTAAAGATGGCCTCACACGGACGCACGGCACTATAAGAGATTTTTGATAACTGCTAAGGATCTATGGAAGCGGGCGCTGAGTATATCATCGGTATTAGTTTTACGTAAAAACATCGCATTTCTGAATAAAAGAGTGATTTAGACCAACAAAACAAACCCATAAATCCAGATAACTATTGGTAGACGATAGTTTTTATTTCAGCTAAATAAAAATAAAACTAGCTAATATTAAGGAATCAAATATCAAATATATCTTTATCAGGTCAGAAGCGTGCAGTACGACAAACAGTACATTAGTTTTTAATGAGATTTGAAATTTTCAGGTGTGTCTAGAAATCGGTGATCGAGAAATCATGTCACTGATATTTCGCTTGCATGTTCTTATGTGCACAAGAATCGATACAGGTTAATGAACTTGTATGGCATACGTTGGCATCACCTCTGGGTTTTGACTAAGCGTTGTCTGATGGAATATCTGTGGTATACAGATACATAATGTTCACTAAATCATCTACTTTGTATCGGTTTAAAAGGTGTGGTTGCCGGTGAAATTATTTACATGAGACATTCCACCTTCACGTCTCAAAGTTACTGGTGCAATATAATGCGATGCGCCCGTCCCTTACCTGAGTACGGGAGGACCCCAAAACGTATTGTTTTTATAGAAGAGGTTACCTTAACATTAGGTGGGCCATCTTGGTTGCTCCGTAACTTATTCCGCATTGGCATCCGGTCTCTCTCGGATCTCTAAAGGGTCTCAGAAATAATCTCAGAAGCTACGGTTAAAATTTTACTACAAATTTCACTATTGGATAGACAGCTTCACGAGAAAGGTTTGTGTATGCATTTTTATAAATATTTGTACAAATTCTCTAATATTTATTTTGCCTGACGATCATGTCGGATAAACGTAGGTACTTCTTAATAATAATAATAATAACAATCATTTATTCGACCAACAAAGATCATTAAATAAACACAAAAATTTAAATGAAAAGGATAAAAACGACTTAAGAACTCAAAACGTATAAAAAGAAAAATATGTAGGTATAACCAAAAATTAAGCTAATGCGTAACATTATACATTTTCAAACATACATAAGAACTTGCTTACTGGAACTCTGCCAAGGTATAATTTTTCCTATAAATAATACATATTTTGAGTAATTTGGGATAAGTAGAAATTCTTAAATTATGTTTGTATTTGACTTGTAAGTTATCTAAATAAGTATAGGTACCGATATAAGTTGTTGCTTCAAATTCTCTATGATATTTTGTCACAGAACTTACATATTTTTTTTTCTTTACATTTTATTATATTATGTCTCTGGTCTGGGTCTAGCCTAAAGAAATTATTTTCTATTTTATTACACTCTATTGGAACAAAACTACTGGCTACATTTGCTTGGGCGAACTCCTTACTTGCGATTTGTCTATTACCAAAAATATAACATTAATATCTAGATCTATCCCTTTTCATTTCGCTGAACAATAGTTTTCAATCACTCTCATTTCTGACACGTGTTTCAAACCATATATAATACTATAACGTTTTTGCTGCCTCTGTGAAAAGAATACTAATGCGTAGAATCTATAGGATTTGGGGTCGGTTCTTTATAATAAAATACTAGCTGTTGCCCGCGACTTCGTCCGCGTGGAGTTCGGTTTTATCACGTACCTATTTTACCCCTCGAAAAAGTAGCCTAAGTTACTCCTTGTTAAATCAGCTATCTGCCAGTGAAAGTCTTGTCAAAATCGGTCCAGCCACTTCAGAGATTAGCCGGTACAAACAGACAGACAGACAGACACACGAAAATTGTATCAAATGTTGTTTTGGTATATGTACCGTGTATACATCCATATGCACTTAGTAAAAAGCGGTTATTTTAATATTACAAACGGACACTCCAACTTTATTTGTATAGATAGTTTCAGTTCAGTGTCTTCTATCGCCAACCTTACAGAAACTTCTATAACGATCTGTGTTCCAGCTTCCTCGCTGCGGTTATAATTACACCCGCCCCCGTCCAGTTCATCGAAGCTTTTAGCACACATGAAAGCTTTTTAAATTCATATCATAATCGTTAAGCTCGAAATATAATGGAAAACTGTAATTGAATATTTGTATTTAATCGGTTAATTGCTTTTGATGAGGTAATCTTAACGCTTATCATATTTTGTAGTAATTATTGGATGTAATGAGGATTAACTAAATTAATTTAGGTTATTTAAGGGTTCAAGATATCATGATTAAATTGAGAGTCTTTGGGCCTTACTCATACATACAGACGTATGATTGAGTAGCTTATTAGGGCTTTACTTAGAAACGTATGTTAGCTAGTGATTAGCTTATTAATTAATTCTCATTTTTCATTTAATAGATTTGTGACTGAGAATGAAAAATAACAGATAATAAATCGCTAATCAACCTTTCCTTAATTATTTCGTCTTGTTAGGCTGAATTCAAAATAATCTGTCACAGAGAATGATAAAACACAAATTTGCTGATCACTCACTAATCACCGTTCTGCGCTACATTTTTTAGATTTAGTCGTGGCTAATTCTTGAAACTTATTAATGATAAATAATTTTATAGTACTAATACAAAATAACTAAAACAAAGCGATAAAATACCAATTTCTGACGAAAAACAATCCACGGCTTAGCAATACCAAATATAATCTCGCTTAATGTTTGTACGTTTCGCAGAAAGTAATAATTTTGTCGTGAACGTTAAGGATAAACTGTTTTCTTTGTGTGCGTCCTTAGATACAGGCATATGATGACGGCTGGTTCAGTTTTTATTATTATAGTATAGCTAGTCACCCTCTTAAACAGTGTGCAGTACCTAAAATTCAAAAGGAAACTTGAAGTGTTACTTGAAGAATTACAGGCATATGAGAAATTCCATCTACGGGCGCATACGATAGGACTTGGGTCTTGTCGTACCTGGTAGGGGAAGACCCAAGTCTTCATCTACCAGGTGAACTGTGTAGGTGCTTGGTAGCAGATTACCAGGTGTGATAGCAGTCTCAGAGTTACGGGTGCATACGATGCGAATTGGGTCTTGTCGTACCTGGTAGGGGAATACCCAAGTCTTCCAAGTATAGTGTGCTTGGTAGCAGATTACCAGATGTGGTGGCAGTCCTTCTCTGAGCGAACTTAGCACAGCTTCTACTGCTACTGAATGCTTGGTGCGATAAGTAACAAATATCTAACACTACTTAACAAATATTATTTGTATTCAGACCTTGTGTTACATCGATTGTGTATGTATGTTGTGTGTGTCAGCTGTTTGTTTTGGCTGTGGCTACGAGCTTAATCCTAGCGGGTGGCATCACAAGTTGTGGATGGCATCTTTTGTTAATAAAATTATGTTTCGTGGTGACCGATGAATCCATGTTCTTAATGTATTGTAGCGATTCAAAATATATTGAGAAATATCATCGCATTTACAAGATAATTGAACATATATTTTTTTTTACTATAACTTGACATTTTGTCAAGATTTTAGTGAGTTTTTTTAAAGCAAAGACGTGAAGTTAGAGTGTCTAATTTTCCTGTAATTTCACGCAAACCACACCTTACAAACACAATAACGCGTACGCCGCTTCATGGCATAATCAGGTATGGTAGCAGTACTTCTCCGAAGATATTTTGCACATGTTCTAGTCCCAGCAAATTATGATAACTACAGTAAATTTTACAATTGATTAAAGTGATTATTTATTCCGCCAAATAGCCTACCTAATATTTCAAAAAAAGAAGAAAGAGACACATTACTAAAGATATTGGAAAAGTTTCTGAGTCTTATAAAATCAGCGCCAAACGACGGAAAAACTATCCAGAAAGTTGGAGTACTTTGATGTATCGTCTTGGAAACTATTACTATTATATGTCAGAACGTATGTTCCATTGTGTCTGCGGCCGGCGACTTTTGTTGTGGTCGGTTTCGTGACGTTCCGCCTCGTTCCAGTCTCATTGTTTTCGCTAGTTGCTTTTGTTTAGACGGAGAAGCGAGGTGATATTTTTGTGTGACGAAGCGCGGTGGTACGGTGTTTATCGCCAGTTTTTATGCGAAGGTCGCTTGTTTCACACTGAAGGTCGTTAGCTTAATATAGAAATGCAGTGTCTCGCTTGAAATGTGTTTTTATGCCCACTTTGCCTTCTCAAAATGGCGGAGGAAAAACATGGTGTGCAACGCGGCATGAATCCAACATTTTAATACATGTGACCAATAGCAGTTTCCCCTTGATTACATTGACATACAAATATTTTCTACCACATGTCACACATAATTGAATAAACGGACCAATACAAAAACCTAAAAAACAAACCTACAAACAACATTTTTACATATACGCGTATTCCTAAAAGTCCTGTCGATCTAGCGAGATTGTGGATGTTTTGAAACTTATCCGAGAAACAGTGTAATTATGTTTAACTTTAAATTATACCGTTAACGGATTTTAGAATTCTTTAGCCTGTCCAACCAACGGACATAACCGTAACCGTTAAGCTCATCAGGCGGGTGCTACGCGAAATAGGGGTTGTAACCAGCACACAATTGGCCTAGATAAATCTTCTTAACTAGCAAAGCAAACTTATATTTATTAAAACTTATTTAACAAGTGACCATTATTTCCGATTTCATTGTTTAAATTGAGGAATTATTTGACTTGTCGACTGATTTGAAACTGGGACCACGGTCCCAGTTTTTGCTCGGGTTTTTTTCTGTGTTGTACTAAGTGGCAATCTGAAATGACATCAGTGACTAAATGTTCCATCGCTGGATCTCCAGTAACGCAATACTGTGGCAAAGCGTTAAAATCCTAATATTTACTTTAGTGGTGCCTATCAATACTAAAAGGCAGATTTTTACAAATTTACACTTCATATTTGGTACATTTACTAAAAATTACCGATAAAAATATAAACGACCGTTAAAATTATTATTTCAATGTTTTATATCTACAGTAATGAACCTGTTACTTTATTCAAAAATCGCATTGTTCGTAGGTTTTATCTGACAGAGGTGATTACATTACTCGTATCAGACTGGCTCATTTGGTAGTAACTTTACCTTCAGCAGTCTAGGTCATGGATTCCGTTCCCAGAACATGTGTATTAATACGATTTTATATGTAAGTTTTACAAAGAAATATGTATGTATGTATTTTATCAGGTATGTAGTTGTGTAAATTTATTCTCGCAATCATCACTCGATAAAAGAAATTCATTCGCCAAATTTTGAAGTTGAAGTATGTTGAGAAATTAATTTTACTATTCTACCAACAAAATGGAAAAAAACTGTACTTTAAACTTACAAAACCTTTTGTGGCTGACCCATTTATTGCTTAATCGGTTATGCTCTGTTACTTTGCAATGTAGTAAAAGAAAGATACAAGAAGATTGCGAACTGGGCGCGCGCCAAATGTCGCCTGACCCAATATTAAAGTAATGGCGGCCTTACACGAGATATATAATATTTCATATTTTAATATATATATATATATATATATATTTTATTTATTATATAAAATGTAATAAACCATTATATAATTGACAAGCGGAAGTGAGTGGACTATAAACGAGATCCCAATTTAAGTAACAAAACATGTGTTACATATACAGGGTTACAGGAAAAGTCGTGCTAGATCCGTTAAGGGCGTGGAGTACCCATCATTTCTGACTTATTTCACTATGAAACACCCTACCCTAAACTTAACCCTTTTCGAGATATTCGACTTTTAATTTTTTATTGAATAATGCCGATTTTTAGGCTACGAAATTTATTTTTGTTTATTTTGTGTATCTTATTATTATTATTATTGCATTTTTACATGTGTAATAAGATGCTTTAGGACATCAATCATTAAAATAGTGCATAAGTTAATTGAATAGACCGTAGTAGACAAGTGAAAGTAAAAAAATAAAAAATATATTAGCAAGCTTATTTTTCTCTAAGGGATATCTAAAAAAAATATTATGACACTTGTTCGGCAGATATTTTTTAAAATATCTACGTTTCATCAGCTATCTAACGAGGTATAATAATCTAGGGTTTTATTCAAATGCATTGGAAAAAAATTAGTTTCATAGGCGACAGTGGAGAAGAAAATTTATACTTAGCCCTAAAAAGTAAAATAAAACATTAGGTATGCATGAAATGTCATTTATTAAAGGTTTTCACACAACTTTTTCTTATTCTACAGTTCATGTTCAACATGGCCGCCTCTATTTCTGAAACATTGTCGCATCCTTCTACGGAGACCAGTCTTCACTACTCCAGTGGTCAACGTGGTCCTCATTTTATTTGCTGCATCCACAATCCTTTCTCTTAAGTCTTCCACAGACAAAACTGGATTCGGCTCGCTGTACACAAGACTTTTCATGCACCCCCATACATGAAAATCCATGGGAGTTAGGTCCGGACTTCTTGCTGGCCATGGCAACGGCCCACCTCGTCCTATCCATTTGTTTGGATAATTTGTGTCCAGCCAGTCTCTGACACTTCTCCTGAAATGGGCAGGGCAGCCATCGTGTTGGAACCACATGTCCCTGATCAGGTTGAGTGGCAGATCATCCAGCAAATCACTCAAGTCTGCTCTCAGGAAATTTTCGTAGCTTTCCCCATTTAGATTATCCGGGAGAAAGTAAGGTCCAATCAAATGATTAGAGATAATGCCCATCCACACATTCACGCTGAATCTTCGTTGGGACCCTTTCACTCTTTTCTTATTGGGATTCCTTAGTTCTTTTGGGGCCCAGTAATGGACGTTGTGATAGTTGGTTATGCCATCTTTATCAAATTTGGACTCATCCGTCCACAAGATATTTCTTAGAAAATCTGGGTCTTCTACGTCAGCATTTAGCATAAATCTGCAAAAGTCCAATCTTCTCGCGGGGTCTCCTTCTTCAATAACGTGTACCGGCGTGTAATAGTACGGGTATAGGCCAGCAGTATGCACTGTAAACCACACTCTCCATTGCGAAAGTCCCAGATCACGGGCAACAATATTAGTGGAAGTAGTCGGATCCGCTCGAAAGCGTTGCACTATCTCATTGTCCTGTTCTTCGTCGTCAATTCGTGGTCTTCCCATGTCTGTATTTCGTCTCAAAACAGAGCCAGTTTCTTTAAGTCTTCGATAAACTCTGTCAAAACAGGCCACATCCGGCACTCGACGACCGGGGTAGCGAGTTATGTATTCGTTACGAGCTTGCGCAGACACACAATCGCAGTATCCGTAACAAACGTCCCAACTACTTTTTTCCACGAAATGTAATACAAACCCTAGATTGTTAGACCTCGTTAGATAGCTGATGAAACGTAGATATTTTAAAAAATATCTGCCGAACAAGTGTCATAATATTTTTTTTAGATATCCCTTAGAGAAAAATAAGCTTGCTAATATATTTTTTATTTTTTTACTTTCACTTGTCTACTACGGTCTATTCAATTAACTTATGCACTATTTTAATGATTGATGTCCTAAAGCATCTTATTACACATGTAAAAATGCAATAATAATAATAATAAGATACACAAAATAAACAAAAATAAATTTCGTAGCCTAAAAATCGGCATTATTCAATAAAAAATTAAAAGTCGAATATCTCGAAAAGGGTTAAGTTTAGGGTAGGGTGTTTCATAGTGAAATAAGTCAGAAATGATGGGTACTCCACGCCCTTAACGGATCTAGCACGACTTTTCCTGTAACCCTGTATATAAATGTGTAGTTACTTCAAATAATATTAAATCAATCATGGCACGAATTCAGCTGATTAAAGTCTTGTTTTTAGAGAAAATAAAAATGAATCTAAAATATTAATAGATTTTGTTTCTTTTCAAATAAAAACTCACTTAAGGTTCTATTAATCCTGGAATCTTGGCGGGGTGCGGGTGGCGGTGAAAATGATTTTGCACAACCTGTTAAAATGGATTGAATTGACTTGCAAACAAAAAATATGCAATATTTTAGAACTGATTTCAAATGTAAATTGAGCAGAATATCTGTAGTTATTTGACGCAGCGATGTTCATTCACTTATGAGTCCATACATTGCTCCAAAAATGTGTATAAAACTTAATTTATTCTTTCTTTAAACTGCTCTTAAATACCTTTTTTAATCGACTTCAGGAATTGACTTCACCTTAAAATAAATGCTTGGTATCCGACCACCGTTCCATACCTTACAGTATCCGGTAAATTATTAAAACTCAGTTGGCTGATCCTGGCTCAAGATGATTTGTTGAGTTCTTTGCGCTGTGTATCAATTGAGACACTGTTTTTTTAGTGTTTCCTGAGAGATTGTGATTTTGTGAAGTGGAAAGTGTTGTTACAATGCTGAAATAGAGTTTTTGAGTTAGTACTTATGTTTTTCTCAATCAGTAACTTATCATTGTTCGTTTGATTTGTCCGAAAATATTACTAAAACAGCAAAACTTGGGCCAAATTTGCCTGGGAAAGTATTGCCACCATAATTTTTTGTAACATTACTGTGTTCCAGTTTGAAAGGTCTGATTGGCAATGAAATTACAGGCATCTGAGGCATTCCCTTTACGTCTCAGTTAACATGCGACTTGGGTCGTCCAATTACAAAGTAGGTGGGAGAAAAAACAACACATGTTGGTTTATGGCACATGTTACCTCTTAACATTACTTGATCTATAACTTAATAACTTAAATAATAAAATTCTGCCAAATAACATCCATTCAACTAGGCAATGCCGTCAGTGGTTTGTACATAATTTCATGTCGCAGTGAGTTGGATGGTTGAGCTATTTCTAGATCAAAAATAGATTGTAGATAGACTGACACAATAATTGATTCCTTATGTAGATAATGCATATTGGTATGTAATCTGTAATAACTGTTTAATCAAGGAAAGTTTTGTTTTTTTCGAAAACATCCAAATAATATTTTATTTTGATGCTCAGAATCTACATGAGGGTATTAAAAGTCAAAGTCATAAATTTTATTTTCATAGAATTTATAAAGAAATGGCTTTTAAACGTCAATAATATTCAGAACATAAGGTCACGCGTATTTATCGCTTAGTTTGACGCCTGTTCAAACCCTATCCGACCCTCCATGTGGACGAACTTACAAGACAGTTGAAGTATGTAAGCATTTTAACTTATAGGCTATGTACACACCATCCCAGAAATCATGCTCGCAATATGTGGGACCGTCATATGTTTTCTTTCCATTTGTGAAGTGATGGCTCGTAGCGACTGCATTTTAAATTCCACCTCAGGGTCTCTGAAGATGAAACTGAATAAATTCTTTGTTTAGTTATATGTGTTTGCATAAAGTCAAGTTTTTTCTGTGACAAGATGAACAGACGAATCACCTGATGTTAAGAAGTTTATATCCCAGAGTGATCCCATACTACAGATTTTAAATAAGAGTCATATAATACTGGTTAATATAACACGCAGTGCCATCAAAAGAGGAAAAGGTATTTATTCACATAGATAACAGACTGGCATATATTTCGGCATTGTAATTCAATAACAATTTGGCAATATCCATATCAAATAAAAGTTTAATTTCTGTTTTTCTTAACACATCATTTGTGTTGTACTGAAGAACATACGGTGTAACTTTTAAGAAATTATGTTGACATTTTTAAACAAGAAAAGTTTAATATTTGTTGTTGGGGAAAAAAACTCAACAATTTCGTGAGTTGAAGAGCTCTTCTGTACGACTTAAGCTTGACCGGATACCACACCCGATATAAAATAAGACAGACTTTATGAGCAAAAATTGTAAGCCTTCTCTTGTATAAAAATTGTGAGCAGATTATGTGCTAAATGCCAATAACATGTTTATTTTATTGGATGGAGTACACACTTCTTTGGATTCAAGTTTGAATGAGACTGCACTGACTCGTTCACGCCAGGATGGCCTGTGAGAGAAATAATACTAAGGCAAATTGAACCGAAATATTGCGTGCGCCGCGCTTTTGTGTAGAAACTAGCGCCGCAAGCATGGGACTTCTAACATGGAACAGGAAAACTGAATGCAAAGTCATTATAGCAATGTCGCGTGTATCCTACCGAGTAATATGCATGCAAGCGTCAAATTATGTTCATTTTAACATAATTCAACTTGTGTCGTGTAAAATAGGACTTTAAGTTTTTAGTGAAGTTAAAGCTTGTTCAGTAAGAACGTAATTAAATTCTAGCTTGTTACATTTTCATATTAAGTGATAATTATTTTAGCAGGAATTTTATATTTTGTTCCAATGGAAAGTCAAGTAAATATTACGCTAAACTTGGCTTTACAAACATGGGTGTCGATATAATTTTATTCAGAAGATTTACTTGTCTATAAGTTATCTGTCATATTACAAGTATCCTTAGTATGTGGCTAAATCACACTGTGTGAAATATTACAATCCATAAACAAAAATATTTTATTGTCATTGGAAATTTCCATACTTTATAGGAACATACCTTCAGAAGTCTGTTAATTATTAGTTTGTTAATATTTTTTATTTTTAATTGACTCCACGCGCTTCTCTAGCTATTGACTAAACACTTTTGAGTGATAATCAATTATGAAGATGTTATCTGTACCAACATATATAAATCAAGGCCTCATTATACCAATCAATACTTGAATACCATGCAGAATAAAACCTATAAAATGTCTCTTTCTATTTATGCAAATAATAATGGCATAGAACGCTTCTTCTTCTTCTTCTTCGAGTCACCGGTTCTGTCGAACCAGTGTGGTGAAAGGATTGTAAGTGCGCCTCAAAGAGGCTCCTTTCGTGCACCCGACACATGTCTTCGAATGTTTAGTTCTAGGACATGTCGGTTTCCTCACGATGTTTTCCTTCACCGTTTTGAGAACGTGGTATTGCGCACATAAATTTTCAATCGAAAAACTCATAGGTGCACGTCGGGATTTGCACCGGCAACCTCCGGATTGAAACTCGGGGGTCAGTACCGCTAGACCACCACACTCTATTTGATATAGAATGCTAATAATGCAAGTAAACTTTATCATCGTCACAACATTTTAGACGCACAACATTCTAGGACGCCAAGCGGCAAACGCAAGGCAGACCGAGGCATGCGGGAAATTAATGTTATCATTTCATTACCCGCGTATTATAAAATTATCTGTCTCGTCGTGTGGCCGGAGTTAGAGCAAGTTTCGGCTGATGTTGAGGGATTTGGAAGTTATGAAATGATATTAAAATGGATGGCTTGGTGTTGGGAGCCACACGCCAAATACGGTAAAGGCAGAGAGGTTCATTTGCATTAATTTTCTATTTTTATTGACTTTATTTGAATGTTAAATCACATCAAGCAATAACAAGGTGGTCACTCGTGGAGAACAGTCACTCAATGTGGAGTAAAACGTCACAAAAATAAAGTTAAAATGACTATAAAACTGAGTTATTAGTAGGTAACCAGATAACTCTGCATTCATGCAGGGGCGCTTATTGCAAGCGTGAAGTGGACAGCAGACGCGTTCTTCCAGATATGTGCAAGCATAAATTCGTAATTTGCACCTTAACCGAGTCGCGACGCAGGAGGGTACTGAGTTATCAGTCTACCAACTGAGCTAGTTCAGTTAGGACTAAATGTTGAAAACCTGGCTCTCCTGAGATCCAGATTTACAATACATGGCGCCAGCAACGGTACATTAAATTTCAGTTTTAGTCATTATTAGTTTGCTAATAGTAAGTAGTTAACAATAATAGGTGTAATAATTAACACTCGTATGATATGAGCAGATTTTTGTAATTTTGTGTGGAAAATTTTTCCACTAATTTTCATCATGTCAATTTGATACAAATATCATATTGAGAGGATGCGAGTCGGCGATTACAAAATTTCTCGAAGAAGATGCAATAATCAAAATCAAAATAAATTTATACGAAAATATTCCCATGTTTGAATTTTACATTGTCTTGTAAAATGTATCCTGGTAACGCTACTCAACATTTCCCAAAGGACTTCCTCGTTTCATTGTTCTTTTCACATCGTAAACCATTTTATCTGCGACAAAATATTACGGAAGTAATGATTCTGATACATAATAATGCCAGTGATAATAGCGTTTCGGTCGATAAAGTCAAGGAATACGAAAAAATGTGCCGATGTGTTAAACCACGAGTTCATCGGTTATGCGGAATTTCGCAACATTTGACTGGCCTCGCAGCTCAGTTGGTTAGTAAGTCTCCCTTCTGAGCTCTAGGTCGTGGGTTCGATTCGATTCCCACCCAGGACAAACATTTGTGTGACGAATATAGATGTTTGTTCTGTGTCTGGGTATTCATATGTATTATATGTATGTATGTATTTATTTACAAAAAAATTATATAAGTATTATATATTATTTAGTTGTCTGGTTCCCATGACACAAGCTATGCTTAGCTTACTTTGGGGATAGATGGCGCTGTGTGAAATGTCCACCAATATTATTATTATTATTATTTGATTCGATTTCGCTAATTAAAATAACTAATTAATTAACTAACTGTTACTATTACAATTGTCTGCATAACATTTTCCATGTAACTGACACTTTTTACTAAACACTTGATGAAAATTCGCGATGTAGCATTCAGTTACCAGTTAACACTCGCTAAGAACTGTGAAATTTTATTATGATGAAAGTATTTCAGATTCGATTTGTTTTATTTTTTGACACTTTTTGATACTTCGAAGCTCATATAATGTGATAATGTGTTTATTCCGTTACTTGCTCGCAAAAGGCCGATAAAAAGTATAAGTCTCTGTTTTTGGTTTAAAATAAAATAAACCTATAAAATTAACTTTGACTGTTCTTCAATACTCACAAATCTATCGCCTTTTACCAATAAAAATATCAAAAGACTCCACCAGTCTTTCGATATTCTGTCGGAAAGCGAATTCGGGTGGTGAAGGTTTTACGACAGTTTTTACTTCCATAATATCGGTGTTATAAATCGCGCAATAAAATAGTTTGAGCAGTAATGAGAACCAAGCGAGCTTATGAGTAGGGTATTGGCTTCCGCATAATGAAATTGCTGGATAATTTCGTTATAACAATAATATTTAAATAGTAATATAATAATATTAATGATAATAAAGATAATAATTTTAATTGAATCGTATTGCTGTTGTCCATAGGCGGCGGTTACCATTTAACATCAGGTGGTTTGTCAGCTCGTTCTACCACCCAAAGTCTCAAAATAGGAGAACTAACAAATTAAGTTGATACAATATGTTTAAAAGTATCCTGTCCGTCACAACAGCGCCACTGAGAAAGTCAAAGTCAAAAAAATAGCAGATACAGGAAATTATCTTTCCTTTCCTTGCTGTGAATGATTTGCTACTGGTGAATGTGTGAACGGGCGAATGGTCAATAAATCTCGAGACAAATACAAAATAATTACAAATGTCGTATAAGATAATGAGAGGTTGAAAGCCCAGTGGGAAAGATCCTTCTAAACAAAAGTTATAGTAATAAAAGTTTCAAAATAAAATAATTCATTTTACCTACCCTGGAAAACAAGTTCCAAAATAATGAAAGCCGAAAATCTAATTTTATTGGTAAACCAAAGGCCATTTCACTAACCTTCAAACTACTCTATACCTCTACAAAATTACGTCATATAGCATTAAACAGGAGTTTAAGCTAGGGTATAGCTTGATGAGTAATCGCAGTTAAAAAAATAGTTAAAATAATTTGGAGATGTTTATACTATTGTAATCTATTGTATGTCACAAGTAGTATTATTTCTTTTAAACCTGTTTATTTCTTCTGTTTATTTATTGTGTGGTGTACAATAAAGTTTTCTATTCTATTCTATTCTATTCTGTCACATTACACAATTTATTTTTAGCATGTAACAAATAATGTATATAGATTAAAAAATAATGAGTTATATAGTCGTTGTTATAACCTGTTATGAAAATATAAATTTAACATTTCAATCTTCTATCCCTGTGGACGATAATTAATAATACCTCTGTCATACCTTTCAGTGTGTAACTTCAATTAAACATCACGAGTTTTTGAACTAAATTGAGTAATGTGATATCACTAAAATTCAAAGCTCATTGATTTAGTTGTAAACGAGCTTTGTTTGATCTATTTCAATTATTTAATTAAACATTTTCATGCGATTAAGTTACGGAACGAGCAGATGGCCTACCTGGTGTTAAGTGGTAACCTCCGGACATCTCCCATACACACATCTCTACTCAAGCAATACGACCTGGGTCTTCCCCTACCAAGTTACGATTAGAACCAAATCGGATCATGTGCTCCTGTAACTCTGAGACGTGCAGGTGGAATGTCTCATGTGCCTGTAATTTCACCCGCAGCCACATCATTCAAACCGGAACACAGTAACGCGAATGCATCACAGCGGGGCGGCAGCAGAAATGGGTATGGTGCCAGTACTTCCCCAGACGAACTTGAAGTAATTTCTGCTGCTAGTAAGCTAAATTACTTAACCACATTAGTGGCATTTGTTCCTGAGTACGTCAAAAAAAAGCATAAATGTAGCATGAACTTCTAATTTTTACTCTGGTTTAGATTGTTAATCTTCCTACGACATTACAATAAACTATTTATTTTAACGTCTTTAATATAATCATTGCTGAAAAATTTGAGTTACCTACCTATTCCTTAAGAACCCAATGTTTACTAAAATTACATAGCGTCGGCTATATAACCCACACTTTTTCATCGAAACTGGATGAAAGTCTGAAAAATGGCCTTAACTGAATTCCAGGCAAATAAATGTGCCTGGAATTCTCCTTTGAAGTTTTTGCCGAACAAATGTTTGTAGCGCCAAATCTTTGTAGAGGTAATAACTAACTCGCAGGTAATAACGCGGTCCAATGTTTTACGATCAATTCATTCTTCCAAGATTGCGGTTCGCAGAGTGAACTATAATTTACGACGCTCAATAAAATTGCATCGGATCATCGTTGAGAAGTAGGTGTCATAAATTAATATCGTTAGTACCAGTTTATTCCAGCCTTATAAATATTCTCAATGCAGTAAAGTCGGTCTTCATCAGAAGTATATGGATTGGTAGAAATCAATAAAATAATCGTAACGTCTTTTGTAATCAGTTTTTTCCTAGATTTTTTCAATTCTGAGAACGTAGCGTTATACCTAACTTAACAATTTATCTTTAACAGTGTAACAAAAAGGTTTGGAAACTTTTTAACGAGGGTTTGTGTCACTAACTTAGATTTCAAAAGTTCTGAATAGAATTACGTCACTGAAGTAGGAAATATAACTTATATAAATATTCATAGTACACAGTAATGTAAAATTAAACTGAACAAAATAAATAATGCACGGTGCAATTGGCATCGTTATTGACTAAACAAAATATTAAACCCACTGGTGCAAGTTGGGATTTGAACCAGCGACCTCCGGCTTGAAACTCGGGCAGTACCACCGGGTGACCACGCCCGCTACTACTACTAAGAGCTAGGTGACTAGTATCAGACTATCAGTGATTGTACTGAAATAAGCACTAAGATATGGGACAGTGAAGCGAGAGTGTAAAATACATCAAATAATATTATAAATGCGATATAATATCTCTTTGTACGGATGTATGTTACTCCTTTACGCAAAATTCGTACCGTATATTTATTGATAAACATTTAATAGTCATATCCTTATTGATATGTTACTTTCATACCCATAACATAAAAATATTAAAATCCACGCAAAAAAGTTTCTCAGAACAAATCACAAAAGTATTTTGAACATGAAAACGTAAATATTTAACTGCGACAAGAAAATGTACGAGATCAAAACCTAATACAGAATTCATACTAATTCCACTGAAATATGTATTCACAGAAATACGAGTGAACTGAAAATGAAAATTTCTTTCACAGTAATGTGAATATAAATCATATTTGCGACTTTAAATTCTGAAGGAATTCCTTTATTTACCTGAATAAGATCTCATTTATGTTGTTAGAGAGTTCTGCAGAAGAACCAGGCAGTACGTCGCGTCGTCTACATTTAATTTGATAACTGTTTATATTACTCTTCTATATAATATATAACTTTAATTAATACTAAAAATATTTATTAATTTTATTTGAAATTAATTTTTATGTACAAATTTTTGTGTCTCTTGTTTATATGTCCTGTGTAAGCTTAGTGCAGCAAATAAAATATTTTGTTTCTTTTCTTTCTTTCTTTCTGTTAAGATTATATTATGTTTAGGATATAATTTTATATTTGATATTACTAGAATTGTTTTAAAAAACTGTACCTATGTATACATATTTGTAGCGTGATTTGCAAAGTACTGGCGTCACTGAAAAGCAGCGCGGCAGAGCTGCAAACTCTTGCAGCATTATATGCTGTGCTAAAATGGCCAATTTTTTTTTGTAAGCTTTATAAATTTTCTTAGTTGTCTACAGACAACTTAGAAATGTGCTACAGCACAGATAAAAAATATTTCTATTTTCTTTCATCTTTCTTTACATAGGCCTAGGCCGATGGACAATGCCAGATAAATAAATAGCGCTATGTCAAAGAAACCGGAAATTATGTATGTAAATATATGTTTAGAGGACATTTAGGGAAAGACAGAAAGTTGTGAAGTAAGGGGAATGACCCTTACCGACCCTGGGCCAACAATTCTACATACAATTCATATTGGTGGTAGGGCTTACGAAAATCAGGATAAGTGATTTTGTTTGGTTAATAACTCGATAGTATAATCTATAATGGTATTTAAATAATAGATAAATTAAGGGGCAAAAGTTACAAGTTCAGCACTTTCTCACTCATTCTCATCTCAAGCTCTGTTTTATTGGAACACTGACCCTTGGACACCTTAAAACTGGATCCAAAGCGTCATAGATATACCAGCAGTGTTAGCGTGCTGTTTCCCTAGAGCTAGGGGTGGTAGGCAAACTTATCGCCTAGAAGATCATCAATTTTAGTGCCTTCACATCCCAAGATGTGGGTTGTCAGACAGTACGGTCTAGAACGCGCAAAAGACAGACAACTGTCTCTCAGACGTAGGGTGCTACTCTCTGCTGTGACAACACAGACATTCTTGCAACCACGGAAAGAACTTACCTAGGAAAATAAATAGTATGGCAAAAATAGATATTGGCAAAGACCGCTCGTAGAAGTTATGGAACCCAGGACCCCTTTGAAAACAGGACACTTTGAACACTTTGTTGCAAGCGTCGTAAAAACGGCAAAGTAATAAAAATCTTCAAGAAAGTTAACACGGGGAATTTGTTACGAGTAACTTATCATTTTCCCCACCAATGTTGTACCCCAAAACAATTTTGTATGAAAGTTACCGCATAAATTAAACTTACCCAACAATTCGAGAGTTGCCATTTTCAAAATTGTCACCCTTCTGTTATTATATTCTGCTTATTGTGCGTCAATATTTATCTCTGCTGTGAAGCTTTTAGGCCCATAATCCACTGGCAAAAGTTTGCATCTGAAGTGAGAGATATCACAAAGCCGGTTAATTGATTGCTTATGGAATTTCAGCCACCGTTTTGATGGCGTGAGCGCGATTTCGCCTTAAAACGGATCACTGACACGGCGTTCTACTAACTCTACATTTTCTTATGTACATGATATAATATACATAATACTGATGATTGACTGTTTGCGTTAAATGAAAAGTCTTCGTGTTTTTTCCTGCCTATTGAAGGCCATCAGGTATATATGTAGCTTTATATATTGAAAATAAAACTTTTAATCGTGCAAACATTGGATATAAATTCTGTAACTAAAATTCGTCACGAATCGATCTGAAGACTCTTAACGGAACAAGATTTTTATTACTTAACTTAAGATCAAATTGTTTAACCTTTGTCAAAATTACAATTAACTTACAGCAACGCTCAACAGTCAACGTTGCTGGCATGTTTTTATAATTTAATTTTAGATGAATTTCCATAACACTAATAATAAATAATAATAATAATTAAATGTAAAAATAGTAAAAAATATATGTGGAAATTTCACACTGTGCCATCTAGTCCAAAGTAAGCTAAGTAAATAGCTTGTATCATGGGCACCAGACAAATGATATAATACTTAAATATATTTTTATTTGTAAATACGTAGGTACTTACATATAAAGAAAGAAGAACTATGTTTTTTTTTTAAATTTTAAAACAGACACAATATTGTTTACTACAATGGACACGTAAGATAATGAATTTTTTACAAAAACCAAACAAGCACAAAAATAAGTAATTTCCTACGGATCCCAAACTACCAAAAATGTAAAAATAAATAAAATATAATACATATTAACACCCAAATACAGAACAAACACCTATGTTCATCACAGAAATATTTATCCTGGGTGGGAATCGAACCCACGACCTACAGCGCAGAAGTCTATGTAGTTATATGACATTCATGGGCAAGAAACTTTATTGCATTGCAAACGCTTATTGCATAATCGGACAGCGACGCACAACCTAAAGCTCTTAAATTTTTACGTAGTACTAAGAAGCATACCCAAAGTTTCGAACCGCAAATGGCCACTAGTTTTGGACGAAACATACAGTTTTAAAGTGACCCAAATACTCCCAAACTATAAGGACAATCCCGCATTATTTACCTGCCCCATTCAGGTGGTGATTTATAGGGGCAAGTTGCCACAATATGTCACACGCGGTCCAAACGACGGATTGCTCCCGTATATCGGTCCGCATTAAGCGGGTTTTGTATGAAAATTAATTAAATAACACAAGTACTCACTCACACGGTAATGAGCAGTGTGTCCGTGGGTAGAAATGCCATAACCAGCGTAATGCTGAGTTAGGGCCTTTTTGCAACGCAACTGTTCATATTTATTTCTTGTTTCATGCAATTATTAATAAATATTTTATCATAACTTTGTATTTTCCTGTGTCTGTGTTGCAAATAAATATTTTCTATATGCCATTAAGACTCACAAAATAGAAAATTACAAGGGTATGTAGGGAATGTAATATATGTATGTGCGTCACCCTTTCTTGGTCCAATTACCACACATCCGTACGAAGCGTTTTGCTTCCACTTTCATAATGCGGACAGCCCAAGAGTGAAACTCCTTGCCTGCGTCTGTATTTCCCAAGAACTATAATCTGGAGGTCTTCAAGAGGAGAGTGAATAGGTATTTTCTAGGCAAGCATGCTACATCGTAGACCGCATCGTCACTTAACATCAGGTGGAATAGCGGCCAAATGTAAGCAATCGTAATTAAAAAAAAAACTAATTTCGTGTTTGTTACTCCCACTTGTTTGTCTGTATGTCTTTCTGTTTGTTCCGGCTTATCTCTGAAATTTCTGAACCGATTTTGTCAGGACTTTCACTTGCAGATAGCTTATGTTATAAGAAGTAAATAAGGCTACCTTTATTATGTATATTTTTATGAAAGTGTTGCATAATTTAAATAAATACATAAAAGTTAATTTTACAAAAATATGAATAACATGGGCGAAGCCGCGGGCATAGCTAGCCTATACGTAATATAATACAATACTAAAATAGAGTACTGAGTATATAATATGTCCTCTATGTCAATCGAAAAGGAACAGAATCTAGTAATAGCGTTAGCAGCATAAACTATACATATGACTAAATCTTAAACGACGAAACATTTACGTTCTCTTATTGAATTTACGAAATGTAATGCCAATTACGGGTATCTTCTGTCGTTTAGAGAGAAATGCCTGTTTCATGGCTTTTTTTACGACGAATAAACATTGGATTAAGTTAGCGTTACGTAAAATGTAAGCCATGCGAGACATCTCAACTTATTACTTTGTTACATCATTATGTGTCATTCATTGGGGGCCCACGTTGCTCGCGTCCGTAGGTGATTATCCTTTGAACCCCTACACGTGTCCCCCGGGTGTGCGAAAGAAGTGACCCAAAGTAGCAGCAGAACTCGTACTAAGTTTGCACGGAGCATTACCTACTGCCACCATACCTGGTAATCTGCCAACAAGCAGTAATGCACTGGGTGAAATTACATCCCCTTCTCGTGGTGATGGACGCAACACAACGCGATTTGAGTCATCTTTTAATATGATGGAGAGTAAGTTTGGTATCAGGAGAGCCATCAGCTTGTTTGTTCAATAAATCACATGACCAACTAATTATATTCTTATTTGAAATTATGAAATCTTGATACTTTGTCGTCTGATATATTAATAATATTATATTTTAGGTGAGTATAGTTAAACGCAACGAGATGAGGAAAAAGCGTGATTTCATATTATTGTTTATTAGCTATTTAAAGTAAAATAAATATACGAAACACATCATATTTAATCCAAAACAGATTTATCAAACACAGCCCTACAATTCGAAATGAAATACCCGCAATGCACAAGAAAAAAGAAAAATAGTTTTAACAACAAACAATTCTCATTTTATTTCCGCCTACCCACAAAAACCGCTGTAAAAAGCGGAGGCCGCAAAAAGGGTACAATCTCAGTTACACCACACATGGTAAGGCAATTTCTCTTAGGCTGAGAGAATTACTTGGATACACGCATTATTATGTTTCGAATTTGAAGAACTATTTTGATTTCGAATCCAGGGTTGCAGCAAAAATTTTACGTTCTCAAACAAATTACCAGTAAAATGTAGCTGCAGGAAACCATAGAATGTTCATATATTTTTCTACTGTATCGGTTTTTCTTATATTCTGTGATGTTTTTATTTGATGTTAGGAGACAATGTGGTCTTGGATGTAGCATGATTGTCTGTCTTATACGTCTAAAGTAGTAACGTTCTTCCTACAGTCCTTGAATATAGATCGCAGGGCATACGACTTGCAGGAATTCAATTTTTGGGATTTTTATAATCCATTATAAAAGTCTAAGTGAAATTCTTAGTTCGGCTTTGAGGTTCCCTATCAAGACAAGTACCAAAACTATGATCACTTGGATTTTACAAAATGGCGCTCTTAACTATATCGATATCTGATATCGAAATCCAAGTTTTAATGAGAAACGAGTGTCCTGATTGACAAGATAAATAGTTTTGTAAAAATATACCTTCAAAGTAGATTGAAGTCCAACGTTTGTACCTTAACCAAACCTAAATTAATTCCATCAAAATAATTTAAGGTTTTGTTATTAATCTGTTTATCAGTATTTCATTAAATCAAAACTCTAAACATCTTTAATTTACTGCTTTTAGGGGCGATTCTTCAAGCCCAGATAAATAGATAGCAAGCGTTAATTTCATTAATGAAAAAATGAGTTCGTCTGTCAGACAGGCTTATTTGACAAATAATTTGATTCCCAAAGGAATAACTACATCCGCCCATATAGTCCGTTATCCAAAGAATAGTTTCATTTACTATAGTTTTGCTTACAACTTCAGTAAACAAATATTAACATAAGTTACAAGCAATTTTGTTATTAGTAAGAAAAATATATTATCCAAAAAACTTTTCACCGAGTAACGTTGGTATCACTTCCAGAACAGGAAACGTCATAATATGAAGGTCTCTTCCGTTGGCTCGCGCATCGTGTCTGTCTAATAGCGACGTGTATGCCAGTGTTCGTGCGATGATCCATTTTCCATGAGTTATGGCCCGCCTGAGGGAATATGAAAAAATACGACTCCACTGTGACGTTATCGTGGGAAAATCGCGGAAAAATCTGACACAACGAATTTGGAAATGATCTCGCGTGGAGATTTGCTTTTCTGATATATTTTGTTATGCAAGAGATGCTGCTTTTGATTTTTGTCAATCCAATGTACCTTCGCAATTCAAAGTAAATAATTTTAATGAATCAACATTATTTTTGCACAGTAAACTAACAGCCAGAAATGTGTTTGTACACCAAGCTTTCATAAAAAATAAGCAACGACATAACAATAATTTATACATTAGTAAATATACGTGGGGCTGAATTAAAATAAAGAATTGATTTTACTCACAAATAGCAGATGCAGAATAATTTCTATCGTATAAAATAATATATAAAAATTCAAAATAAAAAACAATTTTGTTGCAATCGATCAAAACAGTAGTTTTAAGAGCAGTAGAACTCACGCCAAGTTCGTCCGGGGAAGTACTGCCACCATGCCCATTTCTGCCGCCAAGCAGTAACGCATTCACGTTACTGTGTTCCGGTTTGAAAGGTGTGATTTCCGGTGAAATTACAGACACATGAGACATTCCACCTACACGTCTCAGAGTTACGGGCGCATACGATGTGACTTGAGTCTTGTCATACCAAGTAGGGGAGGACCCAAGTCGCATGGATTGTTATGGGCCGAGGTTACCACTTAACACCAGGTGGGCCTTCGGCTCGTTCCGTATCTCAATCACATTAAAAAAAAAAACATTTTAGTTTTTTCAACAATAAACAGCTTTTCCTTAAAACGCAGTTTAAAAAAAGGCGCTACAGTCTCAGGTATACATAATTTAAATAGAAATTCCTTAATAATTTAAGTATGTTTGACACTGTTCTAAGTAATGGGTGAAAACATATCCTGGATCCTACACGAAACAATAAAGTTTAATTGTATTAATTCTCTTGTAATAGTATAAATAAAAAATTTGGAATGTTTCAAATCGAAATGCTTTCAAGCGCAAGATTCGTTTTGCAATTTTTAAAGCACTCGTACACAAAGAAACATAATGAACTAAAATCACGATGTATTCGCTTAGGGGATCGCTGCTCGGAGATAAAAGGATCGTGTAGGATCCTACTCGGAAGATCCAGTCATACCGTATTGACTAAAACATTTACAAATTTATTTATAAACACAAAAAATAAATATCTCAAAGTTTTCATTCCTAGTTCCAGTATAAATATTGTGGGTGCCGATATAATTACTGCCACATACTAAGTCACATTTTCAAGTCTCAGTGCAAATGGACAAAGACCGGTGGCTTTGTAAGTCTTTCGTAAGAACACTTAATGTGTCTTGAAGCTTCACTCTCGGACGTCACGAATAAGTCTGAGTTTTCAGCATTAAGAAGTCTGATACAGTACGGTGTGAGAGCACCCTGCCTAAGCCATCCCACTAGTTCCAGACTCCAGACTATGATTTATTGCAAAAGTACTCATTGTTCGGCCTCTATCACCAAGTTTCATGTCGTCCCTTTCTCCTATGACCGAAAATTGTCGCCGTCTCTCTCCCTCCCGGCTTATGGGCCTCAACATCTACCCTACTTTTAGTTCCAACCATTAGTGCTGTAGTTGTTTTTGGATGTGCCGGATATTTCAGGGAGTAAACTTAGTGCTCATTGTCGTAGATGATTTCGTGTTCTGTTTTTAAGAGAAGATAAGTGTTAGTTATAAAAATGCCAAAAAATTCGAATAGTTTTGTCATAGGATCGCTCTAGGCATAGCTACAATACTTTTCACCGTTCGAATTACGATATCATTCGAAGATTAAACGTACCAATTAGCATGCAGCTATTGTTTTCCCACGAATAACTCAGTACACTGTCTTCCGCTTCATAATTTCTAGAGTTAAATTTAGCAGCCTTTAGGTAATTTTAGGTGCATGTACAGCGTGCTACATTTACTGATATTATAGCTGTTTATATATAGTATGTTTCGAATCGCACCTTATAACATGCCAAAGAGGAAGGCTAACTAGTTTGGATTAAATAATAATAATAATAACTCTTTATTGGAAAGACACAGGTGATACTTAATACATAGTACTTTGCGACAATTGCTGTGGATCCAACAGGCAGTCTTATCGAAGTATACGATCTCTTCCAGACTACCTTAAACTAAAACTAGAATAAAAGTAGCTTAATACTAATGCTTCATGCATTAGTATTAAGCTACTTTTATTCTAGTGCTCTTCTCTTGAGCAAATAGGAATAAGGAGCCAGTTCCCCGCGACTAACCGCTTACTGGGAAATAACTCTTAAAGTAGTCTGCGTGATGAGCCCCTTTGTCGTACCAATTACAATAAGAGGATCATCTTTGGGGTTGATAGTTAACTGGTAGGGAGTTAATATGGCTACAAGTTCTCAAGTAATTTGAATGTGGAGAATGGTTGGAATGGCACATAGTTGTATGTTGCAGGCGGCATACCAACTTTCAGTAGTACAATTCTGTCTATAGCAAATACAATGCATCACAGTCAGTTACATTATGTATTGAAACCGAACCAAAATACGTAAAAAATCAAATCAACGTAAATAAGATCATTAAAAACAATGCATATTTTTCAATGTGATAATAGAATTTTGTTTCCTAACCTAACATTAGGAATCTCAAGTCTACAGTATGGGTAGAATCGGGCGTATGCAGTGAACAGCTAGGACAATGCTTCTGTCTTCAGCTGTACCAAGATAAAAAAAATACTTGTTTCTCAAACAGTGTATAGTAGTCAGATGACTACCAAGAACAGTTAAATACATTTGTTATTAGTTTCAGCCAGATCATTTTGGTACTTTTAACGTGACAGTGTAACTAACATACACCCATGCATACACATAAAATTTTGCATTTATAAAATACCTATGGACGCAACGCAATGCGACTTGAGTCATCTCTCACTATTGAGTCGTGTTGCTGTTATCTATGGGCGGCGGTTACCACTTAACATCAGGTGGGCCGTCAGCTCATTCCCTGATCTCAATAACATATATAAACCTAATGGTGTTTAGACACCTTCCGGTGCCCTAATTCGATAGCCGTATAGTTGAGACAACGCGAAACCCAGCGTGTTCCGAGCTTAGGCGACGAAATTGCTATTTCTAAACGAGCGACCTGAATTGAATAGTCATGAAGGAGTGTATGTATGGTGATTAATATCACGCAGAGTTGGGGTTCATTTGCATGAGATTCGGTTGATTGAAATGGGTACGGCTGTTCCCACACTGGGATTAGTGATTTGCAAAATGCTTAGGCCATTGGTCTGTTAGATTTTCAGTCTTTAAATCATTTCAATGAGGATTCAGTAGCATGCGGTATTTACGCCAACACTTTGAACTTTGAAAGTGTTGATTCAAATTGAGCTTCTACTATTCGTGTCACTGACTCTCTCAAACTCGAACTATGTGGTAAAACGTGCCTCAAATAGGCTCTCTTGGGCATTTGAGACATCTCTTTCAAATTGTTGATGCTGGGACAAGTCGGTTGTTGCACTCAGGTTATTTTTAATCACCGATTCGAGAATGTGGTTTTGAGCAAATAACGTTTGAAAGAGATTAACTGATGGGTTTGAATAACCTTCAAATTGATTTTTTTCTGGACCATTGGTCCGTTATCACGAATTAATATTAATGTACATAGAAATTGCAGGCGCATGAGACGAAACATCTCTCTCGGGGACGCAACGCAATGCGACTTGAGTCATCTCGTACTAGAGATGACTTGAGTGGTATTGCTGTTGTCTATTGGCGGCGATTACCACTTAACACCAGGTGGGCTGTCAGCTCGTTCCATCAGTTCAATTACATAAAAAAAGTTATTATATATAATATAATTAGAGTAAAAAGGTCAATAATTTGTGGATAATCCCGCACAAATATTTATAAAAAGAATATCAATATCTCGATAGGGCCATTACCTGCTCCACACACGCTATAAATTTCTATTTCAGTATTATCAATTTATCGGTTGCATTGCTGTGTTCCTGTGAGTTGTTGCGTTTTCATGTCTCTGACTGATCTCAGGGTGCAACGACTTGGGTCACCTTCTTACAAGGACCGTGCTAGTGTCAAAAAGAAGCCCTCCTTTAGGGGTTTCTAGTTTGTTCTCCCCGTGGAGGGTCATCGGGTTTGAACCAGCGTTAAACTTAGCTATAAGTACGCGAGACCTTATGTTTTGAATATTATTGACGTTTCCAAGTTCTATGCAAATAAAGTTTTTGACTTTGACTTTTCACTTCCATACTTTAGTAGAAAAAATCCAAAGACCAAAGTTAACAAAAAAGGAGAAGCCAATTATTTATAATAAATAATATAATCCCTTTCCAAACGTCACCTGTAAAGCAATCCAAGTTTAGCAATTACGTACTTAACCACCTGAATGATGCAACACGATTGTAAACTTGTAAGTGCCGGTTAAATTGTTGGATTTCTGACAAATAGCTTCCGGTTTCCTGTAGACTTGTGAAGTTGGTAAAAATGCGATATTACTCGTTTAAAACTACGTTTACCTAATTCTGGGAAAGTTATGACAGTAACTCATTTAAAAGATATGTGGAAAATCTGATGGAGTGGTGAATAAGTTATACAAAGAGAGGTCACAGATTCAAATTTTGCGCCAGTATACACCAATGAATTCTTAATATTAATAAGGTGTCATATTAATGTGCGCTATAATAAATGTTATATAAAAAAGTAAAACATGATAACAATAAAAAATAATATATTAGTGGACCTTTCACATAGCGCCATCTAGCTCCATCCAGCTTGTACTGTGAGAACAGACAACAGATAGAAAACTAAAAAAAATCTCGTAAATAGATACATACATATAAATAACCAGTGAGGAACCGGTGAGGAAAACATTGTGTGGAGAGTGCATCCCCTAGAATAAAATAGTATAGTATTCCATAAAACCAAATTTATTCAGTTTTTAGGGTAGGGTTAAAGGTTTTACAAAAGCCGTTCCATTTGAAAAAGCGCACCTAACTCATCGTTACACCTTAAGAAGCACCGAGAACTAATACAAAGTTCGAACTCATTTTTTACCCGAAATTATGACCATTATTTCCAACTTCAAAACAACAAGCCAAAACAAAATTAACCAATTTATCTACACGAGTAACTTTAACAGGTTATTTTCAAGTTTACGCGCCTGTTGCTTATTTTACAACTTGGAAAATAACATAATTATAATTTTCGCCGAGCTTTTTCGACATCCTTTGCTATATCAGTTTCGGCAGTGGAGTTTCCTTGAGCCGAATTCTTCAGTGGTTGCCTCATATATAACTTTAGCTCCAAATCTGAAAATTACTATATGGACTATGATTCGAATCAAAGAGGCTCTTGTGTTGCGATTGCTCAATGAATTATTGGTTTTGAAAATGCTGGTTATTTCAAAATAATATTCTTCACAGTTTTGAGTGACGTTCAGGCTGAAAATTTTGCAAATGACGTCTCACAACAAATGGTTAAACTGAAAACCCAGTGAGCCTTACTTAAAAAGCTTACATGCGAGTATTTAGCTGAACAGTTATTCACTCTCCATGACAGGATTGAATAAAGTCGAAAAACACAAAACACTATAGACTATATGGATATATAATAATAATAATAATAATAATAATAATAAATTTATTCAAATAAAACAAGGTAAATATAAAAAATCATAAAACTTATTTAGACATAGGTATATATAACACGGGAGCCTGAACTAGGTAATCCTGTGTTTCAGGCGAGAAGAGCTAACATTTAATGTAAAATAATCACTACTTTGTTATTATTATAGGTACCTACTTATAGCTACAAGTTATACATAACGTGTAAACAATTTGGAATTGAACGTAAAAGTAAACATTTCAAAAACTAACTAGACCGAATAACAAAGTCCGTAGTTGCAAATTTTTTATAACTTAAGTGACTTAATTAAATGTATAGAAACTAAAAAGATTTATTTTAACACACTCAATAAGTTCTCTGTATCATGGTAAGACATACTCTGGAGGGTATCCTTAAGGATTTTTTTACAATTATTGTAATTAAGGGGATAAATATTAGCTAACGCATTCAGTCTATTGTACATAAGCGGTCCTAAGAATGTGTAAAATTTGGATGTAAATGCATGTTTTAACCCTGTTTGTTGCGGACAGACTTTATCTTTCCGTCTTTTGTTAGTATGTTCAGTGGTGTAGGGAAGGGCTGCGTGCTGCTTTAGTACTATGTTCATTATAAATAACTGCCGAACTGTTAACACTTTAAAAGATTTATATAGCAGGTTAGTGGGGAAAAAGAAAGGGCGAAAAGTGGCCACTTTGAGTATCGCTCTTTGAGCTCTCTCTGTTGTTAGTAATAATGTTTTACCCGCTCCCCCCCATGTAGTTATACAATAAGATAAAATTGATTGACATAGAGCATAGTAAACCTGACAAATTATTTTTTGATCTGCAATGTAACGAAGTTTTTTGAAGACATATATTAACTTACGTATTCTATTATTTAAGGCCTCTATATGTTGTCTAAAAGAAAGAGTATCATCTAATATAACACCCAAGTATTTTATTTTGTTTGAGCTTTTTATGACAGGACACATACATTGGTTGTCAGAAGGAACTTTACAAATATGTGCATACAATTTTAAGGTTATTTCAGTAGAATTTATTTTGCGCATTGAAAACTTGATAAAATTTGTCTTATCTGAGTTTAATGTTAGTAAGTTGTGCTGAAGCCACTTATTTACCATATTGAATCCGAACTGCGCATGCTTGAAGACTTCTTCTTCGGTATCAGCCGAAAAAAGAAGTGCAGTGTCATCAGCGTAAGATATGATTATGCCATGGTCTAGTTTTAAATTACAAAGCTCATTTATATAAATCAAGAAAAGAGTAGATCCTAAAATGCTTCCTTGGGGAACACCAAAGGTAGTATTATTCTGATCACCACTGAGAACATTACCAATCCTTACGCATTGGGTACGTTCTTCTAGATAGCTTGAGAAAAGTTTCAGCTGAGTGCCTCTGATGCCTATGTTTTCAAGCTTGCGCAAAAGAATGGGAATAGAAACAGTGTCAAAAGCTTTGGCGAGGTCCAGAAAGATTCCCATAGTATGGTTACCGTGATCAAGTTCTTGTGCAAGATAGTTAGTCAAGTGATGTACAGCGTCAGATGTAGAAACTTTAGGTCTAAAACCAAACTGCATCTTCGACAGAATTAAATTATCTTCCAAATATTTGACTAACCTTTTATTTATAATTTTTTCTAATATTTTCGATACAGAAGAAAGTAAAGAAATCGGTCTATAATTTGTTACTTGATCTTTACTGCCAGATTTGAACACAGGGACAACTACCGCTTTTTTTAAGCATTTGGGAAAGAGTCCTGCAGATAAACATAGATTGAAGATATATGTAAGCGGTGGGATTAAAATGTGCCTGAATTGTTTGATAATTTTAGTTGATATATTGTCCCAACCAACTGCACAGTCGTCTTTTAAACCCATGATTATTCTTTCTACCTCGGATTCATCAGTATCTAGTAAAACAAAGGATTTTGGAATAGTGTTACATGTAAAAGAAGCGCTCGTTTGGTGTTGTGATTGGCCTTGAACTTTTTCCGCCAGACTCTTACCGATATTTACAAAGAAATTATTTGCGCTGTTAGCAGATGTCAAAGGTGATGAGTTGGCTCGTAATAAGCCTGAAGCCGATTCGTGTTGTGGCGAGGTATGTGTTACATTTTTAATATGATTCCAAATCTTTTTGCTATTTGTTCCGGCCTTTTCCAGAGCAATTTTATCGTAGCTGATCTTTACTTTTCTTAGTAGGTCATTACAGAAATTTCGATATCTTTTGTACGATAATTGAAGTATTGAGTTATGTGGATTAGTCTTGGCTTTCATATGGAGTCTATCTCTGTGTTTCATACAACGAATAAGGCCTGTTGTGATCCATGGTTTAATATTATAATTTTTGTTAGTTAATCGAACACTGACCGAGTTTTTTTGAATTGCTTGTTTTATATTTTCTATTACAAATGACATGCAAAACTGTGGGTCAGCGGAATTGTAAACGTGACCAAAGTCTATGTTACGTAAATCTTCTTCAAGTTTATTTTTATTTAATTTAGAAATAATACGACTGTTGTTTATGTTAGGTAGTTTACAATTTAAGGTTAGTAGAGCAGCATTGTGATCGGTTATTGCAGAATTAATAACAAGTGCAAGTGATGGGTAATCAGATTTAAGTATGATATGATCCAAACAAGAACCACTTTGGTGTGTGGAAAGCGTGTGTGCAGGGAGTAAGCCATGAAAGGAGCAGATGTTTAAGTATTCCTCGGCACCTGGATCGCTACTTTCTGGAAGAATATTTATATTAATGTCTCCAGTTACTATTATGTTTTTGAAGGAGGATAATTTTTGCAAGGATTCATTTAGAGAGTCTGTAAAATTGCTTGTATTTCTAAAGGATGGGGGTCTATACAAAGCCAATATTGCAAATTCTGTTCCAATTTTAATTAAAAGTCTGTTGCATTCGTATATGTTCGGTTCATCGACAGAGACGTTGAGGTGGTTCCTTGCGTAAACTATCACCCCATCGTTTTGGTTGTAATTAATCCTACTTTTGAACATACTATATCCCTGAATTAGCGGCACATTATATTGTTTGGCAAGCCAACATTCAGTAAGGATTATAATGTCGCAATTTATGTTTAATCTTTGCTGAAAAATACTAAAATTATCAAAATTTTTATGTACACTGCGTATGTTTTGTGTTAGTATAGTTAGATGATTTTTGTAAGAGGATAGATATTGTTTACAATTTTCAACTTCGCAGAGTTTACACTCTGATACAGAGAAATTATCTAAACTATTAATAAAATTATTAATCATAGTTACAAATAAAATAAAGGTCTAAACACTATAGGTTAACGGCGCTCTTAGGCGCCTTCATAATCTATTGAATTAATGTACCTTTTTTCTGCCATATTTTTTGCCGGACAATCCTCAGCACCTGTCTTGTGGTTACCTGGCTTTTTGAAGTGCAAGCAAGTAGCGCATTTTGGTTCTTCTGCCTTCTTGGTGCATTCTTTGATCGAGTGACCTTGTTCAGCACAGTGGCCGCAGGTATGTGTTGTCTCCCGACATGACTTGGCCGCGTGTCCATACTGCTGGCACTTATAGCATCGTGTGACCAGAGTAAAGTCTCTCACAGGGCAAGATGACCAGTTCACAAACACTCGTTCTTTGTTTATCAGGGCTTTGCGTATAACTGCGGGTACTTCGATCACATAATTGCAGGTCTCAGCGTTCCTCTTGCCCGACTTATGGCTTAACCTAATTGAGGCTAGGAACTTGTCGAGGCTATAATCCTGAAGTGTTTCGGCCAGATTTTGATGGTACAGACAGTTAAACACTTCCTTTTCGTGCATTGATGAGGGCACTCCAACAACTACAACTCTAGGCTTACGTTTATGCGCATCGTCGATTGTGAGGCCAGAATTCGTAAGCTGCACCGATTGCTTAAGCTTCTCGATATCGGCCTTCGTGTCTGTGCTGATTATAACACCTCCGTTCCTTGTTTTGCGTAAGCCTCTCACGTGAAGCTTCATCTGTTCCGGGCAGATAATTTTTTGCACCAGGGATTTAGTATCCTCACTCGACTTTAATTTGTCATTGGGATAGATGGCCACTGAACTTACGTTTATCGGCTTGATGAAGTTATTGGTACCTTTCTTAACCATGTCAGCGAATGAAGATCCAGCTGGTGGTTTCGAGGACTCTTCAATACTCAGTTTAAGGTCTCGCAGCCGTTGGGACAGATCAAGTTTCTCCTGTAGGTCATGAAAAGCAGTTTGGGTATGAATAGCTTTCGTCTTGAGGGACTGATACGTTACTGCCATCTGAGATGTACCGTGGCCTACTTTGCGACACAAAGTATTAATTCGGAGTTTTTGCTCCGAATTCAATTTGCCCTCTGTTGCAATAGAGCACACCTCGTTCAAGCATTGTTCTATGGACGACATCCAGTTCTGTAGTTCTTGCGTGGGAACTAATTCCAAAACGTCATCCTCTTGTGATGGTGGATTAGGTCGAGGTGTGGGCACAGGCGGGGGCGGGGGCGTAGAGGGCGGCGAGCGAGCTATTCTAGCGCTCCGGCTGAAGGGACTGTTGTCCATTTTGTTAATCGGGTTCACTTTTATGTTATTTCACTTATTGTTCATTTTCAGTTTATTACACTTAACACAAAATCGCATACCGAACACGTATGACACAGTTTCTGTTACTACCGGTAGGTGAACGAGGTCACGAGTCAGCGAGTGATTATTTGTTTATTATAATTGAAGACACGTCTGATCTCTGCGATCTCAGCGAGATATCTCGCTGAGATCGCAGATTCGCTGAGTTTCCTGGAAGAGATTGCTTTAAGCAATAAGGTCGCCCATTGTACCTCGTGTATATTTTTATAATTTTTAACTTGTTTATTAGTATGGTATTTATGTGGTGTACAATAAAGAGTTTTCTATCTATCTATGGAATTAATCTATAGCCAAGTAACATTTTAAAATAAGGCTGAAAATGTAGAGTGTCTAAATTATCATTATTTCATATATCCTTATTAAGCTAGAAAGAGACATTTATATTCTTACATCAATCCGCAGACGTCGCTTTAAGCGCACTCCAGGATTGACTGATCTGATCAAATAAAAAGCATTCTCTAGTCTCGAGTTTATCCGCTAGAGGGAGATGTACACACATCAATCACCACCGCCGTTAATTACAAAAGTTTACACGCGGCCGCAGAGTCGGAAGCAATTTGTTCAAACCATTGGAAGTGAGGAAACTTGCTAGGCATTTTTAAATTGCTCAGTTTTATGGTAATGTGTTATATACTGTTTTTAACGATTAGGAACAAAAGACATGTCATTAATATCATATTTATGGATATTTAGACGATACTAAACCAATAAAAGTATGGATTTACATTCCATTACATACTTTTTACTTATAGATGAAACACATAGTGCATATAGAGAACTTTTACATAAATCATTACAAAGTTATGTTTAAATGATATTATATATTATTTATATACAATATAATATATTGTTATAGGAATAAATGATCATATACATGACTGTAAGATTACTGATACTAAATGAGATATTTATTAGAAAACTATTAGACAAATGTCGAAGATTCACACCTTTTCCCATTAAAGTATAGGCAGTTCTGCAATGGGCCTTTTACCTTGAGGTTTATACTATCACAATGACGTAGACATGACGAGTGTTGAGCTTTGTATTTTACAAATACCTTGACTAACATTTATTCTGGTAATTAATTCTTAAGTAATCTGACAGACAGGACATTTTTTTATTATGTAATACATTTACAGAATGAGCTGACGGCCCACCTGATGTAAAGTGGTAACCTTAGCCCATAACAAACGATGCGGCTTGGGTCCTCCCCTACTAGGTACGACAAGACCCAAGTCGCAACGTATGCGCCCGTAACTCTGAGACGTGTAGGTGTAATGTCTCGTGTGCCTGTAATTTCACCGGCAACCACACATATCGAACACCATCAAAATTATCAACGAATCAATAATGAAGTATATCTATAGAAACATCCAAATAAGAGCCTTTAATTCATTCAACCTTCAAAATTATCATAATAAATTATAAGAAGTTATTCTTCCTGAAAATAATAAACATACAACAACAAACTGAAACATGATCATACTCGCACTAACTGGATAAACTCGACCGAATTTTCCTAACAACTTTCCGTGGAAAATTTTAGTTGATCGCACACCGAGTTCTTAACTTCGCCGTACGCTTGACTTGACAAGTTCCAGGCAAGCGGACTCATTCGGGTTGAGTGTTTCGTTATAAATATTAAATTCACTTATTCCTGTCATCACATTTAGAAGACTAGCTTGCGACGCCGGCTTCTCACGCATGATCACTAGGAAGAGTAGCTTTCTTATACTTATTTATCACTAGTTTGAAAAACATGCATCCAAATAAAGTAATTCTTATTCATCAATTTAAATTAATTTCAATTGCCTATATCACAATTATAGTTAGAAAAAAAATTAGTATTTTATTAAAATTACAAAACTTTGATCTAAAATTATCCGCACTGTGTCAGAGCCAGAATCCAAATAGGAGTCATCAAGTCAGCCATAGTCTTCGGAAAGCTGTTAGCGCTGCCCCGAGCTCGTTGAGCTTGGAGAAACACCTTTTCGTATGATGACTCAGAATTTATCTATAAACGTACAGATATCTATACTTTTGAATTTATAGTGGTTTTAGTAAGAAGGGTGGAGTGACGGGTTGGTCAATTATGCACTATTGGTGTTTTAGCGATAGGTATGAAATGATCTCGTAAAAGAAATATAAACAGATGAGGAGTTATATACCTTTTTTCTTACTTACGCTTTAAATATTTTGGGAGTGCGAAGAAGCCTACCGGAATATAAGAGAAAGGTTCCTATGGGTAAATGAAACCTTCCAGGGTAATTCCATAATAGGCTTTATTCATATTAATAATATGGATAACACATAATTAATGGATTAGTTTTCAACTAATCAAAATATGTACCTCTATATATCAGTGAAACATACATGCATTATAACGTTCAAAAACCTATAATGGAATACTTTATTGTAAAAATATTATGGGTTAATTACACTAAGTTTGAATATCTAAATGTATTCTTTATCTATGACTATCTGGATGACTGACTTAAAGTTGATGGATATAAATTATAATGCCCTAGAATATCAAATCACATATCAAAATCGCTAAAGTAAATACTCAAATTTAAAGTAAGACTGATTTGGAGCTAGAAATTATTTGGTTAGTTATTACCAATTGTGGTCACACAAAGGTGGCAAGCGAGTTAATGGTGTAATAACCTGGAGTATTAACAGAATGATATCCAAGGACTGATAAAAGAATCTACAACGAAAACAATACAAAGTCTCATTAATTGGCTTTACCTATGAATAACTCGGTGACTCGGTCTGCACTTGCAGCTATTAAGGGGCTTCACCACGAGGCAACGACTTTAGAATACCAGCGTACAACAAAATCTCCTTTGAGTTTATGAGCAACGGGAGATTTGTCTACTTTAGGAACACACTCGGTTTGAATTGTTGTTTTAAGTTTCTACCGCAGTGCAACCAACGCTATTCAGGTGCAGTATTACTCGTGTTTTTGTACATGACGGAGAAAGTTTGTTTGTTCTATTTTTATAGAAAATGTTAAGATTATCCCAGTTGAGGGATAGTCTATTAGAATTGACACCGATTCAACAGGTGTGCCATGATTTTGCGCATAAAATAAAATACATAGAAAATTTCATTAAAAAAATGTTGGTATCATTTTTGATACTTATAGTAAAATCACCAATATATTATATATAATTAGTAAAAACATTCAAGTTCAAAGTTCGTCAAATGTTTAATAAAAAAATCACAAATATCAAATAAAAAAAAAACAATGCAGATAAATAGCGATATTATAAATAATATATTTATACCAACGCTATTTCTCTTAAAATGTGAAGACGTGAAACAAAGAGGACGATAAAAATCTGTATTTTACACCCAATGAGCGAGTATAAACATTGGTATTTTACGGTTTTTAAGAGGCGACTGTCGGGCGGAGATAGAACCTGGGGAATTACACTGTGTAAAGTTTATTTATTTAGCGACGACTTGAAAGGAACTGAGATAAAAGAATTGTTACATTTTCCAGGTCGTAAACCTTAATGCAGACATGTACTATGTACTTTTGAGTCTAAGTAGGTTTGTTCTGTAATAAAACCGCCCTGGCCCAAAAACTAAATAATTGTGAATTGAAGAAACTTAAATCGTTAATCGTTACGCTATAAAACATAACAGGAAAACTTTAAAACGATTATTTTGATCGAAACATTATCATTTTAACCTTAATTACTAAGACGACAATTCAAAAATACATAAAATATATCAAACTATGGACCGTTACTTTAAAATTTATGTGAAAAATATTTAACTCGATCAACGAATGTTGTAACGGCAACCCCGGATTATCCAATCTTGTGCGACATTAAAAACAACATTTCATTAATACTAAAAATAGTGTTGTGGTACTGACCCCGAGTTTCAATCCGGAGGTCGCCGGTTCAAATCCCGACGTGCACCTATGATTTTTTCAATTGAAAGATTTATGTGTGCAATACCACGTTCTCAAAACGGTGAAGGAAAACATCGTGAGGAAACCGACATGTCCTAGAACTGAAAATTCGAAGACATGTGTCAAGTGCACGAAAGGAGCCTCTTTGAGGCGCACTTAAAATCCTTTCACCACACTGGTTCGACAGAACCAGTGACTCGAATAGATAGATAGTAAAAATATATATTTAGGTCATTCCCAACAATCGTAATTATATAATTATGATCAAATTTTCCTTTCCTTTGATATTAGCGTCTTCATTAGAAATAGTTAAAGTACAATAGAAAGAGTAGTTTGACTAATTAAAGTAGTTCTTAGTAATTAAAACGAACGAAAACAAACTTAAATAATGGGGGCAATTTGGTAAAAAAGGCCTTGCCACTTTAAATTGCCCTAACATTTTACTTTTGCTTATTTTTGATTAGTTAAACTGTCAAATTAGAGCCAATTAAATTATTTTTGTTTTTGGGAAAACACTTATACAAACGATATTTAATTTCTTCCTACCTCCTTCCTTACCTTCCTTAATTAGCAAGTTTTAGAAGCCAATAATAATAGAATACAGTAGAAAATACTAGATATAAATATTGCTAAATCCTGTTAATTCGCCCTATTATATTGCCTAGTATAAATATAACTCCCAATTTCTATATTGACTTTATTCAGTCAACAAAAGAGTAATGAAATTTAACGCCCTATGAAATTTCATCTCACTAGAAGTAGATACCAATATTGTGACATAATCCTTGTTGAAATATGATATATTAATAAGGGTTTATTGAATAAATAGTTACGCTTCTTGAATTTAAGGGAAGGCGGGGATAGGATGCGGAGGAAACTTCAGTCATTAGTCAATTTTCCAGCTACCCTTGTGAACCGTAGATATATTGTATAACATGCCAAAATTTTTACATTTACTGGTCTTTTACTCTCCTGTTAATGATATATTTCTAAAATTTGTGTGCACGCTACTGTACAGAATTTACAGGAGCTCACAGCATTCATAAAGAGAAATTCGAAGTCAAAATATTTGCTTCAAATCCATTATTCAGTATTTATCCTTACGTAATTGACCTTTAATGATAAAGTTAACTGAATTAATAGTGTCAATTAGTTAATAGGTATTTGTTTAATATTAACGTTATACGTACCGTATCTGATTACGTGGGGCAATAACCCCAACAAAATAATTCTGTCGTCGGAAGAATGGACAGAAACACAATTAAAACAAACAAAAAATGTTTGCCCCGTTCGGTGTTCGAACCTGGGACACGATTATACTACTAAAAGTAGGTGTTTCAAACTGTTTTTTTTGGCTCCTACTGTACCTAAAATGGGCAAAAATAAAATCAGTTTTTGCCAACCGATGTTTTTCAGACGCATCTAATATTAAGATTGTTCAGATTCCTTCTCCGACCCGCTGGGACTTGAACCGGTTACGTCGAACACCTGAACAGAATAATTTAACTAATATTTGACAGATGAGTGACGCTCACGAGGGTAAGTTTTTTACTGGGTTTGAATCAAAAATTGTTTATTTTATTATTAGCCTGTTATTCAAGAAATAGGACTAAGTAATGAGGTAAGTTGAAGTCTGGTTTTCGATCGGATTGGGAATCCGTGGTAGAATAAAACCTCATTCACTCTTGCTTGCCAAGATTAGACATTTGCATTAAGACATACAAGACATAGCATGGAAGACTTATGGCTGGATATTTTAATTGATAATAAAGTAGACATTGAGAAAAATCTCGAAAAATGCGTAGACTACTACAAAGCCGTGTATTCCTTTAAAATCTTTAAAGAAAAAAACAGCGGACAAAAAGTTACCAGCTTATGAGTATTCTACAGGATTTATAAGTGCGCTATTGAGTTGCACGATCTGATTTCCTCATCTCCATTTCACCACAAGACTTCCTCAGGCACAGCCTTGCATCACACTTTCTTGCTTGTATCACCCCACACGCGTACGTGTAAGCATTTTGCTTATTGCTGACAGCCAGAAAAGAACTCATTGCTCGCGTATTTTCCGAAAATTTTATTCATGGAGGCTTCAAAGGAAAAATAAATGTACAATAATCAAAAGTAAAGTTTATATAAAATGAAAATAACCTATGTCCACAACTCCGTGTTGCCACTGACACAAATAAGAACTATAATATTCACAAACGGTATTACAACACTCGTATATTCAACCATACTATCTAACTGTCGTAAAGACGCGTATCGTTAAACTGGCGATCTCATCTCGTGACAAGGTTAGTACATAAACAAAAAACGGAACAAAAAAAATGGACAATCGTAAAATCTGGAATATCTGCGCCTTTTTATCCGCAACTTAATTTTGCCGGATATCAACAATTCGGCCCTTGACACTATAAGACACTTAGTTAATAGAAATAGCTTAATTTAAGCAAGTTTTTTCAGTTTGAAACGAGCCGACGGCCCACCTCGCGTTAAGTGGTAACCTCGGCCCATAACAAGCGATGTGACTTGGGTCCTCCCCTACTAACTACGACAAGACCCAAGTAGCATCATATGTGCCTGTAACTCTGAGTCGTGTAGGCGGAATGTCTCATGTGCCTGTAATTTTACCGGCAACCACACTTTTCAAACCGAAACACAGTATCGCGAATGCGTTATTGCTTGGCGGCAGACATGGGAATGGTAGCAGTACTTCCCCGGACGAATATGGCGTGAGTTCTACTGCTCTTAAATGGATGGATACTCAGCATATTCGAAGATTTTTCCACATGAATCAATGCACGGATCTTTTCCGTTTAGTATATTTTTGTAGGCAGGTTTATGACTGCAGCACTCAAATCCATCTACATAATAATTATTCTGATTTATGTTTAGACTTTCCAGTGAGCTAATCGGATGTTGAAGCATATTTGTAGGCCAGTAGGTACATGTAAATAGGATTGAATGATATGAATTTTATTTGATGTTATATTAATAACATTTTTTATTTTGTTGTCACGGGCTTTTAATGACATGATTTTCATAACAGTATAACAATTATGCGTAGAATATACATAGTAAATTATATGTACATAATTGAATATTTTCGTTCCCTTATCATACGACTTGTAATCTTTTTTTTTTATTTGCCAAACTCTGACCGCAATCTCACCTGATGTTAAGTGACGATATGGTCTACGATGTAGCATGCTTGCCTAGACGTAACCTATTCACTCTCCTCTTGAAGACTTCCAGATGTGAGATATAGTATTTTGAAGAATTAACCAAAAGTTTGAATCTGAGACGCGAATGACAGGTTTATTAAGTTGTTCAACTTAAAATGAATTACGATATAAGACAGAAATACGTGAAAATTAAAATATATTAAAGACGTCGAGGGACCAAAAATGTTTTAATCTGTGACATTATGCAAGACTCGATATAAATAAAATATCAGAAAGCGATACAGTAGCAGTAGTTACAGTGGAACAGTCACTGGACCGTGCACTATCCCCAAGCATAGATTCCCAAATCCATACACGCAACAGAGCATGAACACGCTCTAAATGGACGTGTGCGAACTTTATTACGTCACGGATTTGCGATAGTCTCAGCTTCATAGAGTGGTAGCATAAAATATAGTAACTTAGGCTCGTCGAAAAAGCCCCAACAATGTTTATCATTTAGTTTTCTGCCTCTCTTGTTATAGTTCCAGACTTTCACACTAAAACTGATATTACTTAAATGAATTTCAACAATTACATACTGGATTTTTTGCAATGATCTTCTTTCTTCAGTATGCCTTCGGTTTTTCAGTACGACATTCTATCTGTGCCTCAAAGATAGGCAGCGTATAAGCATTACCTCTGTTGTGGCAGAAATCCATAGGCCACGATGATTAGGTTTCTTCTGGTGACTCTTATGCCCGTTTGCTAGTGATTGCATAGAAATAAGTTTTATACTTCGACGTTGCATGTTATATGTATTGATTAAAATTATTTCATAATAAAGATGTCTATTTACATGCCTACAAAGTTATTGAGTCAGTTCAAAGTAACTTATTTCTGTACTAGTGTTTTGCAAATAGAGATTCGACACACAGACATGTGGGAGTTTCAAAAATGGGATAAAATTACTGCAATTTGGAAATGTTAGTCTATTAAGCGTACGCAAATTTTCGGTTACTTAGATGTATTAGTAAGCGAGAGTCAAGTCAGACAATAGATATTATTCCCATAACCAGTACAGCTGCAAGCCTCACATTTTCAGGATATCGTAAACTAAGCCCGAACTAACTACTAAAGTCATGAGCAAAGACGAGTAAGTTACACCCTATGTCTTAACGCCCGTGCGAGCCATTATTGAGTTTGGCACGACTCCAGCTGGACTGGCCAAGTGTGTCGCTAGATTAAGTGGTACCATGGTGTTGTAAACCATCAATTATGATATGAATTTAATGGGAATAATCGTTTATTTCGGTCACGAGTCAACAATCAACATGGTAAATTACAACATCCTAAAAGTGCCTATTTGTCAAAAGGTTTAGCTTAATTTAACTTTTCACAAGAGACTTAACTTTAACAGCAGTAGAAATCTCGCCAAGTTCGTCCGGGGAAGTACTGCCACCATGCCCATTTCTGCCGCCAAGCAGTAACGCTTTCGCGTTTCTGTGTTCCGGTTTGAAAGGTGTGGTTGCCGGTGAAATTACAGGCACACGAGACATTCCACCTACACGTCTCAGAGTTACGGGCGCATACGTTGCGACTTGGGTCTTGTCGTACCTAGTAGGGGAGGACCCAAGCCGCATCGCTTGTTATGGGCTGAGGTTACCACTTAACACCAGGTGGGCCGTCAGCTCGTTCTGTAACTGTATTACATTAAAAAAAAGACTACTTGTTAACTAAAGAAACAAGTAAAAAAAAATATACTGTATGAAACAAATATGCTTGTTCAAAATGTTGTATTGAGATTAATCCAGATATTATTATACACTCGCCACATAGGCTTAATCGTATTATTCAGTATATTGAATTACAGAAGCTCGGTACAAAATGATGAACTATACAAATTAATCGGAATTTCAAGAATGTGCCACCAATTCAGAAGATAATTGTTATTTGGGAGCAGGGTGACTAAGTGTATTTATTATGTAGCAGGTGCGCGCCTCTGACTACTAGGACTGAGTTATATGGTTTGCATAAAATATTTCTACTATTGTCAAATTACTAAATATACTTGGCTAATGTTTTCAACATTAGCCAAGTAAGTTAGCTTTAAGTTAGCCTTAAAATCTGTTGCAAAACACATGTTATTTACGGTTTCAGCAATAGTAAAGTTTAATAGCATGTAAAAGTAACGGCACACTAAATTATAAAATAACAACCATAAAGGCAGTGTAACAACTGCAGTTCAGTCCCATTTGTTATTTATTTTATAGTGGATACAGTAGTCTTGTAGAGTTTTAGGCCGCCTTCATACGACTGGAATGGCCTGTAAAGATAAGATAAAGTTAAGGTCTGAATAAAGTCCAAGTCCGGAATTCATACATACATAGTCTGGCCTCACGGCTCAGTTTGTAGTAACCCTGCCTTCGGCGCTGTACGTCGTGGGTTCGATTCCCACCCAGGACAAATATTTGTACAACGAATATAGAAATTTGTTCTGTGTGTGGGTGTCAATATGTGTTATATGTATGTATTTACAAAAAACTTAGTATATAAGTATGTATATCAAATGTCTGGTTCCCATGATACAAGCTATGCTTAGCTTACTTTGGGGCTAGATGGCGCTGTGTGAAATGTCCACCAATAGTTATTTATTATACTCCTGGTGAGTTCTCAGAACTGCATTAATATTAATATAACTGCAAACACACTGTTTTTTTGAGATTATGAAAGCGCAGATCTGGCATAGTGATGCTTATGAACATAATGTCTGTAAAATATTGATTCTGCAATAAGAACCGCACACTGTTATTACCAATTTTAATTTTGTCTCTGAACTCAGTTAAGTATTCTGGTTGTATGAAGGCGGCCTTAGTTCCGTATAAACGTAAATTGAGTTCAAGTCGAGCTCAATTACGTCAACGATAAGATAAAATAAAGGATGATGGGCGAAAATGTATTGAACGTGGTAGTACGGTCTTTTTTCAGGTATGTTGAAGGCTCCTACTGCGATAGTTAGTCAACAGTTCAAACTTTATTTCCATTTTGATGAACATAATATGTTTTATCTGTCTGGGTATTAATCTATAAAAATAAATAAAATGATAGTGTCTGTTTGTAATATTAAAATAACCGCTTTTTACTAAGTGCATATGGATGTAAACACGGTACAACATTTTTTACAATTTTTGTCTGTCTGTTTGTTTCGGCTAATCTCTGAAATGACTGGACTGATTTTGACGGGACTTTCACTGGCAGATAGCTGATGTAACAAGGAGTAACTTATGCTACTTATCCGAGGGGCAAAATAGGGGTGCGTGATAAAACTGAATTTCCCGCGGACGAAGTCACGGGCAACAGCTAGTATGTATTATAAGAACCTATGAATTTAAAAAAAAAGTGTATAAGTATTCTATCAGTTATCTGGTTACCATGATATAAGCTATGCTTAGCTTACTTTGGGGCTACATAGCGCTGTGTGAATTGTCCACCATTATTTATTATTATTGTTATTATTATTTTGTTATTTAAGTGACAGAGCTAGCTGATGGCCCTCCTGATGTGGTAACCAACGCCCATAAACAACACTTATATGACTCAAGTGCCCTGCACCAAAATACAAGATGGCTCAAGTCGCGTTGAGTTGCATTTATCACCCCGAGACGGCGGCATGTACCAGGTGTGGTGGCAGTACTTCTCCGGGTGAACTTAGCACAAGTGCTACTTAGGGGCTCCTTTTTTAAACAGTTTTTTTGAGTGGTAATACAGCTAACTTACGAGTCTAGAAATCAGCAAAAATATACAACTACCCTCCGCGCTAGTTAAAAAACGGTTAAGGATACGTTAATATAATTTAAAATATAAAAATTAAGCTCGTACCAGCGCCGAAATTCAATTAAATCTCAAGATGTACCGGGATTCTTCGGGATTTCTTAGCCACAGATAATGCGGTGCCATAATTCGCTGCTCCCAGTAAAACTGTCAAAACTTCCAGCCGCGTCATTGTAATGGTCCCATTAGGTACCTCGGAACTGCACGATCCTGAGATAATTTAAATAGAAATTGTAAGGGAAATTCGGGCTTCTATTTAAATTTTTTTATACACCGTGTGAAAGTTTGGAGGTTTCAATCCTTCTACTTTAAGCTTTAGTTATTGTTCGCAATTTTTTTTTATGTATATTTTTTCTATAGTACTAATAACAGGTTTGAGTTTAGCGTCTGATGTTAACTGATTATGTATCTTATGGTGGAGCCATTTGATGGTGTGGTTACGCTATGGTTTCTTCACGAAATTTCCCCTCTCCAGAAGATTGAGTTTTTCTGAGATTCGATTTCACCACCTTACAGATCGTAAGTTGACATAAACGCTACTTAGCCGTGGCTTCAAAATAATTGCGACTTCCTCAATTGGCAGTATAATGCCTGCAAGTGGGAATAACTTGGATCGCAGGGGTCTAATCACGGCTGAGACAAATATTTAAGATCACATGAAATTTGCAAGCTCTTGGATTTTGGAAGAATGTGTTGTGTAGAGATATGTTTTGTAAAAATTAAAAAAAAAAAAAACTTTTTCATAAAATTTTCTTTGGTGTTTTCACATACTATAAACTTATGATATAATTTGAAATAACTCGATAGACACCATCACTGTCAGGTCATTTAATTTCAAAAAATGTTTTCAAAGTATAATCTTTGTTCGTCTCTGTTTCGTCTTGTGTGTGGCAGTGTTATATATGCCTTACTTTTTAATTAGGTTATGTTTTAGACATATTTATCATTTGTTAATTTTTTAAGTGTATTGTTAAGTTTTTTCCTATCATAAATTCTTTGTTACCATGGATGTTATGTTAAAAAAGTATCTAATAATGATTGATAGTATATCACAGAGCAGCTCAACTTGTTTTCAAGTTAACAACCATGGCCGTGAAAACCAGTGTCTACGTAAGAACGTACATATTTATTACATTTTTCCATCCGCTAAAGTAAACACGAAGCCTAACACAACACAAAGATTGCTCTAAAAAGGACCAAAATGACATATCGAATAGCAATAAAGTGTACTTATCTGGTGGTCGGGCGAGAGTTGGCACGGAACACTGGCTTTCCAGTAACTGGGATAGGACATCGGGCTTTAACCTTTTATTTGGACTTTTTTAACGGATGTTTGACTGTTCGAAGGGAAAATTGAAAATGTTTTTGATAGAACGTTCAGTACATTCTCGATATCAAGCACATTTTTTCACATTATATGAAATCAAATCTACTAACAAAAAGTTTAAATCATTTAACAGAAAATATTCCATCACTGAATACAGTTTGGAATCACAAACATGTGTATTATTTTAATTATTTATTTTTGTGTTCATATGCTTGTTTTCGTTTGAAAATATAAACAATCTCTCTGGCACGTGCTTATTTCGTGCAAGCGCGTTGCGAACGTGCTAACTTAACCCTCGTATCACTCGATTCATCAACTGCTTCTATCGATGGTCCGTGCTAAGATGCTGTAATTAAATATATGTAGTAAAAATATGCCTGTGGTTAAATTCTTACTAATATCTATAAATGCGAAAAGGATGGATGATATTTCTTACAATCACGCCAGAACGGCTGAACGGATGCGGGTGAAATTTGGCACAGAAATTATAGTCTGGAATAGACACACACACACACACACACACACACACACACACACACACACACACACACACACACACACACACACACACACACACACACACACACACACACACACACACACAATTGTGTTAGTATAAGTTAATGTTTTGACATATTGTCCTTAATTATATAAGTTGTGTTGTCGTAATACTAGTATATATAAAAAAAAATTGAATCTGTTATTGGCTTTAAGAGTAATTTTAAGTGAATAGATACCTAATTTTAAGAGCTGTAGATTCTGTTGAAAAAATAAAAAAATAAAATAAAAAAAATAGCACGTGGGTTTCTTTTATCTCGCAAAAGTGCAGTGTTCCCGTGGGATGACTTATACACCACGGGGCGCAGCTATTGTAAAATACGAGTGCATGTAAGCGCTGATCACACGTGCGACCAGATATGAGCTTTTACGTGACGAAAACTTACCTGTTATGTACACTACCTATTATATCCCTGGACGGATACTTCACATACCGCTGATTATGTCATTACTATTATCTTGTACCGTCCCAATGTTAGGAAAAGCCCAACTCCTACCAACTATCCATGTTAAGAGCCTGATCTATTTATACTGTCTCTTAAAATGATGGCCGCTTTACACTATTAATTTACCGTCAAGTTTTCGTGAGATACGCATTAAAATTACAGTTTTGATATCTCAGTGTAGTTTATGTGTTTTTTAGGCAAAAAATATTTAGAAAATTCTCGTTTATTTTACCAAAATAGATTACACCGTAAACTGTGAAAGAAAATTCAGCACATTTCATTATATCTGAAGGTTGCAGATGTCGAGGGGCAGCCTCAAATTACCTCGGTACAGTTTTATATCATTAATCACTTAAGTATAATAAAACTGATGAGTAACCATCTACTTGGAACTTTTTAATTCAAAACATGACGGTATATTTTGGACAATATTTACTGAAATTTTACACGCCGTAAAATTCATGGTTACCTACGTTTTTGCGCGTGAATTTTTTTTTAGTTAGCTGAGTGGTTTTTACCACGGACGATGACATATTTTTTTGTTCTAATATACGGTTATTTAATTTTTTATTTATTGGTTTCTGCTTGGTCATGCTTAGCTTCATGTTTTAATATTTAAATTTGATTTGAAGTATACATAATATTTGTTTTGTTACAATAGTTTTCGATTAATATAATAATAGAAATATGCTTTTGAATTTTGACAAAATGGTGAACGAAACAGAAATCAGTGTATCTACTCAAGTAAAGACATTGAAAATAGAATAAAATATTGATTTACATCTCTTGTTCACAAAGAAGACCTATATAAAACGACCCATCGCGTTAAGAACCGCAAAAGAAACACTGATCCTGCCAATCCTCTCGTATTCACACCAACTAACCGTAAAGATAAAAAGATGGGATAAGCGTAGTTTTAGAATAGTTCCAGGATTCCGTATATAAGCCGATTGGGATGATCGCGTTACGACGCGTGCGCAAATAAATAAATATTGGTGGACATTTCACACACCGCCATCTAGCCCCAAAGGTAAGCTAAGCATAGCTTGTATCATGGGAACCAAACAACTGATATAATACTTGTATACTTTTTTTCGTAAATACATACTACATATCAACACCCAGACACAGAACAAACACCTATGTTCTTCACAAAAATGTTTGTCCGAGATGGGAATCGAACCCACGACCTTCAGCGCAGAAGGCAAGGTCAACTGAGGCCAGTCAACGCAAATGCATTGGCCAGCCTCGCGACGTATAGACATTCAAAACAGTTCCCATGATGGCTCAAGGTTATGATGACTCAATTGTATTGACGCTTTTGAATCTTGTCCCGCCAACATCTGCACAGGCCATTTATGTAGTTATAACTCTTTGTTGATACATCACTAATTATGTTACCAAAAAATAACTTTAATTGTGTTACATGGGCGGCGTTATAGCTAAGAGCGATCTATTCCAGTGGTCAATGATTACATGGTAACAGGAGGAAACAGAAAAGATTTATTTAGAAAAAAATATTGGCAAAATTGTCCATGCATGCCCCAATTTTCTTTGACTCCCATTGATCGCCTGATTTAAGAAGGAACTCTAAAGTACAGGTGAGTACAACCGCGGGAAAAGCAACAGCAAGCACACGAGACAGTCGCACACAAAAGCAACTAAAAATACTAGTTAAAAACCGTAGTTTTAGCTGGCAATGTTTGCCCGACCCACTTTATTAGGCTTGGCGTGTGGCCACGAGCTTACGGGAATTATACGGCTACGGTTTTTTAAAAGCAATTCAACTTTGAAGCTAAAACTATGAGTATAATTACCGATGAATGTGAAAATTGGTGATAGTGGTGATAGTAAATGTAACATAGAACTATTAAGATAAAAAATTTATGCAAAATTTTAAACTTTTGCGTAAAAATTATATCTTAATCCAACATCGTGGTTGCTCTTAGTCATTAATTAACTCAATGTATTAAATGAACTAAAAAAAAATACGCTCTTATCCCTAAGCTAATTTTTTCTTATAATCAATTAAATTGGACCTTTAAATCATTTATTTATATCAAAAATTTTATTAAAAATTAAAAAAAAAAAGTTTTTCTTATTTTTTGTCACCCCAGTAGGTCATTTCATGCCGACAAAATTTATTTTTTATTATTAAAGTTAGTATCTACCCCCTTAAGTGTATGGCCTATAAATAGCCTAAGACCACACAGTTTTCTCCTGGATGAGACTAGTCACCCACAACAGGAAATCCCAGTGAACTTTTATCGTAAATAATCATATTACATCACATAAATTATGCTATATATATTCATTCAAATGAGCCGCAGTTTTCATGGCCCGACAATAGTGCTTGCAGCAGCAAGCTTTGCGATTGTTTATTCAAAACTTTTTTCCGGCAGGTGGCTGCAGTCTGATGGCGTCAGCAACTGGCCGTGTGATTCAGTTTGAATTTTGCTACGGCTAAATAATTTTTACACCAACAACAAATTTTCATACAGAAAAAATTTGTGTTTTTTTGTTACCGGTAAAGTATCCTCGTTTTACTTTCATGAGATCATGTTTCAATTCAGTTGACGTGGCATGTGCTAGAACCAAAATATTTGAAGACAAGTTTTGTTTCGTTCTTTATTTAGTATAAGTCAAAAAATGTGAGCCGTCACGGGACGCCTGGCAGATGTGAAACATCGACATTATTTTGTAAAAGTAATATACGACGCATGCCGTGGCGACGCGTCGCCACGCCAGAAATCAGTTTTACATGCGGCTATAGATGTTTCACATCAAAAACTAAACGTTGAGAACCCGTGTGCGCGCGCTGCGTCACGTTACGGGCATAAACTATTATTATTATTATTATTATCATTATTATTAGCGCATCTACCTAATATCCACCAAAATATAACAATTAAGGTATCAAAAAATACTGGATACGAAGATTGATCACGTCCAGGTCAATAGCAGTCCGTCGAGTGTTTTCGCCCGCTACCTTGGGGGTATAAATCAGTTTGACAGGGAGAAATATTGCTTTTTCTTAGTGTCACGGAGTGGCGATGGAAAACATACGGTTTTATTTGCAACTAGCGACTCGGCCTGGCTTTGCACGGGCATTGAGTATCAATGGCTGGATCACTTGTAAATTACATACATGAAGCATTTGCCTTCGAAGAGCTACGAGCTAAAAGCGGCTGGAAGACACTGCGGTAGCGGGAACTTATGACTCATGGTTGTGGCTACTTGACTTGATTAGATTTTCACCTTTTTCTTCCATTTTTGTTTCCTTTCTTCCTTTTTTCTTTCTTTATTCCTCTTCTCTTCATCATCTTACTTCTATTCCTCTCTTTCTTCCTCCTGTTACTGCTGTCATACCCTTCTCAGTTTTCATCCTCCACCGCCTCATTTTTCTTCTTCCAAATCTTCCTCCTCTGCTTGATTATCTTCAATACAAAATTCTACTCCCCATGTCACTTGTTTAGAGATTTATTTAATGAAAGCAAAGTTAAAAGTAATCCTTGATCCACACAACCCTTGAACAAATTGTCATTTGTGTTTTCATCGTAAATATTTAATAGTTTTGGTGTGAATAAGTAACAAACAGACAGACTTACTGTCACGATAATATTAGTTGGGATTTCAATTTGCAATATCAAAGAAATATCGTGAATATGACAATATTTTAAAGTGGATGCGATTTAGGATAACTTTTATGATTTCGTGCCATTTTGAAACATTATTCATCTCAGATATTTCAAATCTCAGGTTCATAAATATTTTAGCAATTTTATGTAGTGTTACTAACAAAACTAGTATGTATAAATATTAAACAAATAAGAATTTCAATAACACAAATCTCTGGAGAAATCACACTGCACACTTTTTGCTTCTAGTATCAAACACATGCATGAAAAGCTATAAATTTCAATGTGTAGTTTTACTAGAATTAACTTGGTGTAAAGGTGTAACGGCACAATATACATGTCTAGAGATCAGAATTCATAAATATTTATGTACAAAAAATAAGAGAAAACCTTAATTACACTCTTCAGATTGAAAGTAAACATCTTTTGTGCCCGTAGTATCATGATTTCACATTCTCAAATAAAACTGTAATACGGTAAAATTAATTTATTTTATGTTATAACATATATAGATCTTAAAAACACATATTATATCAGTCTTAATTACTAAATCTTATATGTAATAATGGATTTACATTATATACGTATATCTCAGAGTTACGGGCCCATATGATGCGACTTGGGTTTTATCTTCCTTGAGTAGCACCCAATGTAGCACCCAATTTTTATTATTTGTTATGAGCAGAGATAACCACTTAACAACAGGTGGGCCATCGGCTCATTCCGTAATATTATCATGTAAAAAACTACTCTGATTCATCTGAAGTAGGCATGCGTTTCTGCGCTGAGATCAAATTAGTCTTGTAGGGATATTGTTAGAAATACTAACAGGTATTAAGTAAACTTGCCTTGACTAAGCATTCTATTATAATCCAAGTCGTTTGTCTTCATTCACTCTCTAGGGATGGAGAGCCTTGAGAAATTGTTTATACATCGGTGCTCTAGTGAATCAGTGTTTTTCAAATTTGATGTAAGTGATTTTAAGAAAGTTGAGATAGTATTTCCAAAACGTCACTGATTTGGTATAAGTTATTACGCTGAGGTCATACAAAAATGAATCTGTAATAACATAAAATCTTTTTCCTTAATAAATAGAAAATAACTAAAATATTTCATCATTTATCAACCAAAGATGGTATTTTACATGAACCAGATCAACCAATCTACTAAAATTTCTCAAAATGATACTTCTAAATTGAAAACTCAATAAATGGTTACAGATCACTGATCAGTTGTGAATCTGTAGGTTTGTTTCAAAGACTAATTTAAACAAAAATCTGGTAAATACTGCCAATGGCCTAATTCGGCATATCTGTTCGGAAATGATGCGTAAACTTACATGTATTTACAGTTTGTTTGCCCCGTATTTTAATACTGTACCTTCGTACATCGATAAAACAGCCTGTATCGACAGCTAAGAAATACGGCTCACTGCCTGTTTACGCTGTATGGTTATGTGAATATATCTTGCGTTGAAGGTTTTATCGTGAATCATTTTGACTTTCTAAAAGAGGTGGAAAATTATTTGTTTGTATTAGAAGTAACTGATAAATACTGCTTGAATATCTAATAATAATAATAATAATAATATAGGTGGAAAATTCACACTGCGCCATCTAGCCCCAAACTAAACATAGCTTGTACTATGGAAACCAGACAACTAGAAAAATATTTTTTGTAAATACATACATATAATTCATATTAACACCCATACACAGAAAAACATCTATATTCGTCACACAAATGTTTGTCCTGGGTGAGAATCTAACCCACGTCCTACAGAGCAGATTTGGAGATATTTTGGTATTTTCCATTTACATTACTTTAACTAATTACTTCCATATTATCTACTAGTCATTCTGGTGGTTAAAAGCGGTTGGTATTGATAAAGGGATTAATGGTTACCATGTATACACTGAAGTCTATTATTAGATTTTATTGTGAGAAGTTAATTATTAAATTTGGAACTGCAACAAGCCAGCCCTAATTAAACAAAAAAAAAAAAAATTGAATAAAATTGCAACAGATGTTGTATAAATTAACTATGCTGTGTAAATATGTTTTGGAATGCTATCTAGCTCTTAATTAGTTTTAATCTAAAGTTTTATATTGATTTATCGATTGTGTTCTGTTTTGTGTAACTAAATTAAAAAAAATAAAAAAAAAAACGCAGTTTTCATGCCGCGCAACCATTGTACGGGAAAGCTTCAACATTCTAATCATTTTCTGTGAGCAGTCTCAAAGCTATAAAAATATATTGCACAGTTTCACGGGTCGTTACCTTCACAAGTAACGCTTCTTCTATATGCATATCTTGTTCGGTCATTTGACGTACAAAATAACATTGGACAATTACAAATTGTTACATTGGATGCGCCATTTTCCGCGTTGTTTTTTTAAAATATATATCATCATTTACTTATTTATTTTACGCACTCCTTCCAGTCCTGATATTGAAGAAAAAATATCTAAATAATTCCTTAATTTTATTGTTCTTAAAAAATATAAACTTACTCATTTAATTACTCACATTTAATTAGTAACCAAAACAAAAAAGATTATACAAATTTATTAAGACAAGTTAAATTAACACAAGTCACACAATCTACTTCTTTTTAAAATACCAATTTTTATCCATAATACAGATTTGTTAAAAATAAATTAGTTTCATTGCTTTGCAAACGAGGGCAAGGTTTTCCAATAATCCTGAATTTCACGGGATTTGAACCGATAATTAGAAATTCCGCGCCCTAGAGAGACGCTTTAATGAGATAATAGCGAGATTCAACGGGAGGCATTATTATTTTAGCATACGTTTTATACTGATTTAAATATGAAACTTAATTTGTTGTATAATTGTTCTTCGTTAAAAGGGTATTAACCCTTCTTTGCATATTTTTTTCTTTTTTTTTAAATAAATCAGGGTGATGTAATTAATGCTCTAGATTAAAGGAAAAATATTTAAAAAAATCCTAGTGTAAATAAAAATATGTATTATGTAAAAAACAATATGATGGAAATTTACATCATCATGCATTGTCACATATTTAGCTCAATACTAAATAAATAAAAAAATATAGTTTACTCAATCTTCTTTATTCTTTATGATAATTTAAAAAACAATGAATAGTATTATTATTAAATAATTACTACCCTATTTGCCGTAAATTTTGAAACAACAACTTTGAAAAATTTCTTAATAATTTCTTATGCTATACACCCTCGCGAATGGTTATTACAGTCCACCACGAGATCCACCAATCCACATTCTAAATTGATTAGTTCTAAAACAAGCGGGTTTCCTCACTAGGTTTATTCTTCAATGTAAATAATAATCACGAAAAAGTCATTTCACTTCTACTACGGATTTGAAACCAGTCACTTTAGGATTTAAATACAAAAAGTCGCTACTGCACCCACCATGGAAGTTTTTTGGAGACGATTTTTCCAAACTTTAAGGCATACAACAATACGCAAACAACAGACTATAAACAACGGCAAGAAAAATTAATTTAGAGCCATAGATTCTAGAACTTTTTCTATCCGTATTAATAGCAAAAATATCCATTATATCAAATTTACTAAAAAAAAATATAATAACGGAGGCCATTATAATATGTGGATATCATTATCAATCACAAAAAGAGCAGTCGCGCCAACTCATCTCCAATTGGAAACTCGCTTTAGAAGTAGCATTTTTTTGTTGCGTCTCAAATGTCCTCGCGCTCAAAGATTATTTGCTCAGAAGGTTTTCAGTTCGGAAATCTTTATTCTCATGTCGTTTTTACCATATTTTTGGCGCCCATTCTGTTGATGTCTAACTAAAAGTAAAACTTATTAAAACGTCTTTTATGTATACCTGAAACATATTATATTATATTTTTCATACATCACATGTATGAATGAAAGAATGAAAATTCTTTATTGTACACCACTAAAACAGTACAAACGTTACGACTTCTTAAGATACACGTAGAATGGGCGGTCTTATCGCTAAGAAGCGATCTCTTCCAGACAACCTTTTTCACGTGTTTCAAGTAGAGTAAATAAGACCACAACGGTGAGAAATTTATCAAAATTAACATAAGTTTGATTTTCCTTTTAATCAAGGCCTTTATATGCCTAAGCGGTGTCCTTTGCTTAATGATTAGCAAAGCGATTTGAGCTTCTTCTACTCGCATATGGGATGCTGCGGTGCATTGTGTCTGATCAGTTTCGGAATTCATCCGGTTAAATGATAAATTTCAATTGTTTCGCATGCCATACTAGTAGTCTCAATAACAGACGTCTGAGAAGATCAAGGTTCAGCTTTTAGCCGGAGAGAGTTCAGCATACCCGTTCATAGTCAGGTCTTGTCAATGATGGAGGTTTATCCACGTGTAAAAGTAAGCTTATATTATTAAAAATTGCATTCAAATAAGAAGTGCATATATCGTTTCATTAACAATTTATTTACGTATGATATTAAAAAAAATACATTAAATTAAAAATGGCATTGGAAATTGTCAAAATTTGTCTGTTAGGTAACTATGCCTTGTCTTTTCTGTTGAAAAGTTCCAATCACACTCCATGCCACCGTTTCTTGCCCTAGTACTCGAAAGAAAAATCGTGGAGACTTTCGGAGCGTTTCATATCACGTCCCTTTTATCTTTTTACTTATTTCTTTACAACTGAGTTTTATTTCTTACGTTTCTTTCACAGGGATGTTGTTGTAAACAGTTGATGGCCATTATGTTGCTTTATAAGTTTTAACACTACGAGTAAACGTCATGAGCAGTTGACAAGTTGATCAGACAGAGTGCACTAATTTATGGATGGAGAAAGGAAATACACTGTATCTCAATGCTATTTTCTGGCTTAATTTTTGTATTGATGATAGTTTCAGATTTTTAAAGTTTAGTGGATTTTAATATCTGTCAATATTTACACTAGACGAGACCAAATAAATGTCAATGAGTAGGACGAGTGAGTTTTAATCTGCTACAAGAGCTTGGTAGATGTCATAACATCTTAAAATATTCGTGAACATTTTACTAGACGTAACCCCAAACTAAGCATAGCTTGTCCTATGGGAACCAGAAAACAGATACATACATTTTTAAATAATATAATTTTGTTTTAGTCATTCAGTTAAAGTTTCAATGATGATTATATTAATAAAATATTAAAAGTGACATAAACTCACTGAAACACAAGTTATATAATCGAAGTTATGTAAATCGTTCTGTTTCGATATATCCGGTGCAAAAGTTTCATCAGAGAATTGGATGGCAATGCAATAGTCATCGCAACACATTTGATGAACGCAATACATTGCTTACTCGCAATGTATTGCATTCACAGGGTCTGCAAACATTCCGGCGATGTATTTCAGCTGAAACTATACGTTAGTTGGCGGAACGTTTAGATAGTTCAGCATAATGTGAATCTCAACAGAGGACAGATCCTCTGCCCATTTTAACAATACGAGTTGAATCTTCCCCTACTTACGTGGGGGAAGACTCAAGTCACACAGCACTGAACCAGTCACTGCTTCGTAATATAAATGTATATGATGCCAGTACTACGCACATACAGCTAGTTCTAGTGGTACGAATGTTTTGCTTCTTATTCCGTCATTGGTATGGCATTTCGCCAAAATTCTCATAAATACCCAGGTACTGACTAATTTGTCCTGGAACGTACTCAATTCCGAACCACGCTCACATTTGTTACGGCTGCTAATAGTCTTAGTATAAATAAGGAGGGAATTTATTTCTTGTACAATTACTCAACAGTCCATGGGTGTTCTGTGAGCTTGAAGTGTGTATCTTCTGGATATGAAAATGGAGTAAGCAGTTGTCAAATTTTATCTATAAAACTGTTTGGAAAGAATGGTTCCCTCGTCAGTAAAATTACGAACACTATCAATTTCTACACCTGTAAACATAAGCTGATTAGTAGCCAATTTCAGAAAACCTAATAAGGAAAAGTTAATAAAAGCAGTGTTCTTGTTTAAATTATGTTTTCTACATTATGAGGCTCTGCCTAACCAGTCGAGGTATAAGGGTGTGAATGAATATGCTTACGTTCGTATTCATTCGCATTTATGTCTACACGCTAGTTCCACCGAAATGTAGCGAATTTAGCATCCTAGAAGGCCCTTTTCAGTTCTACTTTTTTGCTATTTGAATTGAGAGTCTACTAGACCCAATAATTCAGTAGTTTAGTTTTTTTTTGTCATCTGGACATTTTCCTCCGGTAGGGCATATGTTGCATGTAAAAAGGTATCTCCTACGAATGTGCTCCCACAGGATTTAGATTAATAGCTTTACAAACAACGGACGGATCGCTGTGTACTTGCAATGTACGATATGTACGTAATGATTGTATGTATACTTGACTAACGTTGGGTTGCGTTTGACCTTATTCCCAACGATTAATATTTGTAATATAACCTAGTTTTATAACAAATTAATGATATATTTCACATTTGCTACATAAATTATTTTCAAGAATGGATGCCATTGGAAATTTCTGAGTGTCAAATTATATTTTAATATTGTGTTCCTCAAAATATCTTTTGGTGCACACTGAATATGTTTTTCTAAAATATTTTCTCTTTTATGGCGTCTTTTATGGCGTGTAAAATAAAAGTTATTCTTTCTTTCTTTCTTTCAAATAAGTTTATGTAAAACTTCTTTAAAGTAAAGAAAGTATTTGATGAACTCGTATATGAACAGAGTATAAGTGTCAAAGATTTTACAAACATGTTCTAGGGATCGAAGAAACCTTTGAACTTTCCAGTTCTCTCCTAACTTTCACAAGATCCGAATATTTTGATCTTAACATGAATTTGCTTTTAGAGTTACATGGAAACAGTAGATCGGTTTCAACTGTCCACTCGTCTCCCATTGCATATCATTATAGTATCGTCACATAACTTTTTTAAACACAATGTGGAAGAGTTTTCAATATATCCTAATTTTTCACTTAATCCTTACTGAATAATACGATCTGTTAAATCAATAATAATATTTTTCCACGTAAAATCTTTAATAATAGTTTATTTTTGACGCGGTAACATGATATAATAACATATTTCATTGAGGAAGCTTCTACCTGCAGCTTTGGCCATGAAGTGTGACCAGACTATTATTTACTTACCTACTCGTATGTGCAAATCCCGACTAAATCAGTTCATGTGGATCACCTGTTTTAACAAAATCCGTAAAATATTTTCTTCATGTGATACATGAACGGCATACGGAATGAGCCGAAGGCCCACCTGGTATTAAGTGGTAAGCTCGGCCCATAAGGCCCCCCTCGGGGTCCTCCCGAGGGGGCCTCTCGTTAATGCTTGACGGCAGAAATGGGAATGGTGGCAGTACTTCCCCTGACGAACTTGGCGTGAGTTCTACTGCTCTTAAATATTGAATATATTATATTTAAGTTTTTAAAAATGATGTTTTATCTCGTGATGGTACAACACCCTTTTGAGCTATATATACAGTGTTGGTACAAGCACCCCTTTCTCAAACTTTTCAATAAACTCAGCCTCGCCAATCGAAACTACCCTTCAGTGAATTAAGATTAATCACTGTTGAGTAGTTGGCCCGTTATGAGGACCCTCGTTCACGTCGGAGCTTCAAACAAACAATGGTCTTTGTTCACAGGAATGTGTCACAAAAACTGGGATAGCGAGCTTCCGAATTAAGTTTTCTCTAATTATTATCCAACCACTAACCACGGAATATTCAAACGGTTGAATAGCTATCACTACTCGCGTCACTGACTCTCTTGAATGTGCACTGAAAGAGGCCCGTGTCTCTGACTAGTGTAGAGTTACTTTCAAGTACTCCAAATTCTTTATAAAGCTTTTGGTTCTAAGAAAATTTGGAGTTCAGTGATCCGGAAAATAGCAACTTGCTTAAGAGCTTCGCACTTTGTTGCAACGCAGCGCGCGCGCTTCGTCGTGGGGAAATCTTTTGACAAATTTACGAGGACAAAGCTCACACTTTTTAATTCTTTACATTCTTATAATATGCATTTGCAGGGGCAATAAATGTCCCATGCAAACATGGGTCATGAGAAAACTCATATACGACACAATATCAAAAAAAAAAAAAAGAAAATGTGAATTACAAATGCTTGGCCCGGCCGAGAATCGAATCTCCACTCGCTTCGCAGGGTACTAAACTATTTGGAAACGGAGCCAGTCATTATAATTTGAAGCTTGTAGCAAAGCCTTTCACGTCGGTATTCTCGTACCGTACTGCAACTCAGACCTTGTTACACCTACTCAAGCAAGTAACTAATCTGGTTAGTTATGAATTATTAAGTTTTGTTCCTGCGGAAGATATCTTCGTTTAAGATGACGATGTTACGGTGTTAGTTGCTTGTGTAATTTTCTTACTTTGAAGGCAATTTGTGAAATGCGACTCGATATCTCGGATAACCTCTTTAGTAATATAGAGAGAGTATACTTGTAGTAAAAGCAACAGTTATGTGTTCACCCTGTACTGTCAACACGACTATTTATGCTGCCAACCGTACCGCACTGACATTACTGTGTCTGGGTTACGGACAGAAGATACCAGATACTACCACGCGGCTCTTTCCATCTTGAACAAAAAAACTGCAAAATTAAAAAGGTCATTGCAAAAAAAAAACTGCCACGTACGAACTCATGTTGAGTTCTTTATACCTATGTTATTAAGAACAGTAGAACTCTTGCCAAGTTCGTTCGGGGAAGTACTGTCACCATGCCCATTTCTGCCGCCAAGCAGTGACGTGTTCGCGTTACCGTTTTGAAAGGTGTGGTCGCCGGTGAATTTACAGGCACATGAGACAGCACCTACAGGTCTGAGAGTTACGGACAATACGATGCGACTTGGGTCTTGTTGTAGGGGAGGACCCAAGTCGCAGTTATGGGCAGAGGTTACCACTTAACAACAGTTGGGCCGTCAGCTCGTTCCATATATTTATCACATAAAGAAAGAGACTAGGCTTTCATTTCAGACCATAACAAAATTAAAAAAAAAACCTTTTCACTCTACAGATATGCGATAAATATGTCTATATAGCATTAATAAGTTTTCCCGCAATATTCTCTGGAGTTTTGACGGATTTGTTTGTGAATTTCGTAATGAGAAATCCTGTATTAGAATTTCGCTTCACATATTCTCGTTATTATAATTTTCTTCAGCACTTCAAAATCTTTTGATCCGCATACGTTATGACGACTTCGCATTGTTACGAAAGTAACGACGTTATGATCTACGTCGGGTGCCCAATTAGACGTAACGGCTTTTGGAGTTTTGGCTCAGCGTTACTACTTTACCGTTTTGAGAACGTGGTAACGGGCGTTGTTTTTTTTTATTGTGAACACGTGACTTACATGAAAAAAATTAAGTCCTCCTGTAGGGTTTCTTGTCTGTTCTTCTCGAGGGTCGAATAGGGTCTTAACAGGTCAAACTTCGCGATAATTACGCGTGACCTTATGTTTTGAATATTATTGACGTTTCAAAGCAATTTCTTTATGAATTGTATAGAAATAAAGATTTTGACTTTGACTTTGATGGTCCATCTAATGAACAGCCGTGTCCTCTACTCATATAAATAGCAACAAAAGTAGGTCCAGGCAATATTACATCTTTTATTCTAGTCTGGTGTTCCACGAACACTTGATTCTAGCAATCTTTCCTTATGCACAATTGTAAGTTATGCTGTGATCTTCCTTCTACAGTTTTCTTTCAGAGCTTAACAGCGCATTAGCATTGACTCTGGAGTTACAGATATCCATGAGCAACGGTAACCATTTTACATCAGTTGGCAAATCAGATCGTCAGCTACCTTCTAATGTTTGCTATTCTCAATCTTAATTACTACGGGACCCGACCTTTTTGGAACGTATCCATATTCAATGACTGGTTGGTATTAATACTAGCCCAATCCACTACGAAATTCGGCCTTGTTAAATACAACGCTAATACAATGAAACCCTATCTGCGGGAAAACTTCAAATAAGCAAATATCGTTTGCCGCATGAAACGTTATTTAAACAACATAATATGCTGGGTAATACCAATACAGTTTCAGCAACGATCCTAATAACTATCAGGGTTATGATAGAAAAACCGTAATCAGTGTTGTATTTTAGGTTCTGCATAATGTTATCGAATGGATTTAACTATAGATTGGTGGCATATTTGACTACTGTATAAATATGAATATTGATTTTATCACAAATTTTGTGAATAAGTATGCGAGTATTATAGGTCGTACTATGTGAACACCCGAGTTGCGCCCATCAGTCTGATTCCAAGATGGAATATCTTAAGTGCTAGTTATTACTCCAGCTCTAGCAATGGATATAGTAACTGTACTTCCGCTACACACCCGGCACATACAGTTGGTTCTATAACTACGTAAAACATCTCGTTTTAAATTATATTATAATGATTATATATAAATCGGCAATAAAATGCGAGTTATAAAATATCTTCCTGGAGTAAAAACACGAAAAAAAGCGTTCATGAATTCGCACGCAAAATTGGACAACTTTTTCATATCCAACCTTTTTTCAGTACATTTTCGGACCATTCACTCTTCCGGAGAGGTGCTCGAACGATTCAATATTTTATTCGTGGAATCATTCTTATATTTGCGATGAATATTATTGACAATTCTTATTTATTTTCGTTGCAAAACCTGTAAACTTGTCCTGATGGTTGTGTGAAGGTGGATATAAACCATTTAAACGTCACTCACCGGCTGTGTAGTTAACACTGCGTTTTTATGACTTAAAGAAAAATAAAACTTTTCAGGCTGAAGGCGCCTAATATTTTCTACATAACAGTTATTAGGTATAGAAAGAAAATTGTTTATGTTCATAACAATAATATGGGAAGGAACAAACTATAATTTTATTGAAATGACTTTTGCTATACTGATCTTTTTAACCAACTTAAAAAAAGAGGTTCACAATTAAGTAGTAGTATTTTTTTATGTTTGCTACCTCATAATACGTCATTATTGAACTGATATAAATAAGGAATATGTTGAAGGATATACTTTCCGATTGGTCCCACAGAAGTCGTATCAAAATCAGTTCAGTAGTTTGGTTTTATAATTAAAAAGGGGGGAAAAAATAACATCCATGTAAGAGACAACAAAGAATCATTCTCGTTAATTGGCGATGAAGACGGTTTTTTCCGTTTTGCCGCACAAAATATATATTACCGGTGTGTCTGAAGGGACTAAACGGTTGAGGTGATATTAAATTATCTAGATTAAGTATATTTTGCGGAGCAATATGACTTAGACGCCAGTAAACTATCTATTCTCACTGGGGACTCGGGGCAAAGCGAATCGGTCTGCGGGAAAAAATTACAATACACTTCGATCGCGGGGAATCAAAAAGCGTTTTCTTTTGAGCGTCAGTTTTCTATTTCATCTGAGGCGGAATACACTGCTTTTGCAAGTTCCAATCGTGATACATTCGCGTTCCCTTTGTGGTGAACATTCAAAGCACTTTGTAGGTACAGAACGATTTGTTTGATGTGAGTAGTTTTGGAGTTTAGCGATAGAGCATTGAATACAGTCTGGCTACTTTGACTGGCAATAAATGGTGGCAAAAATTTCATTTACATCTCAGTAGCAGTAGAACTTGTGCTAAGTTCTCTATGAGAAGTACTGCCACCACACCTGGTAATCTGCCGCCAAGCAGTGACGCACTCGTATTGCTGTGTTCCGGTGGAAGGGAGTGGGTGCCGGTGAAATTTCAGGCCCATGAGACGTAACATCCCCGTCTCGGGGTAACGTACGCAATGCATGCGACAAAAAATATTCCCCGTAAACAATAATCCATATCACATAAACAATGGGGAAACTGGCATATCTAAGACTATTCATTCGAAAGCCATTTCACATCTACATTACATTCCTTATATAAAACATGGACATTTTGATCGGAATTTCTAATAAAATCACTTTGTTCTCGAAAAAATAATAAGAGAAATATTCTCACGAAAGTGTTACACCTTCCAACTATCGTTAATATTAGAACCGACAAGGTGAAAATCGGCCCGCCGAGGATAGAAATAAAGAAAAAAAGAGGGCATTTATTCCTTACCTCTTCAGGAAAAGAGGCGTTTAATTATGTATTTTATTATGTACAAGACCACTGATATATTTCATAGGTCCCGTCTGAATATATTCAAACCATTAATTCGCTTCTATAAAGTTTACTATGTGTTTAGAAATACTCAAGACGATGCTATTGCAGTTTATTTAAAATAATTCCTGTTTCTTGATTATTTCTACTATTGTATTACTGAATTGTCTAACTGCATATATTTATTTCAAAACATCAAATCAAACTTATTTACAGAGAGGAAACAAAATGTATTTAGACTAAAATACAACATATTTGGCTTCCATTACAATCGGTAGCTTGTTTGAATATCAGCCTGTCGGGACAGGAACCCAGCGGTGCGCAGTCACCTCCGCGCTTGGTGCATCTTGTCTCTTTCTTTGATACTGTAAATGAAAGATCGAGAAAATGCATTCACTGATTGACGTCCACAGACTGGCCTCACAGCTCATTGGTAGTAACCCTGCCTTCAATGCAGGTCAATGTAGGTTCAATGTAGGTCGTGGGTCCGATTCCCACCCAGGGCAAACATTTGTATGATGAATATAGATAGATGATTGTTGTGTCTAGGTGTCAATATGTATTATGTGTATGTATTTACAAAAAGTATATGTATTCTATCAGTTGTCTGATTCCCATAGTACAAGCAGAAGGCAGATACCAACTGAACTGTGAGGCCTGTCAAATTCTAACCCAACAATCTATGCTTTCTTTTCTGTGCTGGATATTACACAGATTTAGTCGTACAATGATTTAACCAATAGATCGAGATAGATAGACCATCCAATTTCACCGTATTGATAGACAGTTACCACAAAGGTGAAGGTGGTTTCACATTCGGGAATTGAACCTACTTCCGTAGCAGCACTCTATGCCCTCACTCCTCTGCTGAGGACACAACCCTCGTTGCACAGCGAGCTGATCCGCTGGACAATCAGCAGCGACAGTGCACATGCCGCCGGCAGCTATACATTGCTGCTCCTGGCGGATAGAGTCGATTCTGCGGACTGAACAAAAACGCAATGGTTAATGCAAACCAGCGTGGTGTGGTCGTGTTGTATATACTACAGTTTCAAATGCGAAGATGGTTGGTTGAAGACACAAGGAAAGCAAAAGCTCATTAAAGTGTAAATAGCTTGGAACAATCTTTTACGTGGCATATCCAAGCAAAAATTCGTACATCAATATTATGTAATTTAACTAAACTTCCAAGTCAACTCTTAACTTATATATATGTGCGTCCGTCGGGCACCAAACCTGAGACTTCAGTTTAAACCAAGCAGGTTATATTTCGTAGTTAATGCCGCTGCATTGGCAAACTGTAGGTAATACGTGCGCTTGCTGTATTTGTAGTGAAACTAAGCAGAACAGAATAAAATAAGACCCAGTCACAGCATGAGTAGAATATAAATAACTATTTCTTTGTAACCTAAAAAGATTATTGGTAATAGATAAAGACTAATTAGACTGTGAAACATAATTTTATGCATCTTACGTGCCTGCGATAAACCCACATATAATTATGGCAATACAAATGTCTAAATTTACATTACAAAGCATATCAAATTATTATACTATTTATACCTATTTCTGGCATCAAAAACATTTTCGGTTAATATGATTCAAGGAAAGAAATGTACAGAAAAGTTGTGGCTTCATATCACAGGATGACGGGAAAATTCACATATAGATTTTGGGAGAAATCGCCAAACAAGTAATATGTAAATTTAGCGTTGGTTGAAATGCAAATTTTTCTGTTTTTAACCCCAAAAATATTACTGGTGATAAATTACGGCATTAAATATCGATATACCAAGCCCTGCCATAGTCTAAGGGAGAACCCAAGTTGTATTTGTGTCTTTATGAGCAGAGGGTATACCGCTTAACATCACACATATTATAGCTCAGTTGGTAGTCACCCTGACTTCTACACTGTAAGTCATGGGTTCGACTCCCACCCAGGACAAATATTTGTGTGACGATAGATATTTGTAGTTTCTGGTTGTTAATATTGTATAAACAAAGTATATATTATACAAATATATATTTATTGTATCAAAGATACAAGCACTACTTAGCTTACATTGGGGTTAGATGGCGCTGTGTGAAATATCCACCAATACTAAAAAATATTAAAAATGGGAATATTATGATGGTTACACTTATATACATAAAAAAAAATGTAATAATGCATGGCGAAAGAAAAATTGTAGGGGGAACTGGAAACGTCGCTGGTGGGTAAACATGAACAATGAATTTTTAGATTGTAAAAATTATATACGTAATTAGTTTGGGCCTCGCTGTTTTTCATAATAGAAATAAGGTATATATGTGTGAAATTGACTCTGAAATGTAATTAATATTGGGCAATAAAGTTTTATTATTATTATTCTTAATTCTACGTACTCAAAACCGCGAAAGCAAATAACGTAAGAAAACTGGCATTTCAAACCTAGTCGACATATGTGATCTACCGATCCAGCTTGTGCATATACTCTCGCTTCTTGAGAATACATCTGTACAGGAAATATCAGGGAGTGGCACAGAACTGTGTACACAGCTATGTCACTAATGTTTAACGGGAAAACAATAAGCGCAGTCAACCCAGTGTTTATGTTTTCATTGTTTACCTACCACTCAATATTGTGACTGGGAACAGTTCAACAATATATTGTGTCAGTATTGCATCCACATCATTCATGCGGACCGTACATTGTATTACAGAGACCCTGTTGAGTTCGAGTCACTGGTTCCCTCGAACCAGTGTGGTGTAAGGCCTTTAAGTGCACCTCAAAGAGGCTCCTTTCGTGCACCTGACACATATCTTCGTATTTAATTCTATAACCAGAATCAGACGTGATGAAGACAGCTTATTTTATAATTTTAAACCGTAAAATTCAGATAAAATTTTGTTTTTCGGAGCTGAGTAATTAATAATCTAACATATATTTAACTATTATCTACACAGATACTGTGTATGTTATAATGTTTCACATAAAAAAATGATTTTTGTTTAGTTTCATTATCAAGACCTTGTTTTGAATTACCATTTTATGTTGGCTACAGGTGTAATTACTGATAATATCAGCTTGATGAGAGATAAAGCAATAGCTATGAATGATCTATGGATTTTCATGTCTTCTATGGATTTAACGTGACATTAAATCATAATTCTAATCCACAAAGGGACAAATAGTTGTAACAAATGTCAAGAATAATAAAAACATCAATTTTCCTTAAATTAAACATTATTAAATTAAATTAAATATCAAAATAACGACGAATTAAAACGATGAAACTTACAATCATCCCCAGCCAAAACAAATCCAAATAAAAACACAGTAATGAACAATTCCATGACTTGAATGCACGACAGTCCAAGCTCAGTCCCCAACGAGGAATGACAACTAGGAATCATTAATCATTCTTATTGGTATCATACCAAGAAAGGCTGGTACATCACAAGGTAATTTGTACCTAAACGAGATAAGTTAGAGTCGGGTTTGCATTGTATTTTAGCCTTGTGGTGTATTGTGAAGCTGTAATGGTGATAAACATAATCCATAACATATTAATTTGTTTCACTACCTAATGACATAGTTTCTTTTGACAGCATATCTGATGACTAAGTTAGGAAATGGCTGTCAAGTGAGTCTGAGTACACAACTTGTGCTTGGCGACAGATTTTCAACTTGGGTAGAAAAATATAAAGAATAGTTCATTCTCCTCGTTCATATCTGATGGAGACTGGCCTTATAGCTCAGTTGGTGCCTGCCTTCTGCGATGTATGTCGTGGGTTCGATTCTCATCCAGGAAAAACATTTGTGTGACGAATATAGATGTTTTTCTGTGACTGGGTGCTCATATGTATGATATAATACTTTTTTGTCATACATACATATCAGTTGTCTGGTTCCCATAATACAAGCTATACTTTAGGGCTAGATGGCGCTGTGTGAAATGACTAATAATATAAAAAAAAACATATCTACAAGGTTTAATAAACACTAGTATTAACAGGAGCCGCCCGGAAACATCTACTTGTAATCCGTCAAGAAAAACATCATTAATCCACAATAAATTACCTACGGCCGAATAATCATACCGAAGGTAATTGGTTCGTTCGGCTTAACCGCTCCCTGCGTAAGCGAAACGTAAAAATCTCCTTGACGTGAGGATATTGCGTACGGAGGGAAAAAAACGTCTGGGATTTCATATAAATTACTTCTTAGCTTTGATTTTTTTCGATAGGTCAAAGACTGGCCCGGGCTTCGAACAACCGTTAAGACAAACAGTTACGGAACGAAGTTTTCGGGTGGTTTGCCTCAAGTTACAACTTTGGGAAAACATTGGCCTCGCAGCTCAGTTGGTTTACTAACTCTGCCTTCTGAGCTGGTCGTGGGTTCGAAATTTATGTGTTGGCTGTCCAATTATTTACAATAAATTTACAGGTAGAAAGAGAGCTTACCTCAAAACGTGACAAATGGTCTGTAGAAGCTCTGCGAAGAATCGAGAAAAGTGTGAATGAACAATGGAGGATAGTAAGTCATAATGAAGCTAATAAAAACCTTAGAACGCAAAATTCCAGATGAACATAAGATCCCATCTCACTTGATGAGCGATATTCATAATGAAAAATCCCATTTTATCCAAATTACATTATATTTTCATAAATTTTTCTTCCACCAGTCCATTATCCTATAGTTAGTTTTCCCTGAATATAATTTGTCCATAAAACTCTTTATTAGCGGCTTACGAGCTTTGCAATATTGGTCCAATGTTATTAGACGGCTTGGATAAAGATGTCGTTGACCTTGGTTATCACTTTCTCAGACATCTAATCCAGACGTTTAGAAAGTTTATGCCCCCCGCTCCGAAATACTGACGTTCCCTACGTCTTTCGAGCTTATCCCGTTGAACATCTATATAAAATCTATCTGTACACGACAATTATCAAATTCAACTTTCGAAATCATCTAAAAATTGTAATTGCAGGCGCGTGAGACGTAACATCCCCGTCTCGAGGTGATGGACGCAACGCAGTGCGACTTGAGTCATCTCGTACTTTGGTGGAGAGGACTTGAGTCGTATTTCTGTAATAAGTTCCGGATTCCCTCAAATCATACAATCTTTTACACTATGGCGAAACAAACTCTTTGGCGGAACTGGACTTGAACCAGTGACTTCCGGATTGAAATTCAAGGTCTGCAGCACTGAGTACCATGTTGTCTAGTACAATTACAGTAATGTACGTTACAACCAAATGCACGGTATGCGTTGAACCGGCAGCGATCCATTTTGCCTAATACATACAGAATTCTCGCATACCCTGAATTTGGAGCAAGAATTTCACTTTGCGATGTTAGAGTCCGAAATTACAGTGCGCCAGAAACAATGAGAGTGAGACTTCTGCTTTTCAGAGGCTAAAACATTAAGCAGATCTAACAACCAGTTAACCAAGTCTAGTTTCCATCAACTGTAAGAACAGCGTTAAGTAAATTTTGTGCTGGGCATATACTAGCTGTTGCCTGCGACTTCGTCCGCGTGGAATTCGGTTTTATCACGCACCCCTATTTTATCCCTTGGAAAAGTACCCTAAGTTACTCCTTATAACATCAGCTATCTGCCAGTGAAAGTCCCGTTAAAATCGGTCCAGCCGTTTCGGATATTAGCCGGAAAAAACAGACAGAGTCAGACAGGCAGACAGAAAGACAGACAAAAATTTTAAAAAATGTTGTTTTGGTATTTGTACCGTGTATACATCCATATGCACTTAGCAAAAAGCGGTTATTTTAATATTACAAACAGACACTCCAATTTTATTTATTTGTATAGATGTATAGATTTACGAAAGTATGCGAACTAAAGTAAGCCATAAGAGAAATGACTATTTATTTGTTGGTGATCTTAATAAATAAGTAGTTATTTATTTTATGGCTTCTGCAATAATAAAATATGTAGTAGAAACAAACCGGCTAAGTGCGAGTCGCACACTGAGGGTTTCGTATGTGCACACATTATTGAGTTCAATGTATAAAAAAAATTGTTTTTCTCTCATACTGGATAGGTAAATAGATAGATAGTATTCAGCACATAAGACACAAATACACAAAAGAGCTTTGAACTAAAAAAAAGAGTTTGGATCTTTTTGAAGAAATTACTACAAAAATCAATTTTTACCCTAAACATTACAACCCTGAACGCCTATTCAACCCCTGTCCGTGGGGAAAGTTGTAGGATTACCTTCCGTTTCCCGCGTACTTGACAATCGGTAGACAGATGAACAATGACGATGGAATAATCCAGAATCTACGTGTGCACGTGTGCACGTGTGCACGTGTGTACGTGTGTACGTGTGTACGTGTGTACGTGTCCGTAGCAACGGGACCGAAACCATTAATCACATGTGACAAGACGGAGTGACGCGCGCGGGTCGCGTCGTGTGGGATTATTGACTGAACATTATGTCACGCTATACCACTATGATATAGTAATACGTTATTATTCATAATAATAATACCAGTCTATCTATTCGAGTCGCTGGTTCTCTAGAGCCAGTGTGGTGAAAGGATTTTGAGGCTCCTTTTTGCACTTGACACTTGTCTTCGAATTTTTAGTTTTAGGACATGTCGGTTTCCTCACGATGTTTTCCTTCGCCGTTTTGAGAATGTGGTATTGCGCACTTAAATCTTTCATAATTAATTAAAGTAAAAGTTTAGTTGTCATGAGCACTACGTACAAATTACCACACCTTTCAGACAGGAATGTTTGAACATTATTGTTTCGTGGCAGAAATAGGTGTGGTGGCATTACTTCCCCGGAAGAACATGAAAAAAGTTTTACTATCTGTAAAATAATATTTAAACTAAATATTCCTGACTATCAAATAATTATGTTCCGTACGAGAAACGGCATCGCCTTAGGTTTAAGATAGTTAAAAATGTATAAGTTAGAAATAGCATCATAGAAGACAATAGAATAGTTCTAAGTAAGATCTTTTGTTATAACACCTGGTGTTTACGTGTGAAAATACAGATAGTTAATTCCCTTCTTAGAATAAATACTAAAAGATAAGCCGCAGCATTGTCGTACCGCTCCCATTGGCAGCTGCGGCACAAGCCGGTTATAGTTAAATAGAATTAAATAGAATTGAATAGTACAATAAATGAAACTGGAAAGGGGTTCGGAAATATCTTTGTGACGAGTGGTATAAATATAACGCCATTTCGGGCGTAAGTTGTAGTTGGTTAATAGTCACGTAACAGTTCACACGTATAGTTCACGTAGTTGGTTAATAGTCGCGTAACAGTTCACACGTATAGTTCACGTAGTTGGTTAATAGTCGCGTAACAGTTCATACGTATAGTTCACGCAGTTCGTTAGTAGTCGCGCTATAGGCGACACGCGTTCCGTAAATAGTCACGTAACAGTTCTTCGCAACCAGTGCGTTAATAGTCCAGCGTCAAGTCGAGCAATAGTCGACACGTTGGCTTAAATAGTAGTGCGCTAATCGCGGAATAATAGAAATAGATAGCAGATCGGCAGTACCACTCGGAACAACCGGAACCCAACCCTCCAGTATAGAAACACCATCTGAAGTTTTCTTAACAGAATCCCAGTAATAGCGTGTACAGACCCCTCGCACCGGCGGAATAACAACACCAACATACAGTCCACTACCACCTTATAGACCCCGGTCGAGCCGTCTCGTACATTTTGGTCCTTCGAGCCGGATATTTTGGTCCTTCGAGCCGGATACTGGAAGATAGAAGATGGTTATCACGAGATCAGGAGGAGGGAACAGGCCTGCGAGCACATCTCGTACCGAACCTTCGAATACCTCCAACACCACCGCAGCGCCTACCACCACAGCTCCAGTGATTACGACGGCACACGCTCCGTCAAGATACATGGAGCCGTTAATAGCCACGCCACGCACCCATTCTGTGGCGCATTCACCACCGAGAACCAGACCATTGGCTGACACAGTGTTTGCAAGGCGCGCCTCACCGACGTTAGAATCTGTGTTCGGGAAGCGCGTTCCTGCCGACTTCACGCCTACTTCAGCCAGCAGGAAGACCCTACATGGAATGACGAGTTTCTTCGTGCCGGTAAGCGATGCTGTCGCTGCCTCATCAAGTGGCGGAGCCAGCACAGAGAGCACAACAATAGCGTCGAGCCAAACAGCGAGTGATTCCAAGGAGTCGATTGTCACCGAAGTCACCGGCAGGAGGAACCAGAGAGATCCCGATAGAGAAACGTCGTTGCACAATGAGCAAACTACGACCACCAAGCCTACGTCGACGACTTCAGCAAAGGCAAGAAATAATAGAATAGCAAATGCCCGACTAAAATTGCTGAAAATCCAGAAGGAAATAGCGGCCGTCGAACTTGAGCTCATGGAGGAGTCTGAGAACGACGATGAAATAGTAATCTCTGGCCCTGAAAACACGTCAATGATATCCGATTGGGTGAAAAACACAACCAGAGTGTTAGATATAGCAAACGAATCACAACGAAAAGAGAGGGAAACAATACCCTCCGTGCTACCAACGGAGGAACAATGGACGGAGCTGCTCACTGAAGATAGACCGGCACCGCGCCCTGCACCCGCTGCGGTTCCTGCAGTCCTTATAAAAACAGAACAGGAATTGCCAGCAGCGAACGAGGAGCGCGGACCGATGAATAGCAAATTTGTAGATGGACCTGGACTCAATAGTTTTAATGTGCCCAGACCCAATAACGGATATGAACTTCCAGTGTTAAATAGAACCAACATGAAAAATAGTGATTTTGGAGACAATAGTGCATCTGCAAACAATAGCGCGTATGCCAAAAATATTGGAAACGTGAACAATAGTGCCTTGGCAAACAATAGTGCCTCGGCAAACAATAGTGCCTTGACAAACAATAGTGCCATGGTGAACAATAGTGCCCTGGCAAACAACTGTGCCAGAGTGAACAATAGTGCGATAGTGAACCAGATTGTGGGCCAGCCTGGAGGACCTACGAAATCTGAAAACACTTGTTGGGAGGAACCAAGCCGGGAGCAACCGGCGGGAGAGCCTGATCTTCTGAAATTGTCTCGTTTCCTGGATAGAGAAGCAAGCAGATGCGGTCCCTACGCAGAGCCAGAAATAGTCCCTTCAGGAGAAACCGACAATAGAACTAACTTCAAGGACAGAAGTTATGCTGCGAGGGTGGAAGAGAAAAAAGGAAAAGTTTGCCTAATTTGCAATAGAGAAAACCATCCCACAACGATTTGTAATAGGTTCACGAAGGCAGAAATTCCGGATAGATGGGATATAGCGAAGAAGCATAGATTGTGTTTCAGATGCCTTCGATTGAAAACGGTAAATCACACGTGTAAGACGAGAAGATGCGAAATAGATGGTTGCCAATACTGGCATCATAGACTGCTTCATTTCAAGAAGGACGCAACCGAACAGAAAAAGGAAGCCGTAGCCTCTACATGGACTCCCAAGAACATCCAAACTTATCTAAAAATAGTACCTGTAACAGCGTTTGGACCGTCGGGGAAAATAGACACGTACGCGCTTTTAGACGACGGATCCACGGTCACATTGATAGAAGAATATATAGCAAAGGCAATAGGGACAAAGGGAAAGAAAGAGCCCTTATCCATAGAAGCCATAGGAAACTCTGAAGTGAGACAAAGACAGTCACAGAGAATACAGCTCACTATTAGGGGCACAGAAGAGCACACAATAGAAGCTCGAACGATAGCAGAGTTAAAACTTTCACCTCAACTAATGAAGAGGGAAGATATCGAAAACTGCAGTCACCTACAGGACATAACAAAAGAGATACTGCACTATAGAGCGACGCCGAAGATCATAATCGGACAGGATAACTGGCACCTGTTGGTGACATATGGAATGCGAAAAGGCGAAACGCATCAACCAGTAGCTTCCTTGACGCCGCTAGGATGGGTACTCCACGGATCAAGAGTCGGTGCCCAAAGAAATAGCATAAATAGAGTCAACTACGCAAATAGTTTTGAAACAAATGGTCGAGAACTGAAAGATTTCTTTGCAATGGAATCGCTGACGATAACGCCGAAGAAACCCCAAAGCGATCCGGCAGTGAAAACGTTGCAGTTATTGGAACAAAACATCAAACAGATAGACAGAACAAAACAGAGCCCCAATGGTCATTTCAAAGTTCCGATGCTGTGGATAGATAGTAATAAGAAAATACCTAATAGTTATCAAAATCCAATAAATAGATGGCATTCCACGGAAAATAAAATAGACACAGACCCAAAACTCAAAACGATGTATAGACGCCAACCTTCATCGCAAGGTATCTCGGCTGAAGAGGGTCATAGTCGCCGTGTACCCAGGAGCAGACGGAATAGTACGCGCAGTCAACATTTGATCCCTAGGTGGCGTGCTGAGAAGACCTACGCGCAAAATAGTAATTCTACCCACCGAATCGGACCCGGCGTACTCCACACCATAGGTTGCAATGCCAGGAGGCATTGCACGGCGGGAGAGATGTTCCGTACGAGAAACGGCATCGCCTTAGGTTTAAGATAGTTAAAAATGTATAAGTTAGAAATAGCATCATAGAAGACAATAGAATAGTTCTAAGTAAGATCTTTTGTTATAACACCTGGTGTTTACGTGTGAAAATACAGATAGTTAATTCCCTTCTTAGAATAAATACTAAAAGATAAGCCGCAGCATTGTCGTACCGCTCCCATTGGCAGCTGCGGCACAAGCCGGTTATAGTTAAATAGAATTAAATAGAATTGAATAGTACAATAAATGAAACTGGAAAGGGGTTCGGAAATATCTTTGTGACGAGTGGTATAAATATAACGCCATTTCGGGCGTAAGTTGTAGTTGGTTAATAGTCACGTAACAGTTCACACGTATAGTTCACGTAGTTGGTTAATAGTCGCGTAACAGTTCACACGTATAGTTCACGTAGTTGGTTAATAGTCGCGTAACAGTTCATACGTATAGTTCACGCAGTTCGTTAGTAGTCGCGCTATAGGCGACACGCGTTCCGTAAATAGTCACGTAACAGTTCTTCGCAACCAGTGCGTTAATAGTCCAGCGTCAAGTCGAGCAATAGTCGACACGTTGGCTTAAATAGTAGTGCGCTAATCGCGGAATAATAGAAATAGATAGCAGATCGGCAGTACCACTCGGAACAACCGGAACCCAACCCTCCAGTATAGAAACACCATCTGAAGTTTTCTTAACAGAATCCCAGTAATAGCGTGTACAGACCCCTCGCACCGGCGGAATAACAACACCAACATACAGTCCACTACCACCTTATAGACCCCGGTCGAGCCGTCCCGTACAATTATGTACATTGCTCTATCCTCATACTTTGTTCACCAATATTGGATCCATAAACCTATAGTGTCAAAGGGTTTATTAGCCGACACTTCACAGAGTTCTTGTCGACGGGTTCAATTAAAATTTTAAAAGGCTTCTCAGTAACGGTTTTAAAATTAGTTCTCGAGCGTCGAACGATTAGGTATATTTTTTATTACATTTTGTAATATTTTTCGAGCAAAACACATTTAATTTTTTTTGAACATCTTTTTTTTGTTTCGTAGATAGTTGTAACATATGGTAGTTAATATTGCATATGGAACCAAATTTTTTTTATGTGATACAGTTACGGTACGAGCCGACGGCCCACCTGGTGTTAAGGGGTAACCTCTGCCCATAACAACCGATGCGACTTGGGTCCTCCCTTACTAGGTACGACAAGACCCAAGTCGCATCGTATGCACCCGTAACTCCGATACGTGCAGGTGGAATGTCTCTTGTGCCTGTAATTTCACCGGCAACCACACCTTTCAAACCGGAACACAGTAATGCGAACGCGTTACTGCTTGGCGGCAGAAATGGGCATTGTAGTACTTCCCCGGATTAATTTGGCGAGAGTTCTACTGTTCTTATAACTAAATGGTTTTAAATTGGATTAAAAAACGTAATCTCTTTGTATTAACTATGTTTGTTTTGTCAAATATCGCATCAAAATGCTGCGAACTTCTTAAAACAATATACAAATAAAATAGTGTAATGTCAAACAAGCACCATAATACCCGTCCGTATATATATATAATGGAAACAAACTTTGGAATAGAAACTCAACAAGTTGTGGAGTTTTGTTCGCAACTAAAATTGAACAGATTTTCTGTAACTTAGTTTCAATACTGCAACTGCAATACTTGATACTGTTTTTACAGTTTCACACCTACAAAGTACCAGTTTATACAACTTTATCTGACTTTGAAAGATATTTTTCATTGGAGTTTTAATTAGTATTAACACTGTTCTATAAAACAGACCGTCTGCATATTTTTATAGCATATAGCTGTAAGTTTTATGAGTAGATCTGAAATAAAAAATAAATACATACAAAACTACGTTTCTAATAAATTGTGTGTTTTGGCATATTGCCTTAAATTAAGTTTTTTTTTATGTAATAATATGTAATGTAATACATGAAATAAATAGCCAAACACCTTGTACCTTGGTTGTTATGGTCTTGCAAGAAAACATGGTTTGCGACATTGCTATTCAGAAAGGAGAATGGACAAATTTTGAATAAAAAAGATTCAATATTACAGATAACAGCTTTACTAGTAGAAACGGATTAAACCTATCTTCTTTATATAGGGTCTGTAAAGGACACACCACACATCAACCCAATACCCATTTGTTGCCATGTAACAGAGTTATTTAAAAATAAGCTCAAAAGACTTGATAGAAGACAAAGTTGGTATATTAAGCCACATGCATCTGAACCTTTATAAACAGTACCTAAATCAACCCATTACTCGGTGACATAAAGCATACAAAGGTAGTTAAACTGAATCGAATAGCCACTCTTTTTGACGAGTCATATAAAAGAAAGCCTAATGAAGGCCCTTACTTTTTTCTACGTCTTACATTTTTCGTCCTTTATCTAGAATAGAGGACAGAAAACCGTTAAGTTGGCTCTAAAGCCGTTCATTCACAACATTGGTTGACAAACTTCGATCGATTCTTGAATTGAAATAGTTTCGAAATCTATGAGTGTCATCTAACGCAGGTCTGAACCTACCCTTTGTGGAAAAATGTGATTTATACCTTTACCTACCTGTGGTAGCCAAATGCCACCACACCTGGTAATCTGCAGCCAAGAAGTGACGCCTTCGTGTTACTGTGTGTACCACTTAACATCAGGTGGGCCGTCAGCTCGTTCTATTGCATACATAGAATAAAAAATAAAAAAAATATGAAAAAATTGCCGAGAATGTCGTCGGGCGTAGTCGGGTCCCAGCTTCAAGTTATATTGAAGGAAAATAATTTTTAATCTCGCCGAAGTGAGTTCAATACATCTCGCCGGCAAAGCTTAGAAAGGAATCCCGAGGGAATATTCTGGTTATTCTTAGTTTATTTGATATTTGTATAGCGAGAGTCAAAGCTTAAGAAAAGTTTGTTTATTGGCAAACGCTATACTATATCCTATAATATATATTTAGCAAAACTATAATGGAAGTAATTATGGTCATAAGTTACCGCCTCACAGTAACAGTAACAGTTTTAAGAGCAGTAGAACTCACGCCAAGTTCGTCCGGGGAAGTACTGCCACCATGCCCATTTCTGCCGCCAAGCAAAAATGCATTCGCGATACTGTGTTCCGGTTTGAATGGTGTGGTTGCTGGTGAAATTACAGGCACTAAAGACATTCCACCTACACGTCTCAGAATTACGTGCGCATACGATGCGACTTGGGTCTTGTCGTACCTAGTAGGGGAGGACCCAAGTCGCATCGGTTGTTATGGGCAGAGGTTACTTAACACCAGGTGGGCTGTCGGCTCGTTCCGAAACTGTATCACTATGTATGTAATAATAATAAAGGACAATAATGGTAGACATTGTCACACAGCGCCATCTAGCCCCAAAGTAAGCAAAGCTTAGCTTGTATCATGAAAACCAGACAACTGATATACACACTTATCTACTTTTTTGTAAATACATAATAATATACGCCTATATACCCACCTATCAACACCCAGACACAGAACAAACACATATTTTTGTCACACAAATTTTTGTCCTGGGTGAGAATTGAACCCGCGGCCTACAGCGCAGAAGGCAGGGTGCCAACTGAGCTGTGAGGCCTGTCGATCGAGTAGATCTATAGTTCCCAGTTCCAGAATACTCCCCGGTAGAAGGTTTCGCAGTCATCGATCAATTACTGCAGCTGTCCAGCCCGTGCACTTTCCAAAGCGACAGCACCAACTTAGGAAGAATTCTCTTATTTTTCTCATACTTTTAGCAGTCGTGTCACTTATTACATACAGTTAGCAACTTTGTTAAGTTTTCATTTCATCAGATTGGAAGTTTCATCTCCTCCATATTGTATCCAACCTTAGTGTTTATAATTATGCTATTTTTAATATAATTTCATTTCTTAATTTTTTATAAATGTATTATAAAAAAATTGTTCATATGTTGATAATGCGCATGAGATATAACATCCCCGTCTTGGGGTGATGGACAAACGCGATGCGACATGATTCATCTTACTTTGGTGGGGAGGACTTGAGTCGTGTTGCTGTAGTCTATGGGCGGCGGTTACCATTTAACTTTAGGTGGGTCGTCAGCTCGTTCAGTCACATACATCACATAAAAAAATACTTTACGCCTACGACACAATACAATCAAATCAATAACATCTTGAACAAAAACCCCTCATTGCGGACTTTCTTGGAATAACTGATAGTCGATGCCAACTTCTTACTCCATATAAGAAATGACTCCGGGAATTTTCCACGTAGTTTTTGATTCCGCTGGTAATTACCCCGGTGAGTTGGGAGCAGGTTGTATTGGCAGTGGGAGGCTACTCGATAGCTTCTTGGTAGAATAGTGAGAAAGAGTGTTTTAATGGAAATGCAAACAGATCGACAAGACAAAACTTGGATGAAAAAAACGACTTTCTTTACCTCATTTTCTAAGTGTATTCGTTTCACAGAGTGATTGACTTTTGATTCGGCAATGCTTCGTGGTTCACGTCTTACAATAAAATGTATAAAATCTTTAGGGTACAAGGAAGGTTCTATATGCTCCTTAACTAAAACGCTGGGCGTAATGTCAAAAGCCATATGAAAAACAAAAAGTGACTTTCAAAACTACCACTACTTTACCCTTGTTATACAGATGTGAAGATTTCAGTACGAGACATAAGAGAACGTCCAAAATTGGCAGCAACGCAGCGAATATTAGCTGAAACTAAAACACTTTATACCATATCTAATACTTCTACCAACTATTGCTTAATCTACACCCGAACAGGCTCTTGAGAGCATTAGCCCGAGGCGTATCCGAGCAGAACAGCTGGGTCACTGTCTGTCATTCTCACCATCCGATCGCAGAGATGTAACTTTCTTATTCTAGAGGTATACTGTGTAACCCATACTATTCAGATACACCAATACAAATAAATATTACTAGACATTTCACACAGGGCCATCTAGCCCCAAAATAAGCTAAGCATAGCTTGTATCATGTGAACCAGACAACTAATATAATACTTATATACTTTTTTTGTGAAAACATAGATGTAATACATATTAACATCAAGATACACAACAAACATTTATGTTCGTCACACAGATTTTGTCCTGGATGGGAATCGAACCCACGACCTACAGCGCAGAAGGCATACAGCGCAGAAGGCAGGGTTACTGCCAACTGAGCTGTGAGGCCAGTTGTTTTCAGTTAGTTTTGTGTTTTGTGTTGTTTGTATGATGAAAAAACTTTAGTGGCAAATTTTAGAATCGCACTTTTAATGTTAGAAAGTTATAATTTCAGGACATTATTTTCTGTAAACTACCACACTTGAATCATAAATAAGATTCTTTATTAATTTTTGACTATAATTTAATAAATAATAAGTACTAACTTATGTAAGATTTGGGATGAAATAAAGTTCTTTAAACCTTTATTCAGTATTCATTGAGTGTCACAGCTGATTTAGTATCGCCTGTGGCAGAAGTGGAAGAAGCCGTAACACCACAAAAGTTTTAATGCAGCTATGTATGATATTTCCCAGCCTTAGACGTTACCAAATCCGCTTTAGTATAGTTTTGGCACTAAACAGGCTACGCCGCCCGTTTGGGAGATCACTACCATTCACAGATACTGGTCAAAGTTTTTCATGAGTAAGACAAAAGTTGTTCTTCGGTCCTTCTAGCTTAGATGAACTCAAAAATAAACTTTGACCGATCAACTGAGATGGAAATATAGCGATTAAATAACTTTTGAATATAAAACTTCAATAAGTTTGTATTTAATACTAGCTGCGCCCCGTGGTGTTACCTGAAGTAATCCCACGGGAACACTCCATTTTTCCGGGATCAAAGTAGCCCATGTTAATCCAGGATATAAGGTATCTTGGTACAAAATTTCATCCATACCCATTCAGCCGTTTGAGCGTCAAAGAGTAACAAACATCCATACAAACTTTCACGTTTATAATATTAGTAGGAAGTTTGTATCTGTTTAAATTATAGAAGTAGCATAGCTTTATTATATTGCCACCAAACCCAATTCTGCTGCCAAGCGATAATGCAGTCGTACTTTCAGTGTGAACACAGTCAGCCGAGATGATGTAAGTGGAGACACTGATGATATCATCAAAGTCAAAGTCAAAGTCAAAACTTTTATTTCCATAGAATTCATAAAGAAATGGCTTGGAAACGTCAATATTATTCAAAACATAAGGTCACGCGTACTTATTGATAAGTTTGATGCCTGTTCAAACCCTATCCGACCCTCCATGGGGAAGAACAGACAAGAAACCCCTAATGGAGGGATTCCTTTTTTTTTTATTTTTTTTTTCATCATCATTTGTGACGTCTGCATTCTCACGGTAGTCTCATTCGAAGGGTGAAAAGTAGTCCATTGTAACTCTGTTTACCCCTTCGGAGGACTGGTATTGATATATGTTATCAATAGAAATATTCCAGCAAAAAATAGTAAGACGGCAACACTGAATTAGTTCGACAATTGGTTTAGGAGCCTCGTTTTAGATTGCTCTTCCCAAATCCCCTTCTTAGAAGATTCCATACTAATCCTATGTAAATTGGTGTTTAAGGGATGAATCGGTGTTAGGATGATGTCGCATTGAAAGTAATCTCGTTCACGTGACGTGTATTCTGAGATTAAGATTAATGTATTGAGTTCATGTTAATACAATGATTACGGTATCTAGCTGGAAGATAGGGCACCTAGATAATATTATGTACGAGAAGTTATATTTTATTTAGTAATAGTAAACTTATGCTAAGATCGTCTGGAAAAGTACTGCCACCATACCTATTCGTGCAGCCAAGAATTAATGCATTCGTTTTACTGTTTTGGTTTGAAAGTTGCTATTATTTCTCTTAGTGATAGGAGCAAAGTGCACTTAGTGTTATTTACTTGATTAGTACGAGCAGTGTTATAAGTGCTCAATTCTTAGATGGGTGAGCAACAGTAATAAACAACTGAGTACTCATTTTGTGCTAGGCAATCCACTTTTTTTTAATAACAAACAAATTTTTTCTAGAAAATTTCAAAACGGGTCTGATAATGAAGCTAAAGAAGTATCATCATCATCATATCAGCCGGTAAAAGTCCATTGCTGAACATAGGCCTCCCCCAAAGATTACCATTTTGAACGGTCTTGAGCCACCTGCATCCACCGATTTCCTGCGATCCTGACTATGTCATCAGTCCATCGGGTAGGTCGCCCTACACCGCGTCTGCCGGTTCGTGGTCGCCATTCGAGAACCTTTATTCCCCAACGGATGTCGGTTCTTTTAGCTATGTGGCCTGCCCATAAAGAAGTCATGGTCACTGTGAAATACACTGCGACAGATTTTAAATTAAATAGAATCCGAATCGCCGGCCTGCAAAAAAATAAAAAATCGTCACTATTAAATCAATTGATTCAGCCAATAACTACTATGTCTACCTTTTATCATTTCAGTGAAATTACAATGAAAGTATTCACTATATCATTAATTCCGTCTCATGTTACCATTTGATGATGCGTGGAATAATAAGAACCATTTGAGTTTCATTAATTATTCATTATTCTGAGGAAGAACATTATTAGCATTTCTGTCTCAGCATTGTCTCTAACTAATATGGTTAGCACTTACGATACGAGTATATTGTAGTACGCGACACGTGTTATGGCATTTTAAAATTTTATTTATTTAGTTTTAAGAATCATATATGTGGAAGGCCTCTATCAACTGCTCTGCTTTATATGACAGAAATTTTTATTTATAACTGATTACATAAAAATAACAAATTGTTTATTCTTGGGAAATTTTACCATCGCCTACTATCATTTTTTCCCCGCTTGGGATGACACAAATATTGTACTTCCTGGTAACGTAAAAATTTAGCTTTTATTTTTCATTTTTTTTAGTCATGAAAAATGTAAATATGTTTAATGCTGTATTCGAGGCGCACCTTCATTTAATCATAATACAACCATCAAAAGAGACCTTTAAAATCAGTTACAGTGTAGAAGACTTATCTAGTTATTAAATATTCATTTTAAGTCCATAATTTAACATCAAATGATCCATCCTTCCAGCCCATAACAACATAATTACCAAATCAGTTATTCCCCATTAGACGAAAACCTCACTGAATTGCTGAAGCAAGAACGTTTATGTGCCAATTATTTCAGAAGTAGTCATGGCAGTACAAAATCTAGTGACGTCATTCTTTCTTCACAAATGGCAACTGGGTTAGTTAGATTTTATGGTTGACCAATAAGTGAATTTATGTTATTAATGGTCGCTGCCATATTATAACATAACCAAAGTTGGCCAAATTAGTAGTTACCATGCCTTCAAAGCGAAAGTCTCAGATTCGATTTTCACTCGAGACCGAATTTGTGTAGTGAGTATAAAATGTGTTCTCATATGTATCTTTATTTTCCATGTCATCTAGACACAGGGAATGCTAGTGCTCCTATTTTTCTGTTTTCGTTTGATATAAATAATAAATTATACCAGTTTTGTGACATTAAAATCATCTGGTGCAACTCACGTGCATATTGAAAGGGTGGATACTGATATACTCTTATCTCCGAATGTGGTTACTTCCGCCCGCCATTTCTGCGAATTATATACTTAATCTATTTCCTCTTGCGTACTGTGAAGTACGAAGTGTAGCTGCGATAAATTAATTAATGATTAAGTCTGTTTATTTGAATAGCGCCGAACTCATCATTGGTACAAAGGGGAAATGCGAGCGTTCAATTCCTGCAATTTTATCTTCTGGAAACCCTTGAACCCTTTAAAAACATCAATAATTATTGATATAAATTATAATTTATATTTACCTATTAATTTAAAGTTTGCCGAAAAGAACTGTTTAAGGGTTAGACCACATTTTTCTACCGGCATTGGGTTTTGCACGCCTATATCTCTGCTTCTATCACTCAAAAACGTCATTACGAAAATAACCGGCCAAGAAATTGGCCCGCCAATATCATGGAGTGCGACCGCTACCGACCAATACTTCTCGTTCAAATTAATAATGTTTCTGAGCAGCAGAAAGGAATAGTTGTATGAAAAATCCTGTCCGGAAAAATCCGGAAATATCCGGTGCTAGGCTGTGAGATGTTATCTAATCCTGAAACTACCTCGCATTTCAATTCCTTCATGGAATTGATGACAAAATGTCTAATACTACAAGACAATTAAGATAATTATGAAGATTCACTAAGCTGGTTGTCTACGAGTCACTGGTTCTCTCAAACCAGTGTGGTGAAAGGATTTTAAGTGCGCCTCAAAGAGGTTCCTTTCGTGCACAAGATAAAGTCATGTCATCTAATTTTTAGTTCTAGGACATGTCATTTTCTTGACGATGATTTCCTTCATTGTTTTGAGAACGTGGTATTGCGCACATATATCTTTCAAGCGAATAACTCAATGGTGCACTTCAGGATTTGAACCGGCGACCTCCGGATTGAAACGAGGGTCAGTACCACTAGACCGCCACGCTCTCGTTGTGAAAAAAGCATATAAATTCAATCTGTTGTAGTGGTTTCGATATTTCTGTTATTTATTTTTATTTTTATTAAATTATTTATTTATATATTTGTTGTCTCTGTATTTCTCCATGTTACCACAACACAGAAAATGTATATCCCTGTCTTAACATTAACGGTAGGACTAAATATAGTACTAATTATATTTCCTGTGGTTTGTTTGAAATTTCACCATTAACAGCTTGTAATTTACACCGTAGCTGTAATTATATCTTGTTACGCAATAATGGTTTTTACTTGCATGTTACACCAACCATAATTGCGTGAATACCTCCATTGTGGTAAGTTTGGATCTCATATCGTCTGCAGTGTGCTGTAGTTAATAGGCAGATAACGTTGCGAATATTCTAATAACGAGATGAGTATGAGCGATAACTGGGTTATTAACACGCAGAGACACCCAGTGGCTAGTTAAATTTGTGCGCGCAACACTAAGTTTTCAAAACGCCGAAGGAAAACCTCGTGAGGAAATTGGCATGTACTCGAATCAAACAACTTCTTTTATTCGAGTCCCTGATTCTATCGAACCAGTGTGGTGAAAGGATTTTAAATGCGCCTCAAAGAGGCTCCTTTCGTACACTTGACGCATGTCTTCAAATTAGTTCTAGGACACGTCGGTTTCCTCACGATGTTTTCCTTCACCGTTTTGAGAATGTGGTATTGCGCACATCAATCAAATATTATGTAGTCATAAATGTAACATAGACCTAAGTACTCAATTGTTACAAGGATCGTGCTCGCGAAAAAAAAGGAATCCCTCCATTAGGGGTTTCTTGTCTGTTCTTCCCCATGGAGGGTCGGATAGGATTTGAACAGGCATCAAACTTATAAATAAGTACGCGTGACCTTATGTTTTGAATAATATTGACGTTTCCAAGCGATTTCTTTATGAATTCTATGGAAATAAAAGTCTTGACTATTGACTTTTTTTTGAATCTTTTAATGAAAAACTCATAGGAGCACGTAGGGATTCGAACCGACGACCTCTAGATTGAAAATCGGGGTCAGTATCACTAGAGCACCACGTTCTCGATCATTAAACAACTGAAGACGTAGAATCACGTAGTATTATTATGATGCTCGTTTTAGAACAGCGATAACAAATCGTCCAAACGCGTGTTGGACCACGAGTCCCGAATGTAGGGAAGAAACATGTTTATGGTTATAATTAAGAGTTAATATTTATTTATATTGCTTGCAAATATAAGTTTCTTAGCGTGAGAGCTTTGAGAGCGTGGTGGTAACTAACGGTACTGACCCCCGAGTTTAAATCCGGAAGTCGCCGGTTCAAATCCCGACGTGCACCTATGAGTTTTTAGATTGAAAGATTTATGTGCGCAATACCACGTTCTCAAAACGGTGAAGGAAAACATCGTGAGGAAACTGACATGTCCTAGAACTAAAAATTCGAAGACATGTGTCGAGTGCACGAAAGGAGCCTCTTTGAGGCGCACTTACAATCCTTTCACCACACTGGTTCGACAGAATCGGTGACCTGAAGAAGAAGAAGAAGAGCGTGACTGAAGCCGCGCGTAAAAGCTATCTTGCTCGTTGATCAAACTTTCGTATATGAAAAGTTTAGGCAAATTTGTGTTTCCTTGGAAAAGTCGGTAATATTATAAAACAGTAATGTCAGCAAACTATGACTTTCTTCGAAGTATATATATGGCGGCGGCATGCCCATTTCTGCCGCCAAGCAGTAACGCATTCCCGTTACTGTGTCCCGGTTTGAAAGGTGTGGTTGGCGGTGAAATTACAGGCACATGAGACACTCCACGCTACACGTCTCAGAGTTACGGGCGCATACGATGCGACTTGGGTCCTGTTGTACCTAGTAGGGTGCGACCCAAGTCGTATCGGTTGTTATTGGCCGAGGTTACCACTTAACACCAGGTGAGCCGTCGGCGTCGGCTCGTTCCGTAACTAAAATAAAAAAAGCCTAAAATGCAGGTCGGCAATATACGATCATCATCAAGAAGCAGCTATCATTGAAACCCCTTGGATAATATCGTAAATTATCTTTATGTATCGTGCCTATTATAAATCATAAGAAATCGTGGCGTGATGAATAGGTACCGCTGTACAAGTAATACCAGAATTAGTTTTGCCGTGGATGTGGGAAACATGTAAGGTGCATAGTTTTGCCAAAATCTTATTGTTTTTGACACCCACACAGTTAAATTATCGATTTTTATAATAATAGGAAACCTTAAGCTATCTAAATGAATAAGTTAAGAAATAGATGCTTAAGGCTACCAAAAGATTCCACAAAATGCGCATAATATTCGTGTAAAATCAAATTAAAATTTAATATAATTTTATTCAAGTTAAGTTTCATGCAAATGAAATCGAAAGCGTTGATATAAATATTATAGGCACCTGTAGTGTTTATTTCTCTCTACGCCAAAAGAATATGGAACATTTTAAGGAAAAAAAAAATCTATATGGAGTATGTTCTTTTTTATGAACTCTTTACAATTTTTAATCACACCCACGGGTAATATAATATTTTTATGAGTAGTTATTATTTTTATAAGCGTAGTTAGTACTTCAGCATAATGTAAATAACAATAATAAAGGCAAATAAAGGCGTATGTAATCTGAGATAGCCCTGGTCTTCCCCTACAAGATCCAAGTCGCATCGTATGCGCCCGTAACTCTGAGAAGAGTAGGTGGAATGTCTCATGTGCCTGTAATTTCACCGGCAACCTTTCAAACCGGAACACATAACGCGAATGGGTTACTGCTTGGCGGCAGAATGGTTGAAGTGCTAATACTTCCCCGGACGAACATAACGAGAGTTCTACTGCTCTTAAAAGTAAAATAATACATAACAGTCTATTGAAAAAAAAACGATGAGGCAGTAAGTTGATATTCATATTACCAATAGTATAGAAAAGAAAAATGGATGACTGGTAAGACTTGCCAAATTGCATCAATACTATCAGAGTCATTTTTCAAATTTATAAGTAAAAAAAAAAAAAAAAAACGTGTGGCACTCGGAGACTGCCGCGGTAAAGCTATTGCGCGTGATATTTCAAAAACTCATTAAAAGTTCTGGTATTTATCGATAGATGGAACTAAAAAGTATCACCGCTGTGCCGGTCGGAGTGGGGGGTGTTAGGTTTTTTTCGTTACGGAATTTCTGGATTGGCCCGCGATAGAAGCTATGCAATAGCTTAAAACTCATCAAAATAAATGTCTGTCACATCATTTTGTATATATAATTCATTAGTCGCAGTTCGTTAACCACATTTTAGAAGATTACCAATTGTTCACGCGGAGTGCCCACTCTAAATAATTTCGTGGCTCGAGTCGGCCAGGTGTGCCGCTCTGAGTGGTGGTGGTAATGTGTGCGACCGCAATGATAATGTTATTAATATGAGGCGTCACCTGCTCCTAGCTACGTAAACGTCGTAATATGATGTAGAAATGTAATGATTATGTTTATTTATAAATGATTTACTGCAAATAATGAGCTGTGTTGTTGTTCTTGAAAAATCAATCTAGCTCATAACTAGTTTTACCTACAGTATAGGTGCTGATGTGACTCTGACTTTCATTTCGGTCAAAAAGGCATATAACTTTGTAAGGTATCGCAATAATTAAATTATTATTATTAGGTTACATGATAGTATAACTATAAATACGCAAGAGCAGTAGAACTCTCGCCAAGTTCGTCCGGGAAAGTACTGCCACCATGCCCATTTCTGCTGCCAAGCAGTAACGCGTTCGCGTTACTGTGTTCCGGTTTGAAAGGTGTGGTTGCCGGTGAAATTACAGGCACAAGAGACATTCCACCTACACGTCTCAGAGTTACGGGCGCATACGATACGACTTGGGTCTTGTCCTACCTAGTAAGGGAGGACCCAAGTCGCATCGGTTGTTATGGGCAGAGGTTACCAGTTAACATCAGGTGGGCCGTCGGCTCGTTCCGTAACAGTATCACACAAAAAAAAAAAAAAAATTTTTTTTATTCGTACGAATTAGCTTGTATAAACTAGATAATATTGAAATATAAATTGTAACTATACAATGTGATGAAACTATTTTAATGTAAAATTAATTTCTTGCAAGATTATTTTAATGATCTAAAATGTCACAAAATTAGGCTCCATTTCGGTCATATAATCATTATTATTATATCATCATTAGGGAGAGCCAAGATATATAGATATGTATCAAGGTAAAGTCAGTAAGTCAGTATATGTAACACACTCTAAAGCAAAATTAAAACGCTTTAAGCTATATATAATATGTTTCATCTGAAATGGTCGCTGTACGGACTACACAGACTCACTAATTGGACAGATCGCTCCAAATAACGATGTCCAGTTGAAAAGTGTGGATTATTAAAAAGTGCTGTTCTGTAGTTGCTGGATTTTCCCCTTGTTAGTGGAATTTCAGGGCGGCATGGATTTATAAGAAACCCAAAAAAAAAACGAATCTATTCTGCTTGAAACTTCGAAATCAAAATGAAATAATGACATACCTACCTAATGCTGATAGGGTCTTTTTTTATACTTTTTTATTTTATTATAAATACTAGAATAAAAATCGGCAACGCTCAACCTAAAAAAAAGAACCAAAGCGAATGCAAAACTTGCGTATCGGATTCTAGTTGGAAATATAATGCAAGTGGAGGGTAGTCGCGTGCTCGTTAGCTAAAGTGAGTTTCGATGTAGCGAACAATACGGCGCGTGAGGGACTCCCGTGTTCCCTGGGACGCATTGTGTTTTTGATAGTTGTGCACACGTGCGATACTCTGCCACTTTATAAGTACTCTGGTTTAATGTTATGGGATTTCATTGTTGCTCTGCTTTTTTTGTTGATTTTTATCACCTTTTTATTAAGGCACAAACCATTTGTACTGCCTGCAAAGCGAGGTGTCCAGTATGCTATGCCCTGCTGGGTCAAGGTTTGTTTGATGTGCATAACGTTTGTCTTGGATATGTGAATTGTAACCTTGCCTTATGCGACACAGGTAATCCCAATGTGTTATGAGTGTTGAATGCTTTTATTAAGCTCGAGGACAAAGGATAGCGCTTTGACAGAAGTTCCATCAATCACTGAATATATTATATTATACTTATAATATCAAAAACAGCATTTTCAGGAACTTGAGCAAAGTTCAAGAAGTACTGTCATCAAAAGCTCTCACCGCTATATCTGTCGCCAACCAGTAAGTCAAACGCATTATTGCGTTCTACTTTTTTTCTGATATTAGTGGACATTTCACACAGCGCCATCTAGCCCCAAAATAAGCTAAGCATAGCTTGTATCATGGGAACCAGACAATTGATATACTTATATAATTTTGTGTAAATACCTACATATAACACATATTGACACCCAGACACAGAACAAACATCTATGTTCATCATACAAATGTTTGTCCTGGGTGGGAATCAAACCACGACCTACAGCGCAGAAGGCAGGGTTACTACCGAGCTATGAGGCCATAGTCAAGTTTGAAAGATGATCGCGATACTGAGATCAACTATAAAATGTATGGAGAAGTGAATAAATGGTTTGCTAGTGAATAAATAATGTCATTTTGCGTAATGCACATTATTTTCGCTGTCGAACCGGCGACTCAGTCCATGATTAATAACGTTTGATAGTATAATTAGAGGTCGTTATCTCTGTCGGGCAGGCGCCTGTTTACATGATTGTTGGTGTACAACTATAGTTATTGCGGTCCGTTTTGATTGGAGTAAGGTTTCATAGAATATAATTATAGGATGTACTTGAGATGGGATTTTGCACAGATAGATGTATCTAACAATGTAGTAACTTTTATCTATGTTCTGCATGTGAGTTTTAATATATTTATTAAGTATTCGTTCTATTTTTTTTACGAAATATGTAAGTTAATTTCATACAGCAATCCCAGACTAACCATAGCTATAGCTGAAACAAACAATTGGTTCAATACGTTTCGTAAATACATACATATAATACATATTAAAACCCAGACACAGATTAAACGCCTATGTTCGTCACACAATGTTTGTCCTTGGTGGGAATCGAACCCCCGACCTACAGCGCAGAAGGCAGCGTTACTACCAACTGAGCTATGAGGCCAGTCAAAGATTATAAGTACGAAAGCAAAAACTCCAGTCACTTACTGTAAAGTCGAATGTCTCGTGTGCCTGTAATTTCACCAGCAAGGACCCTTTTCAAATCAAAGTAGAAACGCAAATTCGTTATTGCTAAACGGCAAAAAAGTTATAGAGGTATATCTTCGGACGAATTTGGTACTGCTTGAGTTCTATTGTTCAAAGTTTACTTCATCATTTTATCAGATAAAATGTTTAGCTGTTATTACCGGCATCGTAGATATCCACTTTTTACGTGTTTTATTCTCACAAAAGTAAATAAAAACATGTTCAATGACAGTTCAGCCCAGTTTTCCACTTATGCATGGACGGCAAACGCGGCACGTGCGAATAAAAGGTTTTATTTTTCGCTTTTCAGTCCCGAATAGAGCCAACTCTTACTAATGTATGCCGCCTGCCGCCAGTTGTGTCATATTTCGTAGTTTAACAAACTAGATATAACGTTGAAATGGTTTGGGGAATATTTAAAGGGTGAAAATTGTGTGATGCAAGGTTTCAATGTATCTAATGCTGATTTACCTGGCTTTTGTTAAGTAGCCTATGTAGGTAATTGCGAAAGGAGCCCCAACGAGGCGAATTTGGCATAAAAAAAAATTACTTGACGATGCCCGGCTGCTCAGCTCAGTTCCCATCAAGGTGATGATAGCTGTGAAACTTGCTTAACACAAGCTATTAGTTAGGAAAAGCGAGCTACGACATGCAAACTGAAAGTTTTTTTAACACATTTGTGAAATTATTGGTAACAAAAAATTTGCATCTACTTATATCATTGCAGAAAACGTACTATCGTCTTGTATTGTTTAGCAAGACTGTTTACTGGTAAGCGAAAAAGTTCAAGTCATACCGTTCAAGGTTTTAATTGGAGTGAAAGGAAAGTTTTCTTGTTTCTTCTAGTTCTTGGCGCTGATTAATGACATCGGGATAAAAACTCTGGCTGAAAGTAACGTTGTACATTTCGAATCGATAAATTATTTGATACGATTTTGCAGTGTTCCAATTATAGAGATGCTAGTGGGTAGGGTGGTGAAATTACAGGTACTTGGAAAGTTCTATCATATCAAAGTGAAGTGTGCTATCAATCTTTTCATATTTTTTGTAAGGGATGGCAAAGCTGTATCTCAGATCAGATCATACTTTCTTTTACATACAAGACAAAAATCCGTAAAATAGTTCAATGTAAAACAAGTAACATAGAATGTAGTATTTCCATTTTATAATTTGGAATCGCAACCAAATATTTATTTATGTAACAACTTATAAAACCTTTCCCTAATGGGTTGTGGTTCTCTTGTTCTTAACACAAAAGGGAAGTAATTCGTCTCTTAGGCTCATAATGTTAAAATGACGTGTATTCTCTCCACGCACAAAGGATGTTGCACGAAAAATTGTTTTTGTGTATACTTGCGAGCAAGAAAAAACGAACATTTAGAATTATTATTTTTAAGTCATACATGAAGAATATTTCTTTTGATTCTATTTGATAACGTCTAACCATGTAAGCTTTGAATTCAGCTTTAAATGAAGTATTATTTTTCATAGTATATTTTTAAAGATATAGTAGATATAGATATAGTAGGTATAGTTTTAATTCTTCACGTTCTTTCAAATGATATACTATGCGATAAGTTTTTGGAGAAAGTATTGCAGTATAGTGGAATTGCGTTCCAGAATTTGGAAGTCGTCATACATTTTAGTTCACCTTAAGCGAAATGTAGTGAATGATCAGATATACCTACTTATCATACTCCGTTGAATGAAATTCAATAATTACTCATGTGAGTTTATAATCACAAGTCGCCAATGAATAGTATATTGGTTTGCACCATCTGTGCAAATCGGTGACGATTATACAAATTGAATGCGAATGCCGTTTACATATATAAGACCAACTAGTAGTACGTGAAGTACGTGAAGTTCATATTTGACTCCTAATCAGCCAATCAGAAGCCCGTTTTTTACCCCCATCCTGACCTGAAGATTGTGATTTGTGTTTTCTAGCCAAATATTCAGCAACTGTACCAGATACTTGTCTTCAAAATATAGTAAAAATAGTTCTTAATACGTTATCATGAAATGAAGCAATAATAATATGGATCAGATAAGTGTTATTTTATTAATATTGATGGTTTGTAAGGCAATGGTACTGCCACGCAACGCTTGACTCACACGTACTAACTCGAAAACAACGTTTAGGTGCCAATAAGAAGTATTATGATTGTATGAGTTTATAAGAAACTAAATGGGTACTAAATCTATGACAATTGTCGTACATGTAATAACAAGCGATAGTGGTATACGAGATAAATATATCTGAGATAACTCATTTTTATGTCCTCGAGTATACAGGTGAGCGAATTGTTCCTTCGAGGCACAAAGCTTGGCCAGCATTAACGAAACAGCTACATTATATTACGAATAACATTTTGCATTGCAATTGTTATTCAAACGTTTGCTACGCAGATGGAATTAACTATAGGAACGTGAAACTTGTTGCAATATCACATAAACAAACAAATAGTATAATGTCATAATGGTACATAAAATATATTTACTAACCATAATAGAAAAAATGCACTCCATTTCACCTTGAGTCATACAGTCCCTAACTAAACATAGTTGTTATTGTATGCTATGAGATTTTTTATCTTCTTCTTCTTCTTCGAGTCACCGGTTCTGTCGAACCAGTGTGGTGAAAGGATTGATTGAGATTTTTTATGCGAGTAACTTATGGATGGCCCACCTGATGTTAAGCGGTATCCTCTGTCCATAACAAAACAAAACTTCTTGGGTCTTTCACTACTTAGTTATGGGAAGACCCAAGTAGCTTTGTACTGCACCCGTAACTTTGAGAAGTGAAGGTGGAATGTCTCAAGTACCTGTGATTTCACTGGCAACCATACCTTTACAACCGGAACACAGTAAATAACGTGAAAGTATTGCTGCTTGGCGGTAGAAATGGGTATGGTGTCAGTATTTGCGGACGAATTCGCCATAATTTCTACTGCTAGTAAATAACTAGATAAAAGAGAAAAATATAAATACATGCATATAAATACATATTAACACCAAAACATGCAACAGATATCTATTTTGGCCACGATAATATTATTCGTCTTGGGTGGGAATCGAACCCACGACATACAATGCTGAAAGCATTGTTAATACCAACTGAGTTGTGAGGAGAATCAGTAAACAATAGCTGTAAATGTAGAGTAATTAAACCAAACATATTCCTGAAGCCAAGACTAAAGTGGAGTGAATCAAAAAAGCTTCTATAAAGTTTTTAAATCTTAACCCTGACATAAACAATAATATACAAATTACAAACAATGTAACAGCAATTAGTAAAGATTAATCAGTGACCAAAATTATTTCCAACGATGTAAAATTGCTGATTTATCAGATTTGGTCCCATACCGTAGAGCTAGAAACTGTGAACAGCTGGAGTGGAGGTGAAAATGACATGAAAGGAAACAATTTTTAAGGCAGTAGAACTTGTACTACGATTATCCAGGGAAGTATTGACACCGGAACACATAATGAATTATGCCGGGTTTGAAAGATGCAGTTGCCGGTGAAATTACATACATGTCATTACAATGCAACTTGGATCTACCTAAGTGTGGGAGGACCCAAGTCGTATTGCTTTGTTAAGCAGAGGTTACTTACTGACTTACTTACTTACTTACTTACTTAACACCAAGTGGGACATCTGCTCGTTCCGTAACTATTATTATAATATATATTATATAACTATATTATATATATATATATATATATAGCCACAAACTTCTTCGCTTTCTTCATCGCGTGCTTTATCATCATCATTCTATCTAACTCCACTCCTGGACAAAGGCTTTTCCCAGTAAGTAAGCGCTACTGGGCATGATCTTTGCCTCTTATCCAAACACAATTTCTTATATGGCAAAGTTACGAAACGAGCTGATGGCCCACCTGGTGTTAAATGGTAACCTCTGCCAACCTTTCACAAGTCCTCAGTCTACCCGGTCGCGAGACGCCTTACATTCATGCATATTTTCTACCTCTACAATAGTAATCCAAATAATATTTGAACTAACTTTTTTGAACTTTGTCATAATTGTCGAGATCATTATTTTCCATACTCTGTTCCGACCTCTCTCATTAGCATTTGACGTCATTATTGCTCGAATATGAAAATTATCATTGACTTATGAAACACGTCTCGCTTTATTACGACCGCAAAACGGAAAATAACAGTCTGGGTCCAAAACTCGACAATAATTCCACGGTGGAATACGGCAATGGGATTTAATACTGTTTATTTTATGGTAATGGGCTTGTCAATTTGATTGCCGGTTTTTCGGAGAGTTTATTATGAAAGAATGAATGGTTGAAAGCATACTACCACATAGCCAAAAAGGACTATAAGCTTATATTAAAAAACATACTTCCAAATGGGAAAATTCGTAGAATAAATGTTGTTTGATTAATATATAATATACACATAAGTTACGAGTACTTCTAAGTTGCGTCAGCTTATTACAAATAACCATGTATAGTATATAGACACCATTCAACCTGTACAATATTTCGATAGAATGTCTGATTAATGGAGCTAAAACTAACATCGTCTTAGATAATGTTTGCGCCAAAATTTGCGTTTCCTTTATTTGAATTACCTTCACATCCGTTATTGACAAGATTATTTTTGTAATGTTATCGCAACGACCAATTCACTTAAAGTATACTACGCACTGCTTCCGTGCTCGTGGTAAAGGATGGAGAGTGAAAGTGTTCTTCAAAGAGGCTCCTTTCATACTATTTAACGACTGGCATCATAGCTCAGTTTAGTAGCCCTGCCTTCTGCGGTCGTGGGTTCGATTTCCACCCAGGACAAACATTTGTGTGACGAACATAGATGTTTGTTCTGTTTCTGGGTGTTAATATGTTAGTATGTATTTACAAAAAAGTATATATGTATTATATCTTACTTTTATTCTTTTGGCATAAACAAGTTACCCCGCCAGTGGGGCAATTGAACAGGTAAAATAAACTCTAACGCTGACGCAATAAAACTCATTTCACATTTTAAAATAAATAAAGCGAATTCCAGTGACACAGGCCTGATAATACGAGTAAAGCGGACATTTATTCTGCCAACTCGACCTATTAACTAAAACAATCAAGTTGGTGCGCAGGGTAGCTGGTTCATTCGATCTATAACACTATTCTCAGAAAATATATATTTCAAATTATTTGCGTTTCAGTCGGTAAGGAAAAAACTGGATATTTCGCTTGATATTTGTCCACGCAAGCGCATAATGAATAAAAAACTTAAAAAAAAAATTGAATGGCGTAGCACGTACTAGTATGACCGATTTGTAATTACCTAAGTATACATTGTAATAAATTACTGGAACGAATCGTATTTGTACTGCGCCCGACCTCGGAGAAATATACTAAGAATTCATGGAAAATCCAATACAAACGACATAACAGTCTCAGAATGTTTTCAGTAATTGAGTAAGCGTTGAAAATCTAAACAAATACAGTACTGGAGTGTCAAGTACTTACCGACAACATTGAAACAGTTTTCCAAACAAAACGCCAAAGAATAACAATTCGAGTGGCACTTGCCATCGCAATGAACTATTTCGAAACAGACTGTGTGCAGTGACCCAGATATCCTGTGCGCGCTGCGTCCTTATCATTGTAAACATTAGCAGGCATACGGGCAGCGGTATAAATGTTACCTCTATGAATGGTTTATCAGAGACGTGTAGTTGCTTTCACAATGTCTGTCGCTTTCACAATGTTCATCAAATTTGCGTGTTTTATTGCTATCGTCGGTGTCGTGATATGCTCGCCAACTGAGACTCATCAAAGCCGTAAGTATTCACGTTTTGTAAATTTACATGTACAGTCACTTCTACATTTTAACTCGGATCCAAATCAAATCTCTTTTGGCAACTAATGTTAAAATTCCAGTTCCGTACCTACTTAGCATTTTACTTTTTAACCTTCCTGCATGAAAATAGAATTCTGTATTTATAAATTTGTATTTTATTTTATGTGTCTGCACTTTAGGGAATGTTGAGTTCTGTACCTTGTAAAATGTTTTTTTTTATTTTTGTTGTATTTGTTCATTTTTTTACCACTTTCCTTCAAGCCCATATGCTAGTATTATTATTCTTCTAAAACTTCCAATTTATTTTTTCTATTTCCTTATCTTCATTAGGCTTTCTGGGATTTTCATTTCATGATGTTTATTTTCTCATTTTATCGACGTCATGTTTTGTGGGAAATTGTTTTCTTTTTTCTTCTGTAATATATACTATAAGCCTTTTCTAAGGAGGTACATTCTTCTTCCTACCTCTAAAACTGCTGCTTGCGCCATATGAATTTCATTTCTTGCGTTTGGGTCTTCTAGACTGTTGTGGGGTCAAAAATACGTGTTTATATTGGATGTGCACATTTGTGGGATAACTGATACCCAAATTCAGTCTTCATAACAAAATCTTCTGGTTTGTTTTAGGCATTGAGCCTCTATCTACGTTTTCTGAGCTGCCGTGTTTGTCGTTCGGTGGTAAATGCCTGCCGGTGGAGGCATGTCCTAAAACCAAGCTGTTTACTGTCCGAGGGCTGTGTCCTCTCCAGCAGAACGACGGGGTGGAGTGTTGCCATTAAGGTTCGTTGGCATCTATGCTGTAGGGCGCCTTCTCCGACTAGGGGGAGAGATGATGATGAAATTACAGGCACACGAGACATTCCACCTACACGTCTCAGAGTTATGGGCGCATACGATGCGACTTGGGGTCTTGTCGTACCTAGTAGGCGAGGATCGAAGTCGCATCTGTTGTTATGGGCCAAGGTTGCCACTTAACACCAGGTGGGCTGTCGGCTCGTTCCGTAACTCTATAACATAAAAAAATAATGTTTATTTCTGTACAGAACATCTCACCATGGCGTGTCATTCGAAGGGCGGCATCTGCATGTCGAAGCATTGGAACTGCCCGGACCGACTCCTGATAGACAGAGCTACCGACTGCGAAGAGGACGAGAGGTGTTGTGTATTGATTAGATGAGTGATTTTAAACTCTTTGTTTCATTTACCCACAAAAACTTAACTATATTTATAAAATCCTAATTGATATATTTTTTATGATTAAACGAATTTACATATGTTTGAATTTATATTATAATATTTTTTTATTATGGATTGCTTTTACTTGTTTCCGTAGCAGTTATGACAACTTCCTTCTGGGGATATTATTTACACTAGCAATTGAAATAACTCAGACCTTTTCTACGAAAATGCGCACATTACATTGTAGCACCCCAACGTACATTTGGCCACCAGTGCCGAATTGAGAATGGTAGATGTCACACGCCATTTAATTTTTGGTTCCGTCGTATCAGTTAACTAACAATGATTTCCGTCACCGTTTTGGCAACGTGGTATAACGCATATAAATTATTCAAGCGAGATAGTCTTAGGTATTTACAGATTTGTATCAGAAACCTGTGTACTAAAACACGAAAAACGTACAACTGGGCCACCACGCTTTCTATTCTATTAAAATTTCATCCATTATAGAATAGCTATAATGCCAAATAAAAGTCCAAATTCGTTAAACCTTAAAAATCCTCCCGCCCGAACGCGGCGTTATTAAAAACTTTATTTATAGCGAAAGATTTCTTATTTACAATCGCGAAGTAAGAGATACGCTCTTAAGTTTTCAACAATTTATTGGCAATCAAAGCTAAGTAATCTTTTCATTTGGTGAAAAAAAGCCTATTACAGGAGATGTGAAAACTTTTAAAGGGAAATTACTCTGAAGCTGTTACTGCGACGTGGTGTTAATTATGTTGCAACAAACTAATTTCAAGTTCTCTTTCTGTCGCTAGTAAATACAATGAGACTGAAAGAGAGCACAGATAGAATTTAATTTAAGAAGATTCAAATTAGATTGCATTTTTTTTAGGACAAGATGTCCTAAAGGAGTTGACACAAAATTACATACACCAAAAAAAATAAGGGTTATGTTTTTCGAGTGTATAATATGCTCCGAGGGGCAGTTAGGTAAAACACACAATAATTATTTAATTATATAGAACGGGTAGTGAGATCTACCTAACAAAATATATCTAATCAAGACTACCATTATACTTTAACTGTATATTTCTAGTACTAAACAACAGTGCAGCGCTAATTTTCAGGCAAGGGCCAGGCATGACAGACACAGTCTATAAATATCTAGAAAAAAAAAACAGTAATGACAATATAAATTAAATAATTAACAGATATGCTCGTTGACTGGCCCCACAGCACTGTTGTAGTAAACCTACCTTCTGCGATGTAGGTCGTGGGTTCGATTCCCACCCAGGACAATCATTCGTGAGACGAACATAGATATTTGTTTTGTGTCTGGGTGTATATGAATTATATGTATGTATTAACAAAAAAGTATATGAGTATTATATCAGTTGTCTGGTTCCCATGACGCAGCGGTGCTGAAATAGCGCATTACCGCACTAATGCTGGTAAGAGATCTCCTATAAACCGAATAGTCGAGTCATTCAACACTAGCTTTAACTCCTTAGATATAACGACAACGCGTCCTAGACAATTTAAAAACAAAATTTTAGATGTTTTAAGATAGCACATCCATTCTGCAATCCTATAATAATAATAATAAGTAATCTGTGGTAAACGGTGTGGGTTCCACAGTGAATAATTTATTTAAGTATTTATGTTATTTTAGTATTACTGTGTGACTGTTTGTTTAACCCAATAATAAAAAAAAAAAAAAAAAAAAAACCACCAATATTCTTTATTATATATTGGCATACCAGCTACTCAAACATTAAGTAATATATTTATTTACATCTATACATACTAGTATATATTAGCTAAAATATCGGGGGTAGGAGATCTAACAATAAAGCCCATGAAGTTGCAGTGAAAGCATCGTTCAACTACTCATAACAATACCCATACTTTTCAACTTCAGCGCAGTCTACCTACCCTCAGAGAGCTTAATCAACACAGAACGCTTCAATTCCTTTACACCAAGAAGATTGTTATCTACCCTGTAAATTAGAGGCGCGGGCTAGAGCCCGTTTTATCTCAGGCCTTTATGCGAAGAAATGCGGGCCACATTAGGCCTGTCTTAAGTTTATGCCGCAGAGGGCTAAGAATCGGACGCATAATTTCATTTATCCAACAAAAGATTGGTCCATCTTGATAAATACTAAACAAAAACTGCTATGGAAACGGATATTGTTTGGTGCCTGGTAAAATAGTATCCAGTCTCCATGGGGATGCATAGGTTTGCTAAACAAAGTGAGGGTCTAGAGTCCAGAAAGAAGACAAGTTTAAATGACCTGCGTTCAAGATATTATTACTTGAAAAAAGTTATTGATTAAAAAATAATTTATACCAAAATACGTAAATATTTGTTTAGATAACCGAGGCAGCAATTAATCGGATTTATCGATACTGCTTCAATTAAAATTAATAAAGATATAGAAGCTTCGTGAATTTTTATTTTTTACAAAGTATTGACTTCAAATATTTTTCCCTTCCAGTGGATTCATCCTCATACAATTCACGAGGAAGTGTGTGAGATTGTTATCTTAGCCATAACTTGTTAGATCGACCGAATTACATTTTCTGTCGGAATTTCAATCCTTCCCAACGTTTCTTGCAGAGTCGCCGACCTAGGTTCAATAAATGAGCCCTTATACGTTATAAACTTACCTTTAGAACCTTGAGTTAGACTTTAGTCACTTGACAAAAAAATGACAAGGAAAAAATTAAAACCACATACTGTGACACGATATTATGTGGTAGGTACATGATCACGTAAAAAAATTTTTTTTTTATGTAATTCATTTACGGAACGAGCCGACTGACGGCCCGCCTGGTGTTTAGTGGTAACCTCGGCCCATATCAGCTGATGCCACTTGGGTCCACCCATACTAGGTATGACAAGACCCAAGTCGCATCGTATGCGCCCGTAACTGAGAGACGTGAAGGTGGAATGTCTCATGTGCCTGTAATTTCACCGGCAACCACACCTTTCAAAACGGAACACAGTAACGCGAATGCGTTACTGCTTGGCAGCAGAAATGGGCATGGTGGCAGTACTTCCCCGGACGAACTTGGCAAGAGTTCTACTGCTCTTAAAATGTTCACCAGAATTCAAAAAAAAAATAACACTTACACAAGAAACAATCATATAATTGTTATGGATCGATTAACTGAATCAGTCCTGTACAGGCCTAATTGTGTATAACCGATTTACATAAAGTCACATTTTATTTCATTGATCTTTTATACCTTGACTCTTATTCTTAATGAAATAAGGGTTACAATTCAATACAATTCAGTTTGGAAGTTCAATTCTGACGTGTATTTCCACTACAGTAATGTACTTCGTCACACCGGTTTTGTCACATGTCAAAAGATAATTATCGTTTCTGACAGTACAATCAAATTGTGGGCTGATTAAATTCCAGTATTCTACGTTTGTTTTGACTGGCGTTTGGTTTATTCGGGATTCACGGGATAAATTGATTAGAAAGGGTACGAATTGACAGCTCATCATCGGGTTAAACCCAGAATTACAACAATAGGGGACATTTTTCGATAATCAGAACAGTTTCTGTATAAATTAACAATAAATATCAAGAAACGAAGAACAATTAGCAGAGTCAATCACGTAATATGTGTAATAAATAAAGGAATAAAATATCTAGTATGTATTTTAAAGATATTAAGTTGAGTTCTTTTTAATTTTTGGGTTACGTCAGGCCGATAAACCCTGGGAATTTCTGATTTAGAGCGACCGAATGATATGGAATATATTATTGATACATAGAGTATTTTTATGCTGTAACTCTCAATATATTTGACCCCTCTAAAGCGTAGCTATCACGTATTCTCACTAGCTTTATAAGATTTTCAAAACTGAGTATTAAAAAAGTAGTTTTATGTTTACTTTTGTCGCTGACCGTACTTGTGTTCAAGGACGTAAGCACTGAGCACGAAATATCAAGTGAACACCATTCCGATAAACGAATGTGGAAAATGTAAATAGGTCCTTCATAAACTGATCCGCCAACAAAAAACAAACCAAACGAAGTCAGAATCCAAAACAAATATAATCCCGACCTAACCCGTCGACCGGAAACGGGATATAAAGGAATAAATCACAGTTTCTTCCAGAGATATGCCGACGGCGAATCTTCAGGGATAACTTCTTACGCCAGAAAATATCCTATAGAAAGATACTAGCTTGTGCCACTGATTCAAATGTAATAAAAATGCTTTAGTTTTAAAAATTATTTGTGTAATCGCTCAACAAGGATTCTAAAAAGACTAAACCAGTTTTTAGAATTTTGCCTTCAGCGGTTCTTATGTGGTCCTCAGTTACGGCAAACAGACATAATTTAACATAATCATAGTAGTTCATAATTAGGGCGTTGATCGCACAAACACTATTCCACAATTGTTTTCGCTTGAAAAATATGTGAAGGGAAGATTGTGAATAAACCGGCATGTCCTAAACCCAAAAAATCGTAGAAATTCTTCCACTGCACGAAAGGAGTCCCTTCGAAGCGCACTTTAATCCTATTACAGTGAAAAGAATGTCAAGAACATACGGACAAACAAAAGTTAATGATAGATAAGAATATAAGAGATGGAAATAAAAGTACCTTGTGCCGAAGGGATCAAATCGCTACAAATGTACGAAGGAAAATTGGAAGATGAATTTTAATATCGGGGGTTGATAGTTGTACCAATTTTATATTTCCATAAAATATTTATATAAACTAGCTGATATCTGTGGCTTCCTTTGCGTTAATTGTGTTAGGTCAGGTGAAGTCAACATATATATTATTTTCTCCTAAAAAAAGGATGCTATTATAGATTTTAGTCACAGCTAATCTAAAAGATTGATCTTTATTTAAGTAATAAGTTTCTTTACTTGCTCATAACACATACTTATTATCATCAAGATAAGCTGAGAGGGGACGGGGAGAGTTGCTTTAATTTAATTTAACTTAAAATCCATTTAGAATTTGCATTACTTTAGAATCCATAGTGTGCATTAAATTAATAACTTTTCCATGCCACCTGCAGAACAGGGAAAGGAGGGTATATGCCTTATTTTTTGTTTAATTTTAATTAAAATTATTTAGTTTGATTATTTTCAGTTATTATAGTGACGTTGTCGTATGACAGTGTCACCTTTATGGAGATAACTGAGTACAATCGTTATCACCGCACCCTTGCATGACCTTTCCTGTAATATAATCCCATACGCCGCTGCTTCTCAACCCCATTACTTCTACTTAGCCACTAAATAAAATAAATACGGATTACAGAGAATGTCTCCTTAAGATTTAGAGCGGGGACTTTTATCTAGAGATTTTTATCGACTTTTCTCAACATCTAGTGGATTTTTTTATACACGCTCAGCTCAACGCGAGCACAAAATTTTGGTGTAAAGTTGTAACTGGCAAGTATGTGCACAACCCGCATATCCAAGACCCAAGAGCAAATGATATGACTCTTGAAGCATTGATGGCTCAGTTGGTAATGACCTTGCTGCTTGCTGGTTCGAATCCTATGATTAGTTTGAGTTTCCGGTGAAGGAAAACATCTTGAGTTAAACAAACCGTAGTGATAGAGAAATTTCTGATAAACTACAGTTAAAAAAAGTAAAGTGTTGCACAATGGCAACTTTTATATCTGTACACACGATGAAAATCACGAGCAGAAGCTAATATATTAAATTCAGGCAATATGTTAAAATCAGCTCCATAAGATATACGACATTCCTTACAAGAGGTGATCCACACGTTACTCGAAATCTCCAGCAATTTACCGTGCCGTGGGGAATTGAAACGCTCTGCCAAGAAATATTCTCTGAACATTAACAATCTAGGCTTGTAGAGAATTGTACGGACGAAGTGAAGGCTTAGAGTACTTAATGTTTGTGCTGTGATCATTATTTTAATTAAGAATGAATAGAAAGCCAGCGTATTTTATAATATTTAATTTGGCATAATTCGTTTTTCTAAGATTGCGTACCTGGTTTCAAAATTAATATTTGTGGGCCCTGTATCTAAATTGGAATTAACCATGCCTGCAAAGTGAGTCGCCCGTATTCAACTTTCAACCAGAGCGAATATTTGTTTGAATGTAAAGATTTTTTATACATGTAAATTAATTATTGTGTATTAGTCCCGACCCTATGTCAGTCCATTTTCTCAAGCTATATTGTAACTATTACTCTCTATTTTTCATCGATATCGATCGCAGATACAATTTATCGTCCCCTCCCTATCGTAGAACACGCAATTTTTTTATATTTCCCGCGTTCCTGACATGTACATTAATTCGCATATTACGGTGGCTTGGAGGAAAGACCTAAATAGCCTCTGTATTTACTTAAATGGAAGCAAAATGTGGGATACTTTGTTGTGCTTTGCACTCGACTATATAACATGAGTTGTAATTATAAAAACCTTGTTATTGTTTTTGTTTAACTTAACTGAAAGAATTAGGTAAAAATACGCTAATTTTCAGTTGCAATGCAGCTTTAATATTAGATCACAAGGAGATAAAATACGTGTAATGTAAGGCGAAAAAGAAAAAATAAAAAACTGAAGCAAGAAATAATACCTTTCAAATATGTAAGAGCGTATTCGAGATGTCCAATTTCTCGAACCCAAATCAATCTAAAAATTCGTCGATAAAGAAACAAAATCGTCGCAAATCACTACAAGGGCTGACCCAATCGGGTTCATCTGAAAAATTGCCGATCCAATGCCATCCATCAACCGGAGCTGACTCATCTCAATGATGAGATATTGATGCGAGATTACGCGCTTAGATATTGCTATTTGGTGGTGTTGCTCGTTTGTATATTAAGATAGCAACATCGCGCGATTATGTCATACACATACATACATATATGTATTTTTGGTAACAATACAGTTGATTATGTGCTTTGGTGATTAAGATACGGAGTGATCAACACCTGACGTTAAGCGGTAACCTCTGAACGTTACAAATGGCGTACGCCAATGCATTTGATGACAAAATTTCACACGACTTGAGTCTGCTATTTCAAAAACCACTGGCCTTCAAGCAGCGCGTTGTAAAATTACTATATCACGAACTTTAGAGCAGGCAAAAGTGTATGTCGCGTCCGTGGAACTTTAAACGCAAAACATTGTAACTCAAAATCCAAACGCAACTCAAATGTATACTTAGATGCAATAAAACTGTTTGCAGTTAGGGTTGCCACTCACACAAAATACTTATTAACTTGAAAGGCAAAATTTGTTTCGTTATTTACATTTATAAAACAAAAGTATGGAATTCATAAAACTGTTTATGAATGCCAAGAGATGCAAGTGCATTACGGGCAATACGACGTAAAAGCAATTCTAATTTTGTAGTGAATATTGTGTTTACTTCAAGAAAGACAATGAATATTGATGGATAATTGATGAATACTGTTGAAAAAAACTAAGTCATTATGTTGCTCTTGCTCCCAATCTTTTTAAATTAATAATGACCCTATAATTCACTCACATTTCGTTATAACGTACTGAAGCCAAGTTTAAAGCAAATAGCCAACAAGATTCAAGGCCCGATTAAGATAATCAAGTGTCCTTAATCTTTGTAACCCCAATAATTTGACTCAAATCTCAAGTGTCAGCCCTAAACACGAGTAAATTCAGCATTACTATTCAGGGCGAGGCTTGAGTACGCGATATAGTTGAGATTCGGGGCGCGGCTCTCAGGTGCACCGTCGATTGTTCGAACGCCTTGTTCTCTGTTGCTTAAGTTGCACTGATGTGCATTTGAAGGTAGAAGTAAGTGCTAATGGAACGTACATTTTTCTCACATAAGTTCGATGACATGTTGTTTAAGTGCACAAAGATTGAAGGAAGGCGCACTGGTTTAAGATAAAAGTAATAGAAATTGTACAAAAGACACATTCTTATACCTTACAGGTTGGTTATTCTTAACGAGATTATAATTGAAACTAAAACATATCCTATTATTAGCAAATTATTCATCTTAATCAGAGAAAAAGCTGCACGGCAAAAAATCTCCAATTTGTATACGGCCCTCAGTTCACTTTAATAATTTAATGACGTTTCTACATTAGCATAAACTAAGCGCGATAGAGGAACAAAAGCACGGGCAAGGTTCACATTAAGAATTTAAATTATAAGTAGATTAGATTCTCGTTTCAACTTGAGACCTTCCGCAGAGCTGTAAAGTTTAGAAGACTGAACCGACCGCAACATATATACACTTACGTTATAGTTTAAAACAAACTCTCACCTAAAGTGCAACTATTTGCTACTTGCATAATATATGTACATCGCAGATACTTTAAAAATTCAACGTTTTAAATCCAAGAAGCTCATTTTGCAAGGGTTGTGGTCATACTGTGCAAGCGAGCGATTATGCGAGACTGAAGAATAATTTGTGTCTTCTTGTAAATGTGTAACCATAACTTTTGCAGCGCTGTTGAAACCACGGGAAATAAAATAAAAGACATTTCAAGATTTTAATTCAATAATGATTAACAATAGTGAGACAGTTATGGGGAAGTTGTAGAAATACCTAAGTTGAATACAAATCTGAGCCTGAGATATGCGAATAAAATACAGCATGGCAAGAAAACGTATGGTGACAATTTTTACCAGACTACAGTGAGATATAAGTAGGTGTGGGTGAAAGACGTGCGTCACTCCTTACGGGTCTTTTGTGTGTCTGCGCCTTTTACAAGTTCTATACTGGTGAATTCTGGTGATCCTGTTAGATAGATAGATTAGACCTGTTAAATATGTTTGAAGGATTGTATTTTTGTATTGAACCTTTAGAGTCTAAGAGTTAACTGAGTGTTAGAGTTGAACCGCACTTCTTCAAGCAGTAATTTGTGCCAAATTCATTAGGGGAAGAACTACCACCGTACATTTTCCTGCTTTCAATCAGTTAACATACTCATTACTGTATAATTATTCCGCTTTGAAAGTGTGGTCACAGGTGAAATTACAGGCACATGAGATAATATTGCAAGTATTTGTACTGTAAAATACACATTATACAAAGTGTCCATAAAACTGTCATAAGCCTTAAAATGTTCATATAATAATCCATACCCTAACTCTATACAATTATAGAACATACCAAGTATATCTAAACGGCCTAAATTCAGATCTTATTTCATTTTACACACTGAATTCAGAAGGTGTTAGTTTAACGGATAAAATAAATGTTTCGCTAATCGCCATCAGTATGGCAATCTTTTTTACACTTCCATGCAAAAGCATGGCCCGGCAAATTCTGCATTTCGGTGACTTGTGTGCACAGCGGTGATATTAGTTCCTTGGAATGTGACACGCAAAGCTTATTTGTTGTGGTTGTGCTGAATTGCAGTTTCGAAGTAAATGAAAATGCAAGCGCTCAGTTTCTTTTCGAATGAAATGCAATAAAATATAAATATTTGAATGGCTAATATATAAACTAATAAAGTAAACTAGTTAGTTCGGCTTACGGCTTTTTCTCTATGCCATTTACACCATTTTATCATCAAGTCCCACTTTTTAGTCACGTGATAGGAAGGGGCTGAGTTCTCTGGTTGCGTTTTTAAGAAGCTCTTTGACACTTGAGACGGAGACAGTTTTAATATTCAATAATTTTAATATAACAATATTAAATTGACAATAATATGGATATCAATTCGAATATTGCTCATTATAATAAGTCAACTAGTTAAAAGTAATCATACTGAAAACACCACATAATATGGTAAGAACAAAATAATGTTAAAATGTATTGTAATATCATTAAATTTTAAACTCCGCCGGCAACGCAAGCAGCTAGAGAAAGTAAGTAAGTATTTGTAATTTAAATTATTAATATTAGATTTGTGTTTTGTATTGTTAAATTTTGTTTTTTTTTTTTAAATTAATTTATACTGTTTTTTTGTGTGTTATAACATCGCTTTGGCGTTGCTGTTAAGGTGTTATAATTAATTCTAAATAAATAAATAAATAATCCAAGCCAAGAGCAAATCGGGTCTAAATGAAAGATAAAAAAGACACATTTGGGTGGAGGTGGAATGCTCATCTGCCTGTAATCTCACCGGCAAAACATTCACCACATTGTAGTAATTCCCTGGATGAACTTGGCACAAGATATATTACTTTAAAACTCACCTTGCTTTGCTATCAACACTAAAAATCTCATAACACATTTCACTGCCACAAGTGTACGCTTGAAAAATATCCTCTCATTTGTGTAATGCGGTCGCGGTAGATCAACATGTGCAACTCCTTGCACATATTTTACTTGCTTTGAATAAATAACGCTATATTTTATTGCTATGCTGAAAGTGAACTAACTTTTTAACTATTACTTTGAAGCTACCGATTCTAAAGTATTTGTTTTAAAAGTTAGATGTACTTTTTCAAAAACATAATTTTGGGAAAACATGGGATTCGCGTCGGTTTTGAATTAAATTCCTAAATAAATTACCAGTTCATAGCGCTGGCAAGCAAAACTTAGACCACAAATTTTAAAATCGGGGAATTAATAATAAGCACATAAAATATTTTATTTATTTATTTAAATATTTCATCTTGTGACTCTCAGGTCTTCCCAATTCGAAAACTATGTTATGGAGGACCCAAGTCGAGACTTTATTGTCGTCAGATAAAATGCTTAGGAGGAAGCAACTTGCTCGATCCATCATACCTCGCAAAAATCTGATAGGACACAGACACCAAACCATACCTTGCACTCAGTAAAAAATTCTTAAAATTCGACGCTACTTCTGAAAGACCAGAAAATATAGAGTGTAAATTGGCGAATAGAAACATAAGTTTGAACAAATGGTTCAGTACCTACCCATTCTTAGGGCTTATATAGTCTAATAAAGGCCCATCTGCGCACACATAAAGGCTAGAATCGTATTTTCATTAGCTTCGTATTGTTATGAGCACATTACCTTGCATTATAAATACTTAAATGCAATTGTATACAAAGCAGTTAAGGGTGTGCTGTCAAGCCAGGTCCATGGTTCCTTTCAAATAAACTTAACATGGAAACCTTGAAATAAGTTCTTTTATATATTAAAATTATTTAGTACTTCTAAAACACGTTATAATTTACGTTCGTTAAATAAATTACATTTAGGCCGTATACTAAAACTTCAGCGCCACGGATCAAGTTAAATGATTCCTGTATCCGAAAGAAGATAAGAGATTTTCTAGTGTCTGTTTAGATTTTCCAAACTGAAAAGGATTTTCAAAGATGACTTTTATAGAGTAAGTTTTCTTTAAGTTTTAAGAGGCTTAGCGCGTCTGTTGCAAAACTGAACCCTGAAAACGAACTTTATTGTGTCTGTTAAGACTTTTACGAGGAAACTGGCTCACTTTTCTGCACAATGAAGCCACTTTCTAGGTTTATATCTGTTTATATTAAGAATTGTATTATAATAAAACGTTACAAAGAATACATATCATTTTTAAACGTTCCCACAGCTGAAACCCCGCCCTCTTTTTGATATTAGAAGTTGACGAGCTATATTCTAATCTGCGAACCAAAACCTGCAATATGAACCAAAAAAAAAGGTTTTATTTCGGGAAAATAGTTTCGGAACTCAATGCATCTTACTTAACAATTTAGCACAAGGGAAATCCCACCGCCCTCACTATTTGAACAGCATAAACCAAAATAGCACAAAAACGCAATTAGAACACGGAACAAATGTAGCCCGCTCCAATTTACGACCACAATGGAATTATTCTTAATTAAACTTCAGCTTCGACACAGCTTAGAACGGAACAGATGTCCTACACTATCTAGGATCCCTAGCATTCATTAGATTTCTGACGTAAAAATAATAGAATTTTGATTTACGAGCACTTTTAAGCTTTATTATTCTCTGGTGTATGTTTTGGCGGGAGCACTATTGGGACGGATACAGTAGGGTGGCAACAGTGGACCGTGAATAATATTATAACTTAATAAGCTGCTTACATGTTTCTCTGGCTTACAGCAGTTAAAGTGGCGACTATAGTGCGGCCATTACTTTAAAAGTTGTTTAACTCTTCCGCTACACTCTGTGGCCGCGCTGCGGTGTATAGATAAATGCCGAAATATAGTTCGTCGGTCCCCGAAGAAAATAATGACCAACTTTTTAATGGCCAGATGTTCCAAATTAAGCTTCTGGTTACAACTGTTACTGCGTTTCGGTTATGAAATTTAATTGTTGTTTTGTTTTGTTTATGAGTGGTGAAAGGTTTAAAATGAGTGCGGTTAAATAATATAACTTTTTACTATTATTGCGGAAAGCGGAAAATATTTAAGGTGATATTATATTCATTTTCAATCGTCTCGCGCTTCAATACCCCTTAGGTGCCCTGCAGTTTTTAAAGAGGTAATAGTGTGCCTTTTCAACCCTGTTTGCTTCTTAAGTGTATAACGTACCTCAATACAGGTTTAAAGTTTGAAAGTATTTGAATTTTGTATTTATCGGGCTTATTTTACGGCAGATTTATCATAGATCTCCATAAGTTACTGTTAACTGTGCATATTTCAGCGTCGAGAGCGTAAAGTAAACTTAAAATGATGCCAGTGGTGTCTCTGCTTCCACAGTCGAGAATATAGTTGTGATTTCATTAATATATGTAGGATATTTACGAGATTTTACCACCACACCTCTCGACACAGAAAAAAAGCTCATCCACACATTGTTGACAAGTGGGCCTGCCGTACAACTCGATATAGCCGCACCTTCCTGCCCAACACTTGTCAACTTTGGAATGAGCTTCCTCCTGAGGTTTTTCCGCCGAGGTACAATATGGGCAACTTCAAAAAAAATGTAAAGAGGTATCTACAGGGTAGGCAAAGCATTGGCATCCCCGGGGACGCAAATGTCTATAGGCGACGGTAACCACTTAACATCAGGTGGGCCGTCTGCTTGTTTGCCTACAGTTACATAAAAAAAAAAAAAAAAAAAAAAAATATGTTGCGGGATTTGATGCTTCAAATACTGTAGTATATTCAGTGGGTTTGGATTTATGGAATCGGTGAGGGACATTAAATCTAATGTTATAGTTTTTTTTTGTTTGTTTATACCGAATAGGCTCTGAAACTACTGAACTGATTTTAATCATTTTTTCACCAATAGAAAGCTACATTATTCTTGAGTGACACAGGTTATGTTTGATTCTGATTAATAATATTTTTTTATGTGAAATAACAAAATTTGCCAATCGATTCCGAGAAAAACTGGCTGGTGCATTGATTTATCTAGTCATATTTATTTTAAGTTTCGTCGTATCGTACCATTCAGTAGGAAGATTGCGATACCAGTCGAAGAACCACTCGGCTTTTTAGAAAGAAAGAAAGAAAGAAAAACATTTATTTGACACGCCAAAAAGAAAACATTTAAAAATGGTTGTCTGTAAAGTCGGTTTACTGACGATAGTTGAACGTGTCAACGTCTTAAGAAAATACTGATGGAATGGTAGCATTTTTCAAAAGAAAATTTTAATTTCATTTGTTTAATAGATTTTTATGTATATATGCACTTGATACTCGATCAAAACATGTAAATGTAAGTATTAGCAGCTGTCCACGCAGACGCATCTTTCACGCAAGTAGGAGAGAGACGGATGTCGAACGCTGCCGAACGCAAAGGCCGATTGTGCTTCTTTGTCGCTCGTTCCGCGCTCTCGCTTGCACTTGCACAAGCCTTACATGGAACGCCTCAGAGCGAGGTAACGCCGCATGAGTCATGTTTTTTCGTGCGTGCAGCCGGCTCTATCGAATTATAAGACGTTGACACGTCAAAAATGCACTTAAAACAAAAACATACGTAGTAATGTTGTAATAATAATAATAGGTACATCAAAGTTTTTTTTTATGTTATGTAGTTACGGAACGAGCCGACGGCCCACCTGGTGGTAAGTGGTAACCTCGGCCCATAACAACCGATGCGACTTGGGTCCTCCCCTACTAGGTACGACAAGACCCAAGTCGCATCGTATGCGCCCGTAACTATGAGACGTGAAGGTGGAATGTCTCAAGAAGACTCAGAAGTCTCAGAAGTAATTATGAGTCCTATCTATTTCATAATAGCGGTCAAATAGGTCGATGCTTATTGCTTAGCAATATGCCGATCTCAGTTGCGACTGAGACCGCAACTTTTACCTGTTCTGAAACCATTAAAAGTTAAAAGTTGGAACAACATGGCCGCCATGCGTCTACACGGTTACATTATAATGTTTTAATGAAACCCTCATTTACGTCACGCATTCCCGGTCTCTCATCCCGCAATTAATTCAAATATCTCCATCAAAACATTCATTAGAACAAACTTGCGAATATTTCTCATCTGCGGTAACACATGCGTATTAGGCATTCCTTCATGTTCCGCAGACAAGTCTCTACCTCTAGATACACTTTACATGTGACTGTGAATTCGTTTAATTTTAAACATAACCCAGAACAATTTTTTACAGACATAAATCGTCATAATTAATATTCTGACAATGAATAGTTAATAATAATAATAATAATGGTCGACACTTCACACACAGCGCCATCTAGCCCCAAAGTAAGCTAAGCATAGCTTGTATCATGGGAACCAGACAACAGATATAATACTTGTATACCTCTTTTTACATACATATAATACATACCAAACACCTGTTTCGGTTGTCAAACACCGGTTTGTCCTGTGGGAATCGAACCCACGACCTACAGCGCAGAAGGCAGGGTTACTACCAACTGAGCTATGATGCCAGTCAAATCAATGGCCAGTCAAGTCAATGGCTCTAATCGATCATTCCTTGTTCGATGGCAGAATGAGATCAGTCGTCGGCGAAATATCGAATCGATCATTTTGATTACTATCGACTGATAACTACTCAGTTGGAGCTTAATTTCAGAATAGAGTAGTATATAACTATATACACAATAAGTTAGAAACATATTTTTTATTATTGTTTGTGTGATTGAACAAACTAAAGTCCTCTCCACCAAAGTACGAGATGGCTCTAGTTGCAATACGTTGCTTCCATCACCCCGAGACGGGGATGTTACCAGAACACGAGTGCAACACTGCTTGGCGGCAGCATACTGCTGAAAGCATATAAGTTACACAGCGGGCGAGATAAGATTACATTTGCGCACAACATACACAAAAATGCATATAAATGACTTGAAAAACAAACTCGAATGCCACACGAAACTTCGTATGCCACAATTCATAGAAAAAAAAAACAGCCGCTGTGTTGAAATGGTTGATTGTGTCTGTCCTTAAAAGTACTCGTAAGTCAAATAAAATCAAAATCTCGCTGAATGTTTCCAAGAACTGTTCATTATGGTATGTTCTGCCCAACCTGCCTTTTGTTTATACTTAGAATAGAAAATCATATAACTCCACACAACACGGCCTTGCTCCGGTTAAAAGCACTAATATTTTATCTACCAGAGGTCGCAATCGCAACAGATAGCGTACGGAAGTAAGGAACAAGTAATGGACCAATTAAGGTGATGTCGCGACAAAATTCTGTCACTTTTACAATCCCTGTCTCACTCGAACCCGTCCTTTCCAGGCGCTATAAAGTGAAACAAACTTTAATAGCGTGGCTTTAGATTCAAGTTAGCTTTGTCACAGCGACAACAAGTTCTATCAAATGGATATGAGACTTTTTGCATTGCGATAAGAGTCAATATCAATTGCATGGATCCGCCTGGTTCATACACAGCGCAGCGAAGTGAGTTTGCTAAACGGTAATAGTTTTATATATTCTGTGCTTTTACGATCGCCGGCGGCTTTACGGTAGATGTTTTACGCAGAATATTTAGAGTGGTAATGAGCAAGCTATAGGAACTCAATTAGATCTGATTGTGTTGACTTAATGTTCATAATATAATATATTTCTTCATCTTAATAATTCTGAACATTCCCTATATGTGTTTAGCCAAGTCACCTTAAATCAAACAGTACCTCGGGAAGAGACATATATATTTCGTAAAAGTATTAAAAGTTCATAGTGTTAAATTATAACCTGTAGAAGTTTTCGAAAAACTAAAGTTTATTGTTCGAAAAGCTTCTGCCTACGCGGATCTGGCCGCGTGCACTAGGCAAATACCAAGAATCTAAACTATTCGCGGGTTCGACCCCCGTCCAAAACTACCTTAATTTTGTGAACCGAACATGGATGTTTCTACGGTGTCGGGGTATTAATATATGTATTTATAAAAGTTCATAAGAATTATTAATATGTACTATATGTATGTATTTACATAAAAATAATATTTCAGTATTATATCAGTTGTCTGGTGCCCATGATACAAGTTATGCTTACTCGTAGCTTAGTTTTGGGCTAGATACCGATGTGTGAAATGTCCACCAATTTTATTATTATTTTCTATCCGTTATCTAGTTCTCATAGTATGCTAACTAACCGAGATGGCTAGATGACTGTGTGAAATGTCCAGCAATGTATATTTATTATTTATTATGCAAGAAAGAGTAAACTGCTTGCTAGCTAACTAGCACTAGGTTCCTAACCATCCTTGAAAAACTAGCCTTGTGTACCCCGCGTATTACTCTTAGGTTGTAGAAGAAATATGTTCAGGACGAGAATGGAAGGATGTGAATCATGGTTAATTCTGTGGATTTACTGTTTACATTCAGCGTTTTGCATGTTGATGTATGACGTCGTTAAGTGTTCACTTGTGAGCACTGTTTTTATATGTTTATACTTAAGTGAAGACTGTAACATAAAAATGCACACCTGATGCTTATCAGCACCTTCCCAGCATCTAATTTCCCCACAGCCGGCACACAGATTTACTCTCTTAAAGTGAGAGTGAAAAGGTTTTAATCGTTCCATCATCTGGTTTCAATTCCGACTGGTAGATGCCGCATGTCAAGTTTGATACTAGGATAAGCTCGTATCTTGGCGCGTAATTTCTTTCAACGTTTTTAGAATTTAGTATTGCGCACATTTATTTTTTCAAGCGGTTCGATAAAAACAGTACGTTGTCTTAGATCCTTCGTTATAGCGGCGTCCAATCTGATACAAATTCAATCCATCGAAGTCAAATTGTTTTGGGCCCATTGCCTTAGCGAATTAATAATAAAAGGCACCACCTAAAAGTCTTATTTACTAATGGGGATAATTAAAGCATACAGAAATTGAAAATGTAATTAGAACATGTCTGTGGATGTGATGATTTTAATGTTAATATTTCATAGTAATCTAAACTTGTTTTTACATTCTGAGTTGATTGTAACCTTGGTTTAGAAGAAAGGTCGCGGGTTCGATCTCCACACACCACTGCCCACGCGGGCAAGCAAGTGTGAGCACAAAGTTTTTTGATCTTGGATGTTTGTGGTGTTTTTTCTTTGTGTGCCACCTGCGACCCAGGGAATGTATTTGTTTTTAAATCATATACCCAAGCGAAATAAATGTATGGTAATTATTATAAAATATACATATATATATATTAATATTTTTTATTTTATGCTCTTTACCAGGCAGTGAAATGACAAGAACTGAATGATGAAAAATGCAACGCCCACCCAAAAATAAAACGGCATTGCACTCGCGCAGTCGTTACTAAATTGTTATGACAGCGGTACTTTTGCTGTCCAATCTATTATTTTCTTTCCATAAAACGTCCATCCAATCGAATAAACAAATAAACCGACGCCTATAAAATTTTACATCAATGTCCGTTGTAATTCCACCTGGCGTTGTCATTCTCCTGGGAAGTGTGCGTAATAAACTTAACTCGTTTTGCCGTATGTGTAAAGAAAACATACGAATCGAACGAAAATTAATGACGCCGGAGTAAACTGTGTTTAAATAAATAAAAGGATACCCATACCTAATTAGGGGATGAGCCACGGTATATTGCTTTTGTTATGGCAGGTGTTATGCAGGCTATTGCCGTTACATAAATTGTATATGTAAATCATATCATATTAACATTACAAACGATAGTTAGCGCGTTTGTATTTTAAATGCTCCTTCACGCCGAAGTTACATAACCGATTTGGCTGACTTTTTTAACATAACATACCTAGTAGATTTAATCTAAAATGAAACGAACAATACCCATACACATGATACGAACATCAGGTTATTCCAAGGACTAGTATGTATTTATGTCTCAGATGAACGATTTCGTTTGAACATTTTTTATCAAAAATTGAATATTCACAACCCTAAATCTTGAAATAACATGATTAAATGGAAAATTTAAAACCAAATTTCACCATACCTTTCTTTTTCTACTAACAGGGTTCCCTTTGGCCACTTATCAATAGGAAAGACACAAAATATTATTTTTGTCATCTGCAAAATATTTTTTCCCCTAGCAATAAAGTCTTGTCGTTTAACTGCTGCTCTTTTCTACAATTATTAATTTATTATATGTAACATTTGACTGCTTAAAGTTATACATATAAACGAACTTAAGTAATCGCCCCCAAGATCCAGTATAAATGACGGCGGAGATGAAAATGAATAAAAAATTCGTTAGCTATATACAGATTAAGAAACGTTGTTAACAAGCTTTGTGATGTCAGAGCTGGGGGCGAAATCCACACATAATAAATTAATAAGGCCCAGCACTAAGCTGCTTAAGTAATTAAGAGCATTTGGATTAGTTTTTAGATATACAATTAATATGAAGTGAAACTCCTAAAATCCACAAAAATCCAAGGTGTAATGGTTTTTTATATATCACAGACAGTTTTATTTGATAATGTTACTTGATGTTTTGACGTCCCATACAATTATACTTTAGCAGCACTGCCAACAGAAGCCCTGATGAGAATTTGTGAGCTGAGCATAAAGTTTGTTGTCGGGTCTTAGATGTTTATTTTGTATGCCACCTGCGACACAGGAAATCCTAGTGCAGGGGTATGTGTGTTGTGTTACGTCTGATATGAGCCCCTGATGCACAAATCAAATGTTTAGATGGTAGTGTCGCACTAAGTCAGATTTTGCAACAGTGCTTGACAGCTGATTTTGAACAAGAAATTGTTTATTTAAATGAGAGTAAGTTTGCGAGTAGTGTGTACATGCTTAAGATGGAGGTTTAGATTGAAGACAAGACATAGATGTTGTCGATCAGCGATCAGCTGATTGAATATTATACAGCGATAGAGTGATTCCAGCTAAGCAATTCAGTTGAATATCAGATTGAGCGCTCAGACGCTATACATAATGAATATCGAAAGCAGTCAATTTGAAATTAATTAAACAGTCAGTCGGTCGTCAAAAACCTCTTTGATTGCGATCGAGATAAAATGCTAAATACCTGTTGTCTTTACACTGAAGAATTTTCGGGGATGCGAAGCCTAAAATCTGTCCGCCTTTTCAGATATGTAGAGCCCTTTCGCAAAAAAAAATCGCACCCTTTACAGTAAATTTGGAATGTTATTGAATTCTATGAAAATTGAAGAATATTAGGGATGGCACAAAATATAAAATCAATGAATTATAAAAATATATATTGTTTATTTAGAGTTCTTCTTACTTTACGAGTAGGCTATTATGTAATGCCGATTCTATATTTAATAAAATTATCTTTTAAATTAAAATTTGATATCTTAAAAATATTTAAAACGTAAAATAACCTCCATTTTACCTGATAGTCCTGCTTGCCTGTGTATAAACAAATAGCCCTTTAAAAAGGAAGTTATATTGCATTTGAGACGGCTTTATCGATAATTATTACCAGCCCACTGATGCAATGTGGAGCTATTAAAAATGTTTTACTTTGAGTTAGACACAAATATAATATTAGCTGATATAAAAACAGATTCACATCCCGCGGCAGATTAAACATTAGTACGGTGTTTCACTTGAAAGTCGGCATTATCAGTACTGCTGTGTCCCTCGGGCGCGGTGTAATTCTACGGAGAAGCTTCGCGATGAAATAAGCGGTTATTTTGGAAATAACGCGTAAAGACGTGTGATAATTGGACTGGGCCACCGGGGCGTGCAATGACCCAACCGAGAAATAAATATTTACTGAGAAAATAATGAACTTAGGATTCGGATCTTCTTCTTCTTCTTCTTCGAGTCACCGGTTCTCTCGGACCAGTGTGGTGAAAGGATTGTAAGTGCGCCTCAAAGAGGCTCCTTTCGTGCACTCGACACATATCTTCGAATTTTTAGTTCTAGGACATGTCGGTTTCCTCACGATGTTTTCCTTCACCGTTTTGAGAACGTGGTACCACGTAGGATTCGGATGACTATAGCTGTGTGCCACTGAATTGGCAGTCCTGGGTTCGACACCTGGCTACGGCAAATATTTGTGAGATGATCATGTGTTTTAGGGTTTATGTTGTACTGTGTAAATTCTTTACCATCACACATTGTGTTAAAATACTAATGAACAAAAATCATTTGCGTAATATTATCTGGGTTTAGAAATTAGTCTTAAATATACCTCTACGTAAGCACTGTTATAGGGTCTGAATCATTGCGATGATTTGAGATTATCATACTGATGATGAATTCACTGTCTGCCTCGTTTATATTTTGCCAGTGACAAGATATACTACTATTACTATTTAGTTTTATGTTAGCCTAGTAGATGAACCACCCTAAAGTTAAATTTTCTTTTATTCACATAATTGAAATATTACGTGTTTTTAATTTTTTTATAATCCAATAACAGCAAAAAACAAAACTAAAAAAATTTACAAAATTCTCACTATTTTTTATCACTCTCAGTTCTGAACTCCGGGGCTGGAACGGTAGATCTTCTGCTAGGGTCATATAGGATGTCGAGGCGGTAGGCCTTAGATTCCGCTTTACCGATAATATGCCGGCTGAGCTCCCTTGGTTCTTGACTGTTGTAGAACTGTGGGAAGAGTAGCTCTTGTGAGTGTAGAAACAGTTTACTCAAATCGAAAAATATTGGCCTCATTGCTCAGTAAATATATCTATGGGGATTCGTTTCGTACCTAGGACAAACGATTTTATGATGAACATATATATTTATTCCGTCTTTGATGTTTGTTACGTTTCTGTGTATTATATTATTACATTACATATTTTATGCAGTAAAACTTGTGCCAGGTTTGACCGGGAAATACTGCTAACTCACCAATCTCTTCCGCCAACCAGTAACGCATACACATTACTGTGTTCTGGTTTGAAAGGTGTGGTTGCCGGTAAAATGACAGGAATGTGAAACATTCCACGTTCAGTCTCAAAGAATGGGTACAACAGTGTTACATATCTTCCCATACCTAAGTAGGGGAGGACACCAAGACGTATGGTTTTTGTAATGGGCTAAGTTTACAGTGTGGTCTTGCTCATTCCGTAACATATTCACAAAGTACATAATAGCGTGGTGGTCTAGTGGTACTGTTTCAATCCGGAGGTCGCTGGTTCACATCCTGACGTGCACCTATGAGTTTTTTGCTTGAAAGATTGATGTGCACAATACCACGTTCTCAAAACAGTGAAGGACAATATCGTGAGGAAATTAATATGTCCTAGAACTAAAAATTCGAAGACATGTGTCAAGTGCACGAAAGGAGCCTCTTTGAGGTGCACTTAAATCCTTTCACCACACTGGTTCTAGAGATCCAGTGACACTTATAGAATAGAGATTATAATAAATATGCAATTATAAATAAATACATAAGGATTCTGTAAGTATTTTGTTTCCATAGTACAAGCTAGGCTTAGTTTGGGGCCAGTTGCGTGCTCTTATTTCCGTCAATATATGTTGTATATAGAAATTTCTTACTGAGGCTATGCTTATCCAATTTATTTTGAGGCAATTAGTTTACCTGACTGCATTCACTAGGGAGTGCAAAAGTTACGTTAAAATATAATAGGAATCATTTTGCGCAGCGAAACGAAAAACCGACTTCAGCGCTAATTCGAGAACGATTCGTCGAACGAACTCGCATTTGTATGACATATTTTTTACCAGTTATTTGGTTAAAAAATCCAAACTTCTGAACCGATTTTATGAAATTTATATGGGACTAATTTGAAAGGATATCTTTTGAAATAAAGAAAGTATTTCTTGAAACGGTTTATATATAATTATGACGGCGATATAAGGTAACAAATATATAAAAAAACACAATTAAAGATCCCCCCCCCCCCCCCCTCCCCGTTTAAAGTCATTTGGAAAATAATTTAAGATTGATGCGAACGGATCGCAACCTCTGATGGATATGTAATATTTCAGTTCCTAAGACTTACGCCGTTATAATGGCCGGGGTACCTTTACCTTAAACGAAGTCTTACAATAATGCAGTCCGTAACTGACTCACATAAGAAAAGCCTTAATTCCACTATCTCACTACCAACACAAAGGCGATTACAATGAAAACTGTATCAATTTTCCTTACCGTTTTCGGGTACCGTGGGTTGTTCCGAAACATTTAGAGCAATTTTGTCGTTTTGTCTGTAATTGATCTGTCAATTACATTCTATTATACTGCTAGATCAATTACATGAGATAGATAACTGGTGTTAAAAAATAACTAAAATATTATTTTAAAAATATATATTGGAGTAGTGTGTCTACCTATACTTAAAATAACTATGAGGGACAGAACATAAATTATAATATGAAAAAACAACTAAATTAACGCAATAGATCGCGACTTGTGGTATAATATTTTTTATTTATAAGATTTATTAATGAAAATACGAAAATCAGACTGAAACCTCTGAAAACAGAAATTATTCATTATTTTATCCCTCTTGGCAGAAAATGGACACCGAAAGTTATAAAAGTGACAGCGACGCTATAAAATGAAAGGATTAAAATTTCTTCTTAATTGGCGGAACGAACTGACGGCTGACCTGATGTTAAGTGGTGACCATCGCCCCCATAGACAACAGCCATGACAAAAGTCCCCTCCACCAAAGTCCGAAATAACTCAAGTAGCATTGCGTTGCGTCCATCACCTCGAGGCAGGGATGTTACATCATGCTTCTACAATTTGACTATCTAGATACACTGATAATAAAAAAATATAATAAAATAAATATATATTACGCATTATTACGGATACATATATAATTTTGGACCCAGGGTGGAAATTAGACCCACACTTGCCTTTTTTTACTTTCACCATTCACCTATTATTCGCCGTTCAGGCAGCCGTACCAAAGTGCCATTTACGCAAACTGTAACATAACGCAACGGCTAACGGCGGAACGTTACACGATAACGTAACCATTATCGTGCGTTACAACGGCACAAGTGTTCAGTTTACAACATCTGAACCTTATTACAATGCAGGAGAATTCAAATTTGTTACACGGAGAAACTAATCTCATATAAACAACATTATTTATATGAGTAAAACTTTTATGCAGCATCTACTAATAATACTAGTTTTCTTCTTCGATTCACCGGTTCTGTCGAACCAGTGTGGTGAAAGGATTGTAAGTGCGCCGCAAAGAGGCTCCTTTCGTGCACTCGACACATGTCTTCGAATTTTTAGTTCTAGGACATGTCGGTTTCCTCAAGATGTTTTCCTTTACCGTTTTGAGAACGTGGTATTGCGCACAGTAATCTTTCAATCGAAAGACTCATAGGTGCACGTCGGGATTTGAACCGGCGACCTCCGGATTGAAACTCGGGGGTCAGTACCGCTAGACCACCACGCTCTCAATATACAATAATACTAGTGTCACTGACTCTCTCGAACCAGTGTAGAGAAGGGATTAAAGTGCGACTTGACCATGTCTTTGAATTTTTGCTTCTAGGACATGCCAGTTTCTTCACTATGCGTTCCTGCAACGTTTTGAAAACGTGGGATTGCATAAATGATTTTGTCGAATAACTTTACAACTTGGCATTAGTATAAAAGCAGCAATAGGACTTCCCATTCTTAATCAGAACACCAATATCGCATCGCACCGCACCCGTGACCGTGAGATAAACCGTTCCTGTAATTTCGCTGACGCCTATTACCTGGAATACAGCAATACGCAATACTATGAAGTAGCAGCAGAAATGGGTAAGGTGGTAGAACTTTCCAGAAGAACTCTCCAATTTCAATTAGTTGAACTAAAACTTACAGTTCTTGAATCGTAATCTTTCCTTAGCTGTCTCACTTTGTAGTCTCTTGGGCCCCAGTCTTCAGATGGCGTGAACACACACCTCCAATCCTGGTTAGGAAGACAGTTGATAATAATATCAGTTGTAAAGGTAATATATCGGTAGCGTACATGGCCACACTGGCTGTCTAGGCGGCCATTGTTTTATCACTTACACCGCGGTACAGGAAAATACCACGAAACATAGATCTAGATAGGGAACTTTACAAATTACATTAAAATTTGTTACACTGGTTTAAGCGTCAAAGTGTTCCCAGACAGAGTTAGTTTTCAATTTATAATGTTAGTAAGTATGGATGGATACGGATGTATCTAAGATTTATTACCTTTCTGTCTCTCCAAATGTAACAGAAGACAGTGTAGATGATCCCAAGCCCAATTGGTATGAGCATTAGGGTCACGACAATGAGAAATAAATTAAAAACGTATATCTTAGATTCAAATATCTCTTCAATGTGAATCATAACAACTAGAAAATTGTAATATTTTACCTGGAAATTAAGACGTACTTAATTAACGACAAAATATATGCAAATTTTCAAAAAAAAATACCAAGTAATGCAAAGCTTATGGAAAACTTATTTGAGTGCGTTTACATACTTTAAATATGATAAGCACTGTCAGAGAAATGTTTTCATTGCACTGGGTGTAGTAAGGTAACATTGCCAGTAACAGTAATGTTAGCCATGCATTGCAACTATGTATATAGTACCTATAACCCGGCAAAACAGTAAGGTAATTTGAATAATATACCATTTTGAGCCACTTTCTGCAGAAAATAATATAATAATGGTAATATTAATAATAAATCTTTATTGTTATTGCACTACACACGAGTAGGAACAATCAATTAATTTTATTAGTATTGTATTCGAAGCCATCGTCTTCTCATCCAATCATAATTGAATTTGATTGGTATCACAGCTCAGTTGGCTGTAATCCTACCTTCTGCGCCGTTGATCGTAGGTTCGATTCCCACCCAGGAAAAACATTTGTGTGACGATCACAGATGTTTGTTCTATGTCTAGGTATTAGTATTTATTTATACAGTATAAGTATATGAGTATTATATCAGTTGTCTGGTTCCCATGATACAAGCTATGCTTAGCTTACTTCGGGCTAGTTAGCACTGTGTGATATGTCCATCAATATTTATTTACATATTGTATTGATAGTGCTTATAAAATATAATTTCTAATTGGCTGGCCAGTAATAATTTCAAATGTAGGCTGGTTAGGTGCCATTTAATCCATAAGTACCCACGTGAAATCAAGTAATAATATTACAAATGCCTGTAAATATTTTGGTTCTAAAATAAGATTTCTTCATCGTTAATATTTACAAAATCATACACTCCCACAAATGTAGTATCACAATTGACAACAATTGACAATTGACACAAATATCCACCTCGTCTCAGATTTGATCCTCTGACTCTTGCACACACTGGATCTTTTCACTTTATAGGCATAAAAATATGTGATTCATTTCATGATTTCATGATTATTCTGCCGTACTTTAACTAAAAGGCCGTCAAGCCTAAATTGTTGTTTTTGAGATATGTTCGGAAAACTCTTTTTAATTCCTTTTAAATCCGTCACTTAACGGCCTACAATTTTTTTTTATATCCCTGGAACTAGTTATAATTTACAAACGTTTCAGACAGAAAGATAGAGAATTTTGAACTGTATCGCTCCCTATTAAAAAGTCAAAATTGACCTTTTGAGGGTTAACGGCTTTCTAGTTAAAGGACGGCAACATTATTGTGTGGCGCCCAGTTGATGTTAAGTTGTAATCCCACAACAGGATGTGATGTGAATTTTCACATAACTAGGTGGGGGACTGAAGCGTATTGCTTTATTAGGTATGGGAAGAGGAAACCACTTAACATCAGGTGAGCCAATATTATTTTATTATTTTTTAAACCAATATTGCTTACCGCATAATAAAAAGGAACGAAACATAAGAGCTGTGTCCTGACACGGCCTGGCGGAGATCCATAATGAAAGGTAAAGTCATCGACCAATCTACCAATCGGGTACATCCAATACAGCACTATACATTCAATAAGTATAGCTAAACCTTTAGTGTGCGTAGATATTGGATATAATTCTTCCTGAAAAGAAAATTAAATTAAATTGAAAAGCTTTCTGAAAATCCGTTTGGAGGTTTGGAGCCTCTAGGCTTTATAGCCCCAAGAGGCAAAACATCTATGTTCAACGACATATCATGAAAAATTCTGCGCAACTGTATCACAGTTTCAGAATCACCGAGTTTTGGAACAAATGTTGAACCACTCGTACATCTGTATTTTAGAAATTCCTTCGCTAGTACGCACTATCACCTAGTAAAAATACTCCATCAAAGTCATTACCCTCATGCGGCTTTGGCTTTACGTTGTCTGCAAGGATTACATTTAGATAATGGGGAGAAATCGTAAAAAAACCACTCAAGCTTCTATTAGGTAGTGTATATAAACATCCACATAATATTATAAACTTACCAAGAAATATGTTGAAATAAACCCCATTGCAATAAATACTAATGAAGCCAGCCATCTCGGTACTTTGGAAAATTCGCTAATAACAACTTCGACCGTGCATTCGAAAGTTACGACCTGAAATCATATTAAAACGATTAAAAAGTCTTATTCGAAAAACTAGTATTCGTTGTATAAAATCTGACTGTATTAAAACAGAAAACTCTATGCACACATCGCCGTCTAGCTCAAACTAAGCATAGCATAAGGTACTTACATACATTATTTTTCGTAAATACATACACAGTAAGAACAAACATCTATTTTCTTCACACATATATTTTTCCTGGGTGGGAAAAGAATACACTAACTAAAGCGCACAGTAGCATACAGTACTAGGTATTCGTTCTTCTACTACATATTTGACTGGCCTCGCAGCTCAGTTGGTAAGTCTGCCTTCTGAGCTGTAGGTCGTGGGTTCGATTCCCACCCAGGACAAACATTTGTGTGACGAATATATGTTTGTTCTGTGTCTGGGTGTTAATATGTATTATATGCATTTACAAAAAAAACGTATATAAGTATTATATCAGTTGTCTGGTTCCCATAACACAAGCTATGCTTAGCTTACTTTGGGGCTGGATGGCGCTGTGTGAAATGTCCACCAACATTATATTATTATATACTCCACAGTTTACCTTTCACTCCAAAAAAGCAGAGCTTAGAAGGCACACTTTCACTTTGTGGGTGTCAAAGTACTGCTACTTAGACTAAGTACTGCAAGTTAGACGTAAATCGCACTATTGTTTCCAGCTAGTAATTGGTTTACACGTTCTTCCAGCAATCAGTTCCCAATACAATACGACACCCAGGGCAACTTTTAGACACGAAATTATCAACAATCCTGGGTGATGGTTATAATAATGAATTTTAAACATACCATAGTCAAGAGTTCCATTATGAAATGTAACAACAAATATATAAATGTGTATATATCTCCCAGAAAGAACGTTGAAAAGTACATTGGCAAGATGAAAAGCGCAGCATTCTCCACTGTAACAAAAACAAGTTGTCGGATGAAAGCGCAGTTTTGTGCAGGACTAAATAATTGTTGAAATTTAAGTCTGAAAAAGCTGATTTAATACTGCGTTATTTTATACGTACAACAAATAAGGAGATTCGAGTTTAGTCGTACCGTACTTAAGTAAGGGTCATCATCGAATTAGGCTCTACAATCTGAGATATGAACATACAATGTTACATGTGCCTGTAATTACATCGGCCTCGAGAAACTGGAACGCATAATGTCAAAGTCAAAGTAAAAAAAAATATTTCTATAGAATTCATTAAAATGGCTTGGAAACGTCAATAATTCAAAACATAAGGTCACGCGTACTTATCGCTAAGTTTGACGCCTGTTCAAACCCTATCCGACCCTCCATGGGGAAGAGTTAGAATTAATGCTAATGGATTAGTGCTTGGCGGCATAATTGTGTTAGATAGCAGGACTTCCTTATATGATCTCGGCGTGTACAGTAGCTGCTAGGTACAAAAATCTATAGAAAATAAAACTTATTATTTGTTCTCACCAGAAGGCAGGAAAATAGGCACTTTAGCTATACTTTCACACCGCTGCTTCACTTGATATGAGAGCAACGCTTTGAATATGAAATATATTGCGTTTGATACAACCAGCACTGCACTGTCACGTCCCGGTAATATCTGAAATGCAAAATAGAAGCTTAATTACAATCTTACATCATAAAAGAAACAAGTGAAAATTCAAAATATGTTTTAATATTCTTATTTTAAACTAAAAAGTAAGTTTAAAAGAAGACAAAAAGTAGTTTTAATATAAGTTGCGCTTTAGTTTATTATAATATGCACTTTAGTTTATAAAAGAAAAATAATAATAATAATATAAGCCTTTATTGCTGAAACATATTTTTCTTTTTCGTTACACTACTTTAGCTATCTTAAACATTTAGTTTGGTTAGCTTTAGTTTATGCTTCACCAAAAGATGACTCGTTAATAATTATAGAAATGTTTATAATTTAGTTCAATTATATTAAAAAAAAAACTTAAATAATAGCTGCAAAGGCTATCACGATAGCCAAACTGCGCTTTAGTAAACATATCGCATTATCGGCTGACGTTACTGGTTTATGGAGTGTACCAGCCCAATCATTTTTAACACGAATGCAAATTACCAATCCTGATGCAAATCTGCTCATTTCCTGTATAGAGACGACCTTGCTTTGACACCTGACATCCTCGATCAAGGAAGCGGCGAACAAATTCTAGACTTCACTAATTCTCACCTCTTGAGTACTTCTAGCAGTTAAGACGTGAAGAACAGGCGGGGTACTCAACGATTCAGCAAAGAAATCCGGGTCAGCATTCTGAAATTATTTTTTGTTGCTCTTAGTAGCAAGTAGAAATAGCCTATCTGTTTTAATCTAGGAACATTACCTTGTTACCGTAGTTTTTGTTTGTAAGATGAATAAAAATTTACAGATCCATACATCCACATACACAAAAAAAGACACACTTTTAAAATAAATAATTATATATGAGTAATCCTTCAAATACTGAGATAGAACTTCTGTTTTTATTTCTTATAGTTTTATTACTGATATATTTACTATATTTGTAAATAAACCTCATGTTTAGTGACGTAGGTATTCGCAGCGCCTTGGATTTTTCTCGGCTCATAATTATCTTCCATAAAAGAATCAAATATAAGATATACAAACGACATCACATCCATTGTAACGGTGCACCAATGTACTGCGTTCAGAATCTGAAATATTAATCGTTGATCATGCAGGGAAACCCAGGCTTTTAATAGTGGCCCAACCAAATTAAAGAAATACAACGAAAAATATTAATGAATAAAATGTGAAATTAATTTGTTACGTAGTTAGTTTTCATTTCATTTCATTCATTTCATTTGACTGGCCTCATAGCTCAGTTGGTTAGTAACCCTACCTTCTGCGCTGTAGGTCGTGGATTCGATCCCCACTCAGGACAAACATTTATGTGAAATTTGTAATATTGATATTTGTTTGGGTGTTAATATGTATTATATGTATGTATTTACAAAAGAAAAGTATATAAGTATTATATCAGTTGTCTGGTACCCATGATACAAGCTATGCTTAGCTTACTTTGGGGCTAGATGGCGCTGTGTGAAATGTCCACCATTATTTATTTATTATTATTATTATTATTATTCCATACATACTTTTAAAACTATTTAAAATTAATTAATTATTAATTAATTATTAATTAATTATTTAATTTTTTTTATTTTTTTTAACTATTTAAAAAAATTACATTAATATACATTATTGGTAACAACCAAACCCCAGACAAATTCTGATAAAGCTAGTTTTACAAAAAAAAAAATACAGTCATCTCACCTTCCAAAATGTTTTCTTGAATATTTGCTTGTGACATAAAGCGATCAGTCCCCATACAAAACTTGCATGGAATAAATAATAAGTTGTTGGAGCTAATATTTTGTCGCTGAAAACAAAATACACTCCAGAGCAAAAAACTTACGTACTTATTTATTTTTTCTCTCTTAAATGTTTATCACGACGCGCACAGATATGGAATCAATACTTACAAACTTCCCCACGTAGGTTTGTCGATGTAAACTATGTAAGAATTTTAAATAGTTTTCATAGAAAGTGGGCTTATTTACTACGTTACTTCATGTATGTAATCAACAAATAGTAAGTACGTAAGTAGTAGCTGAAAAAATGTAATATTCACCTAAAATACTCAATCTGCACTAGTTGCAACCATTCTTTGTTTTCGGTTATGTAATAATAGAACTCATAATAACCCACAGTCTTATTCTCAACTCTTCTCCCAAAGTCTACGAGATTGTAACAGCTCACGTTGATAAAGTCTAAATGGAATCCATCTTTTGGACATCTGTGAATCGGACCAATGATTGAAGTATGAAGAAGTCTTTTACCTTTTTTTTTTTTTTTTATGTTATGTAGTTACGGAACGAGTCGACGGCCCACCTGGTGGTAAGTGGTAACCTCGGCCCATAACAACCGATGCGACTTGGGTCCTCCCCTACTAGGTACGACAATACCCAAGTCGCATCGTATGCGCCCGTAACTATGAGACGTGTAGGTGGAATGTCTCATGTGCCTGTAATTTCACCGGCAACCACACCTTTCAAACCGGAACACAGTAACGCGAACGCGTTACTGCTTGGCGGCAGAAATGGGCATGGTGGCAGTACTTCCCCGGACGAACTTGGCGAGTTCTACTGCTCTTAAACTGCTCTTACCTGTTCCAAGGGCTCTTCAGGAAAACGCTGCCTATCAGATAATCAAGGAAAACGAGTATAATATTTGTGTTTTTTATCACTTCAATTACGCTTGCTATGATAAAATAGAATTTTGTACCTGAAACAGGCACGGGAGCATTAATCTATTGTACATTTTCACGTTCTAACTAATGATGTATTTGAGTGACACAAAGTGACAGAGGTCTGAGGCTTTCCAATTCTAGTGCCTGTGTTTCAAAGTTACGAGCGTCTCTAGGGGAAGACCCAAGTCCTATTGTTATGGGCAGAGGTTATCACAATACAAGATGGGCAATCTGCTCGTTCCGTAATATTATCACTTAAAAACCTGTAACTCGTAACCTAGAACCATGATAGAGGAAATCTATTAATTCTAGGTTTTTTTTGTCAAACATGCTTGAACCACCCATTACTATGGAAGGCTGGGCGAATAGTTCAGGGTTCAGACGACATCTATACAAATAAATGAAATTGGTGTGTCTGTTTGTAATATTAAAATAACCGCTTTTTACTAAGTGCATATGGATGTATACACGGTACATATACCAAAACAACATTTTTACAAATTTTGTCTGTCTATCTGTCTGTCTGATGTAACAAAGAGTAACTTAGGCTACTTTTCCGAGGGTTGAAATAGGGGTGCGTGGTTAAACCGAATTCCACGCGGACGAAGTCGCGGGCAACATCTAGTCGTAAATATATATATGGGTAACCATTTTAACAAACAAACATTTATTTTTCACTTACCATACATAAAAGGTACCATTTTAGATGTATATAAATGCTCTTCAGGTACGTAGGAAGCCAAAAAAACTTGAACAAAGTCATGAGAAAAGCTTTTGAATATTGTATTTGCTATGTATACCCAAAATAATCTAAAAATAAGAAGAATGTTTAACATGTCTATCCAATTAGAATTAGTTAGCCCACGTTGCTCGCGTCCGGAGGTGATTACCTTGCGAATCCCTACCAGTCTCCCCCGGGTGGTGCGAAAGTAGCAACCCAAAGTAGCAGTAGAGCTTGAGCTAAGTTCGCCCGGAGAAGTACTGCCATTACACCTGGTAATCTGCCACGAAGCAGTGATGCACAAGTATTGCTGTGTTCCGGTGGAAGGGTGACGGTGTAATTGCAGGCGCATGAGACGTAACGTCCCCGTCTCGGGGTGATGGACGCAACGCAATGCGACTTGAGTCATCTTTCACTTCGGACTTGAGTCGTATTGCTGTTTTCTATGTGAGGCGGTTACCACTTAACATAAGGTGAGCCGTCAGCTCAATCTGTCATTTGTAATCACATAAAAAGTTATTTGAAAAAACCATCTACAGAGGCACAGACCTACTATATACACTCAAGCGAGAGTGTAAGTTTGTCAGTCGATCACGGTAGCACAATTTGCGATACATACTTATATGTTATGCCTCAAACGTTTTAGTTCTAGGACGTGTCAGATATTTCAAGACATTTTATAGAAATAAATTTTAAAAATATTGTTAACATGGCATTAGGCACATGTATTTTTAACTCAGGTTACCTAATAATAAATCAGTTACGCACGCAATTAAATAAATACATTTATTAATACGTAAAAAAACCCTTCGAATTATAAGCAGAGATTCACTTCGTTCGGCAATCGAGGAACCTTAAGACATGACAAGTTCTATTTGATAACTCAGCATTAAATTTTTGTCAGTAAACCTTTTCCAATAAACCTAAAAATATGATAAATCTTATACTTAGATATTCTCAAGACTAAATAAAAAAAATACCTGTTGAAGGACATTTGATGCATGCTTGCCATTTGAGTTTTATTTGCAGTCGAAACGTAATTTCTGATATATGAAAATCTTTCATGCTTTGTTGACGGAATGATCAAACGCTTTGATGGTGTTTCTTTCTGAAAATAACCCCTGTAGTGAACCAAACAGTCTTCATTTTATATTAATAAAAACTGTATTTAATTCAGCTAATAAATTAACTAAATAATAAGTAATTTCACTGACTCCTAGGTACCTATAATTCAGAAAAACTAGGGTAGGGTCGACTGCAATGATAACGGGCCACACTTTGGATCTTTTTAACCATTCCTGGTCGTAATGCAGTAAAAAAAATAGTTTTACCTTTTGGATTAGATGAAGGTGATAGTTTTGATACTGAAGAAACAATTTTGAGGACTCCCGTTCCAGAGAAATCGAGTTGGCCTGCGCGAAGTGCCATTGCGTCGTAGATCTCTTCCGTTCATCATCCTCGATACCGTACCCAAGGTTCTCGTCCATTTGCAAATAACACCGCCGTCTTATATATAAAACATATAACTTGAAACTGTTACTCGGCCCACAATATGTTTAGACAGCACACATCATTTTTGCATAATAATTTTGACAAGACGAAAAAGAGTTATGTGTTATTAGGTGTTGTCTACAAAGTTTTTAATCGAATTCTAAGAAGGTTAGTCCATGCAGGCATAGAGATCTGAAGATAAATGTTTATAATTTTTTCAGTACCAGTAGAACTTGTGCTAAGTTCACCCGGAGAAGTACTGCCACCGTACCTGGTTATTTATAAATAAAAATAATGGTGGACATTTCACACAGCGCCATCTAGCCCCAAAGTAAGCTAAGTATAGCTTACTTTACAGACAACTAATATAATACCTTTATACTTTTCTTTTGTAAATACATACATATAATACATATTAACACCAGACACAGAACAAACATCAATGTTACAAATGTCACATAAATGTTTGTCCTGAGTGGGGATCGAACCCACGACCTACAGCGCAGAAGGTAGGGTTACTAACCAATTGAGCTATGAGGCCAGTCGTTTAATCTGTTTAATCCTTTGAGTTATTATCGCGTTGGTCTCTGCTTAAACGAAATTCAAATAAACCGACGACATCTTTAGTAAGTTTTATCATTCTTATCATATAAAGTAGTTGACATTCATCAGATAAAATTACAACTAAATGTTGGAATAATATTAAAGTATGACTTTACTGCCCGAAACAACATAATAATGTAAATTCTCATTTTCAAATTACACAGAACGGTACAAAATAATTAATTCTTCTATCATAACATAAGAGCTCACCGAAACCAACTAACATGATTGCTTCATCAGATTTTACATTTTCACTGACGTAATAGGGATGTGGTATGCCAATAAAAACCAAGCCCATTACGGCTCTAAGTTCACTGTCAAATGCTTGCAAAGAGAAAAGGGGTCCCGAGTTGACCGGATACATTGCCGGACAAAACTTGTTCGCGCAATTCCCATGGCCGGACGTTACTCAGTTGAGCCAGAGGGAATTGGATGTCAATGTGTTGGGGTCCATGAGGGTCTTATTCAGCTTCGTACCAAGTCTGCATGCAACGGATAGAATTTCTGATATTTAGTGCTTTCTATTTTAAAATTTCGGAAAAATTAACCTTGCCTCGAATAAAAAAAAAACAATATTACCTTCGATGATACCTATGATTTTAACAATATATTTTTTATGATACACATCATAAGCCAATTGGCCTCACAGTTGGTTTAACTCTGCATTCTCTCAGGTTGTAGGCTCGATTTCCACCCAAAAATTGGGTGGCGAATTTTTATTTTTTATTATTCTGTGTCTGTTATCGGGTAATATTAATATAAGAATGTGTATAAAAAATAAGTCTAGTATCAGTAATCCCTTTTTAACAATATAAAATAAGCTAAGTATATAGAGGTAGATGGAGCTATGTTAAATGCTCATCAAAATTTATTTGAAAAAGGAAAATGCCTATGCCCTCTATTTTTCTTTTGATATATAAAATAAAATAAAATTATTATATAAAATATCTGGAATTCGATACGTACATGATGAAAATTGTACGGTACATCCCTATCGCTTACCAAATTGCAATTCGGTGAATTCCACGTTTCACCAATTGTAGTTTAAAAACGGGGAATTACCCAAAACGCTGCAAGCTCTTTATTATTCCCTCAGCGAGTGTGCCACGAGAGAACCTATCATGCAACGCTCATTACTTGGAGTTAGGAATACTTACATGTATGAAATTGTATTTAGTTTACAAATTAGAATATATTATCCTGGCTCCTTTGGGATATTGCCCCGGCTTGCGATATTCGTTATAACAAAATAGTAGCTATGGAATCGTATTACAATCTATACAAATAAATAAAACTGGAGTGTCTGATTGTAATATTAAAATAACCGCTTTTTACTAAGTGCATATAGATGTATACACGGTACATATACCAAAAACAATTTCTTTTTACAATTTTTGTCTGTCTGTCTGTCTGTTTGTCCTGGCTAATCTCTGAAATGGCTGGACCGATTTTGACAGGACTTTCACTGGCAGATAGCTGATGTAACAAGGACTAACTTAGCTACTTTTCCGAGGGTTAAAATAGGGGTGCGTGATAAAACCGAATTCCACGCGAACGAAGTCGCGGCCAACAGCTAGTTTTAAATAAGGTCTCAGTTTCTTATTTTAGATTGAGTTCTAACCTTCAGAAGAAGACGTGTAATTATTTATGTCAACTAAAATTTGAACATCAGAAACACGTTTTTAATAAGTACGAAGAAAGCTAATAAAGCTAATTACACGATAAGCGATCTTTCTGGGGGCTAATAAACCGGATATCATGAAGGTTCGACGGCGGACGAATGTGCCGGCTCAATCAACGTCCGGATGAACGGTGGGTATTTGTTAGTTTCATCTGAAGCCAGTGCTCGTTTTTCTACCTGAAAATATAGAATTATTGATCTGAACTGACCCTAATACAGAAATACAATATGCGCGAGGAGATACATAGTAACAGAGCAGTAAAAATAGGTTTGTAAAGTTAGCCTTATCAGTAGGCACACAAGAAAGTTCTATTGAAGCACTCAGATGTCCAAAACTGAGTTTTAGTGTGATAAGACTGATATTGACTGGCCTCGCAGCTCAGTTGGTCAGTAACTCTGCCTTCTGAGTTGTAGGTCGTGGGTTCGATTCCCACCCAGGACAAACAATTCTGTGAAAAGCATCGATGTTTGTTTTGTGTCTGGGTGTTAATATGTATGTATTTACAAAAAGTGTATATGTATTCTATCAGTAATCTGGTTCTTATAGTACAAGCTATGCTTAGTTTGGGGCTAAATGGAACAAAATCTTCTTTCTGAGGTCTACTAAAATGCAACGATTGAATAAAACCAGTAAGAAATTGTAGTGCAAAAAAATTTAGTTTTAGAGATTATATATATGGACAACTATTAATTACAAAGTCATCGAAGGTATTTTGTTAATGTATCATGAATCTTTTTATTAAAAAAAAAAAAGAAAATTAAAAATAAGCTGTTACAGTACAAAATTCACCTCTGGCTCCTAGAATCAGTTGCCGGATGGCGTGAATGCAGTTCGATACGGAACGCAACGGGGAAAGAATTTTAGCGAGTTTAATTTAAATTCTCCAGTTTGAAAATTCCCCTAACGGAAACTATGTTGGTACCTACTGACATCGCGAACTTTTCAAAGCAAAATTTGAACGCCTTCCTTCTTGCTTTAAAATATGTATTAGAATTAAGCCTTGAGTAAAGATATATTTTATTTTGAAAATGCACATTTTTAATAACACGAGGGAAGTGCGTTTGAACTGGATTGATATAACATACCAGCATGTAACGTAGATTACATTTCCAAGATTGAACACAGTTCCATAGTTATATCACTAAGCAAATTTATCAGCACACACATTTTACAATGAAATACAATTTATTAGATTACTGCCAGAAAGTTGAATTAGGTAAGGTTGGATTTCTTTCCTGTGATAAACTATTTGTATAGTTAATTCTATTGCTAGGAGTTGTAGGAGGGATGAAATTCACTTACATGAGAAACATTTTAGACAAATTTTATGTTTCGGTATAGACAATTTTAAACATAAACTTATAAAGTAACTTTTTTTTACACTACCTTCTATACAAATTAAGATTCGTGCACATAAAAAGACAAGCGCAACAGAAACGGTTAAATTCGACGAGCCACAGTCTCCCTTAACGCAGCTGGGTAACAATTCATTTGAAAAACTTGTTGTGTTTTTCTTATTTACCCTTTAAGATAGAGAATGAGTCTGCATTATATACTTCCTTTAGTAATTTATTAAATATTTGTACTCCTTTAAAACAAATTGTTCTTCCACCATGTACGCACATTAGGAGCTCTTTAATTCAGTAGTGTTATTTCATGTATAGTTTCGAGAGGGCAAGTGACATGAGGAGCAGAGCTACACCTCACTGTAACAGATACTTCTCTGCCTACCCCTTCGAGATAAATTTCACATAACACTGTTTCGTGAACTGGCGGCTCCGATTCGCAGAAACCCGCTGACGCAACGAAATAATGAAATATGTCGCACGTTTCACTTCGATTCCTTTTCTGGTGTCAGCAAGTTCGCGGAGCGGTCGGCATTTATAAGAAACCCCGGGTTTATTCAGATCCAGTGTGGAACTATAATTAAAAAACTAGGAGTTATTTTGGTTTTTCTTCTAGATTAAATATCTAAAAGATATGGGGGGGTAATAATACAAAATTCAATGTCATATCCAGACATTAAAAAATAAATCTTAATTTTATATCTAGTATTTAGAAAAATACGAAAACTGGTTATGTACATAACATTTACAAAATAAAATTAAATCAATTGAGCTATCTCAATATATCTGTAGTATTTAGCTTTACTTCCCTTAGTATTTTTTCATTAATAAAAAAAATTTGGAATTGAACCTTGTAACTCGAAAAGATCTTGATTTCGTGATTAACTGAATAGGTCGCTCATAAGTAAGGTCTTTCCGCCGCTGAGCAGTAAAAATATGCATTGCCATGTTTGTTTCAAAGTTACTGATAAATTTCACACTCAGAGTTTTAGGAACAATATGATACCACTTATGTTTTCCCATACCTTACGAAAGGAGTGATAGGTATAGCTTTTTATTGACTCGACACTAAATTGGCCATCAGCCCGTTCCGTTACATTTTCCAATAAAAAAGTGAACAAATAAATCTGAATGTTAAATATTTCCTACTGGGCATATAGCCAAGTCTAGAAGTAAGTTCACCGGCCCCAAAACGAAAGACCACAATATCAATGTAAATTACAACTGACAACTCTCGACTAACACAACTTGATCCTTCATGCAAGTCACCACTCAAAAGCAATTTATTTCAGCCCACACTTACCATTGAAGGGGTGAATTCAATACAATAATAGTTTTCTAAGACCCCATGGTATACAATTTGCTACGATAATGCGCCCCAAACGTGACCTTCGTTTGCCACTATAAATCTTTTATTCGACGTTCCAATAGATATGTTGAATTGGACGAACGATCTTGATATTTGAAGATGTTACTACTGCATTATAATAGCCATTAGATAACGTGGTTAGACCTATAATCAATTCATTGATAAATAGCTAGACCAACAGAACCAGTGTTGTGATAATATTTTTTTGTGTAAAAGAACTAAAATCTCCTGAATGTTTTACAACAGTGTCAAAATCTGTTTAAGACTGTTGGACGAGAAAAGATGATTAACACATCAGTAACTACTTCCATATTCTCATTTTTCTATTCTTAGAAAACAACAAAAGTAAAATCATTCTGAAAATAATCGTTTGTGTTTCCCATAACATTTTTCCAAATCCTTCGCTCGAGGCAATTTTTTCCAGCATTTTACGACACCTTATTATTTAAAATTTCCCAAGTATCAAATCGTAAAGTCCTCTATAAAATATACGAAATCGTTTACACTTTCAAGAAATACCACACCTACCTCGCAGTGATTCGAGGCGCTTCATTTAAAAGAGACACGGCTTAAACTTTTTTATGCAGAACATAAATGGTACATCAAAAATGAGTAAAAACGGGACCCGTTGGAAAGCAGTGAAAATGAATATTGCCGGGAAAAAAGATGAAGAACCTCCGGTGTTGAAAAAGGTTCTGCACATCTCAAAGGATAAAGGTATTTTTTGCATAAAGCTTTTTCTTTTGCAATGTAGTATGTACAATGTACTTTAGTCCAAACTGATTCTATGAAGGTTCGATTTTGCAATAATAAAAAGAATAATACATCAGAAATAAACATAATAATGGGATGATAAGTTTTCCGATCATTAAATTTATATTCAATTATTTTAATAAATATTTAATTATTATTGGATATTTCTGTCCTTATGTCAATGAATGTGAAAACTATTAAAAAAGAAATTATAACAAAAAGGTATTCGAAAATTTTATCCAAAGCTTTTAAAGAAGGGTCTCTTAAGATGATATTAGTCATTTAACTTGAAGGGTATAAAAGTATAAGCAATCGTAAAATTAAAAATGGCTATTTTTAACCTTTTTCACCTTAGATACTCAGAGACATTTACTTCAGCGAATTAACAAAACGTTCTGAACTACGCCTCAACTCTCTTAAAACTAGATTTTATTGTCCAAATGAGTGTTAATGTTCGTGTTGGAACATTCTTTTATCGTTTTATTACATTGTTCTGTTATCCTGTGTCTTTACTTAAAGATTTAAACTAAAATTATGCCAAGTAAGCGTTAACTTATCGAAATCTGTTCTCCAAAAACCTTATAAATTTTCTTTCAATCAGGCATTTGGTCATATCAAGTTCTGTTTAGACACTGGCTAGGTGTTTTTTTTTTTTAAATCGGTATTGAATCTATAATATATTTCAATTTCGGTAGAAGGAATGGCGTGATAGCCTAGTCACTTGTAGTAGCAAGTTTTAGAATTTTATTTTTATTTTAGAATTTTAGGAAAACTTACAGGTCATATTAAGAATAAGTTATACATTTAACAAGATTAAGGCAAATAATAAGTTTCCACAGAATGCGTAAATATATATTTTTAACAACAGCTCACAGACGACCAAATTAATTAATAAACCACAGTACAGAAAATTGCTGCGAAGATAATATTGCTATGTTACACTGAAATACTACTTAAAAAAGTTATAACTCATCAAGCGCTTAAGGCGCATGCTAGATGTATAAAATAAATCTATATCTAGTAGGTCGTCATTTTTTCTAGCTGCTACTAAATTGAAACATTTGTTTGCCCTAACGAAGTCAATCTTGTCCGTAGGTTGTCCTAGGTAATGTGACATGAAGTTAGGCTATCTGAATGGAGCTATGTTAGTTCGCAAACCAATCGACTTCAGCTCAGGGCTGTCAACAAAAAATATAATATCATATACATAATAATATATATGATACAGACAGACGGGCCACGTTTCCTTGTAAATATTGGAGCCGCCTGAAAATTCTTCGTAGGTTCGTTAACATTTTATTGCTTCTAATATGTCTTAAAATCCGCACACCCCATACACGTACCGACCCAACAGCCTTCATTTGAGTGTTTTAAATGTTCCAAATCAGTGTTTTGCACAACAATTGTTGTTAATGTTGCGTTATTTTGTGTAACATAAGTTTAAAAACTTAGCTGAGGAAAACCTAGTTTACATTTTGACTTTTACTGTAAAAAAAATGTCCTACTATCAAATTTTGTCATCGTAGTTAAATAAAAATATTCGTTTGCGGGAAATGTTAGATTTTAGTTTTTTAAAGTTTGTCTTTTAAATTCGTATAGTTTTCTATTTTAATTAATGATTATGTACTCATATGAAGCGTATAAAGAACGGGAGAAGGTGTTTATGTCACCATTGCCTAAGAATAAACACAATGGTACTCAAGGTAAGACAATGGTATTTTTTTTATGTAAATACTATCTGGCTGCATGATAACTGGCTACCGTCGCCTACGGACGACTGCAACACTTGAGGTATTGCCAGCGCGGTCCTATCAGCTAATGGCCTTTTTATACCCTTTTTAAATTGTTTAATACTAACTGCTACAAAATAAATATTTCACCACAAGTTTTTGCAAAATAACTTCGGAGAAACTGAATATACCGTACACTATAATAATAATTGTGCCTTGCGGAAAAGCCACAAAAGAAAAACAGGTACTATATATTTGACGAAGAAGATGAAGTGAATCCTTATATTTAAAGTTACGCTGGAAAACTGTCCATATGGTTATGTACCTACCAATAACACTACACATACCTATGGTTTCTTATGTGTTATTTATGTAATTTATCATTTTAGATTAAACAATTGCCAAAATTAAGTCCATTAGTTCTATTCCATCCAATTGTTGTCTGTTAGGGATCGCTTTATAGCGATAAGACCGCCCATTGTTTCACTTTGATGTAAATATTTACTGATTGTCGTTATATTTATTTGAACATTAAAGTGCCATCTATCTCTCTAGTAACTATACGGTATATAGAACCACTATAGTAATATGTACCTAAGTAAATTTAATGATTTCTATAAAATTGACAAAAGATTATGTCACACAAGAAATGGTTAAGTTCATTGATGATAGGTTAATTAAAGATCTTTATATATTAGCTGTATTAAAAAGGAGGGTCTTCCTGTACCTAAGTATTGGAAAAACCAGGTCACTCCTTTCACTTGAGTACATGCATTATAGGTATAACAGTAGATAAAAACGAAGAATATATTGTTTTACACTTACATTTGAAATAGCTTTCGCTCGGCCAGTAAGCGTCGCACAAAAATGTATACGTGCAATTGTTTGGCCTGTAAATGTTGTAGCCAACCCTGTATTTATATTTATAATAAAGATTTAGCTATCTGTCTGACTTTCCTAGCAATATTGCCTAAAAATATTGCATAGAAGTCATACTGAAAAAATCCCGATTACTCTGCTACATTATAAACGAATATAACCTATTGATTAGATTGATTGGCTAGGCTACGTTTTACTCTATCACTTTCCGTCGTTGAACTTTCTATCAACCTTTTGATTATAAAATCCTTAGTTAAAGCCCTGGTTTAAGAACCAGGGCCTTAACTAAGGATTTTACAATCTTTTCATTGAATTTGATAAAATTACAACAAATGCACTAGTCTAAAATAATACATACTTTGAGATTCATTATTTTGAATTAGTATGAATGATGTAAATGAACTCCGAATACATACGCCGAATCATTTTGTGCCAAAGTAGAACAAATTTCTTGTATATAATACATAAAAATAAAAATAATTTATTATATTAAAATACCCATTGTATAGAAATATGATAAAATATTATAAGCGCAAGGTCCGTCCGGAAAGCACTGTCGCCTTACTAATTTCTGCTATCAAGCGCTAGTGCACACACGTTGTAAAATAGGGTCCCAGAAATCCTCCCAAATCAGCAAGGCGTACTCTCAATAACAAAACTTTATTGATATCTAAATATATCCGTACATATAGCTCGCAAGTACTCCCGAGGCTCATCGTTCATAGTTACTTATTCTATTGGGTTAAAAGCCGTGCGTTTTTGTCACCGCGATGTACAATTTTCCATATTTCGCGGCGACATCTAGTTGCATGGCCGGTAAACATATCGCCCGCCATGAACATCTGTCTATGTTCGTAACTAAATGAACCACCCAACGTGAAGCGATGGTAGATCCACTGCACAATGTAAAGATTGCAAACATATGGTTGTAAAGATAACAAGGAACTAAATTACCACTTCAATAGCAAAAATAAACTCAAAAAATCATTGTGGACTGTATACAAAACTACAACTTATAATAAACATAAATACATCAATAACCCTACAGTACAGTACAACTAGTACAGCTTATACTATTCCGTTACAGGCAAAACGCAAATCTTAGATACAGGACGCTTACACAAAGATCCGTTGCACCTAAGAGTAACGACTCGTGTGATACTGTCCAAACCAGGGTGCTTTTGTACTATTTTACCTAATAACCAACGAGCAGGCGGTAAATTATCCTCTTTTACCAAAACTATATCTCCAACCCTTGGTTCAGGTAACCGCTTGTTCCACTTGTGCCGTTGCAACAAGTGAACCAAATATTCTTCTGACCATCGCCGCCAAAATTCTTGTAGCATGCGCTGAGTAAGCTGCCAACGCCTTAAGGTGCTCAAATTGCTATTTTCATAATTACAATCAGACACCGTTAGCAGAGGTTCACCGATAAGAAAATGACCGGGTGTTAACGGAGCAGGGTCATTAGAACCATCAGGCATCATTGACAACGGTCGTGAATTAAGACATGCTTCAACTTGGATTAGCACGGTGGACATTTCTTCGTAGGTAAGAGTTGAGTTACCTATAACACGTTTCAGATGAAACTTTGTGGACTTCACTCCCGCCTCCCAAAGACCTCCAAAATTTGGGGCATGAGGTGGAATGAAGTGCCACGTGGTAGCATTATTGCCTAACCACTCTCTTATATCTGTGGCTACAGATGACCTTTCTGCTGCAACCAGGTGACGGAGCTCTTTCGCCGCGCCAACAAAATTTGTGCCGTTGTCACTCCAGAGGTCACTAACCGCACCTCTGCGGCCCACAAATCTTTTAAACCCGGCAATAAAGCCAACAGCTGTGAGGTCACTTATTATTTCCAAGTGTATGGCCTTGGTGACCATACAAACAAAAAGGCAGATGTACCCTTTAAAGGAGCGATGCCCGCGACCCTTTGCGGATCTTATATTTATGGGACCGGCAAAATCGACCCCACTATGACGAAATGGTCTAGCTGGTGTCACTCTACTTGACGGCAGTTGACCCATGAGTTGGGTTTGAGCTGCAACAGAATACCGCCGACAAGTAACACATTTTCGCACAATTGACTTCACAAGAGTTTTGGCGGCTATGATCCAAAACTTGGTGCGTAAATGATTCAAGACCAAACTAGGGCCACCATGTAGTGTCTTCTTATGAGCTTCATCAATGACAAGTTTCGTAAAGTGACTGTTTTGGGGCAAAATAATGGGATGTTTAACATTTACATCCACAGTGGCGTTCTCAATCCGACCACTTACACGCAAAATCCCATCACTATCGATGAGCGGGCAAAGACATTTCAATTTGCTTCGCTGCTTTACAAATCCTGTTTTCCTTATTTCCTCTATCTCTTCGTTAAACGCTCTCTCTTGAACCTGTCTAATGCACACCTTCGTTGCTTCTTCTATTTCTTCCCTTGTTAAATAGCTCTCATACCTTTTAGAGCCATTTTGTAGTTTCCTCCATCTCAAAACCCTCCGACAGTATGCAACAACTCGCACTAGTCTTTGCAGTGTTGAATATTTAGACCACACCGGATGTTCCTCAGCCCCAGTAACAACATGAGCTTTGACGGACCTCTGTTCCATATCTGTGGATATGGCTTTCGGTCTCGAATATACTATAGACTCATGTCGTAACCACGGCGGTCCTTGAGCCCATAAAACATTACAAGACAACTCTTGTGGAGCTAACCCTCTTGACGCAATATCTGCTGGGTTTTGAGAGGACTGGACGTGAGACCAATGAGAATTCTCAATCAGAGAGAGAATGGCTGAAACCCTGTTACCAATGAAAGTAGTCCAGCGACTAGGGTGACCGCTAAGCCACGCCAGAACTACGGATGAATCGGTCCACGCGTGAACATGAGACTGTGAAATCCCCATGACTTTGGACACTTCTGACATCAACTCGGCCAGAAGCGTTGCTCCCATTAGCTCAAGCCTAGGAATTGATTGCTGTTTCACCGGGGCAACCTTCGTGCGAGCAGTGATCAAGCTTGTACTGATGTAACTGTCCGCGTGAACTACTCTGACATATACTACCGCAGCATAGGCAGCAATGGATGCATCGGAGAAGCCGTGTAATTCGACGCATAAGTTGCTAGTCGACGTCTCAATCCATCTAGGAAGACTAAACTTACTCGTCTCTAATAGATTCTGACGATAAGTCTGCCACTCGAGCAACAACTCTGGAGGTAGTTCTTCATCCCAGCCTATTCCCGAAAGCCAAAGCTTTTGAATGAATATTTTGGACGTGACAACACAAGGTGCTGCCCATCCCAACGGGTCAAATAGGCGGGCTATGTCTGAAATAACTCGCCGCTTCGTCATGGGAGTCTGTTGTGAGGAAAGTTTCACTGAATACCTAAACTCATCACAATTTCGGTTCCAAGCAATTCCTAATATCTTCATTATTTCATCCATACTAATATTCTTATCCTGTATTCCTTGATCCTGCATGTTCTCCTCTTTCTGATCCTTTCTTTCATCTGAAATAATGTCATTCAACTCCTTACAGCTACTCACCCACTTCTGCAACTGGAAGCCACCCTTGGTAAGTACCTCTGTAATTTCTTTTTTCAACTTTATTCCTTCTTCGACTGTCTGACATCCTGTCATCAAGTCGTCGACATAAAAATCATTTTTTATTATTTCAGATATTTTAGGACAGTGTGTGCATTCATCTGCAGTCACCTGCTGCAGTGTCTTAACAGCAAGGTAAGGAGCCGACGAAGTCCCAAAAGTAACACGCAGCATGCGGAAGTCTTCGATGTTATCTTCAGGATCATCACGCCACACAACTCGCTGGAAATCTACGTGCTCGTTCCAGAGCTTCACTTGTCTGTACATTTTAATAATGTCGGCACACAAACTTATGGTATGCATTCTCCACTTCATTATAATGTGGCGTAGTGGTGGCTGCAGAGTTGGACCAACCATAAGGTCGTCATTCAGCGAGGTCCCGTTCAACCCTTTCATTGAAGCGTCGAACACAATGCGAACCTTGGTCGTGGTCTTATCTTCGCGCACAACGGCGTGATGAGGCAGGTATACCGCTGAAGTCTTTCTGAGATCAACACCTTGTATGCGCTCCATGTGACCAAGGTCGATGTACTCGTGGAAAACTTCTGAGTATCGCCTTTTCACTTCCGGATGCTTCTTAAATTTCCTTTCAAGAAGCTGAAATCGCTTGATGGCAAGCTCTCTTGAACTCCCATACTGACACTGCGGGTCATCACTACGGAATGGAAGCTGGACTACATATCTACCATTTTCATCCTTGCATGTAGTTTGAGAATAGATTTCCTCGCACCGTTGCTCATCTACAGAAAGGATCTTTTGTGAACCAGGAATAACAGTTTCCATCTCCCAAAACTGTTTTAGGAGGACATTGTCATCAACCGGATCCGAAAACCCAATGGCATGATGACAACGAATATTTGCATCCGATTTGGATGGTACTTGACCAGACAAAATCCACCCTAAGGCTGTGTTTTGTGCAACTGGATAGCCTGGAGGGCCTTGGGTCAATCCTTCTCTGAGAACCTTGCCGTAGACCTCTGCGCCAAGCAAGATGTCGATCTTGTTCGGCGTATGATAATCTGGATCGGCTAAAGTGACCTCTAGCTCGGGCCAGTTGAATTCGGCAATTTTCTCGGAAGGTAAGAGAGAGGTAATGGTACCTAGAACATACGCTTCTACTTGGACGCTAAAATTGGGATCAAGACGTGAGTGAATTGACACTGTGACCGTGAAACTGGAAGCAAAACTGCTTCTCTCACCGCCTATCCCTGAAATGACCGTTTTGGCCGACGATTTCTTTAGACCAAGTAGTTGGACTGCTGATTCGGTTATGAATGATGCCTGGGATCCTTGATCCAATAACACCCTCAGCAGTTGTGTAGACCCGTATCTTGTCGATGCTTTGACAAGCGCCGTGGCCAACAAAACTTGTGTAGGAATTCTTCGAGAAAAGTGCGAAGCTATATGTGATGAGGATGGTTCGCCCTCTGATAACGCTGTCTGAACGACAGTGACTGCGGATTTGACTTCAGCCGTTGTATTTGATCTCTCATTAGATACGGCTGCATCTGGGATTGATCTCGGGTGCAAAAGCGAATGATGCCTTCGCTTACAAACCCGGCAACAAGAATTCTGACGGCAATACTTGATGGAATGGTTGGAACCTAAGCAATTGAAGCATAACCTATTGGTTTGAACAAAATCATGACGAGACTCGTAACTCCCTTTTGCAAATTGCTTACAATTTGCAATCTTATGATTCTCATTACAATATGAACATTTAATATTTGAAATGGCATTGTTATCGGCGTTGACTACGTGATGAACATTTGCTTTGTTAACTGCAGTTGGTTTAGACCGGGAAAACTTTGAATCTAAAAACTCTAATGCTCGCGACCTGGCTTCTAAAAACTCTCTGAATTCAGCTAGTGTAGGTAGTTTATCGTGACCACTTATTTTCATTTCCCATTGTTTCCGGGATTCAAAATCTAATTTCGCACTCACAATGTGAATCACGATGATGTCCCACGATTCAACATCGATACCTAGATTTTTAAGCCCATGTAAACATTCCACTGTGGTGTCTAGAAGACCCTTAATGGCACTAGAGGTTTCCGCGATATTAGATTGGCCCATCAAGCGTTTAAGTAAACAATTGGAAATATACCTCTTATTATCAAACCTATTACTAAGCATCGTCCAGCATTCCTTATAGTTTGCTGACGTGATTGGAATATTCCGAACCAACTGCTCAGCCTCGCCTGACAACAATCCTTTCAAATAGTGCAACTTCTGTACGTTTTCCAAACTATCATTTCTATGGATTAATGACATAAACAGATCTTTAAAAGTAGGCCACTGTGCATAATTTCCTGTAAATATGGGTATAGATATTTTTGGCAATTTTACAAAATCAGATTTCTGAGTAACAGCTTTCTCTGAAATCGATGGAGTTGTAGATACTTTATCGAAATCACACAAAAGGTCCCTTAGTTCACTTTTAAATTTAATGTACAATTCTTCAGTAGTTTCATATAACTCAAGTTTAAAATAGCTATCATCTTTGTTAAGCTCTGTCACTCCTTGTATGATTTTATCATGAACCTTTGCAAAACCACTCCAAGCACTTTCGAGCGCTTCTAATTTAACTTCAACGTAAGAACGTGTTATGCGCTCTTTAGGAGATTTTTTGAAGTTAATTCTAGCTTTTTCTGTGCGTGCCTTAGTGTCGTTTTGCAACTTGTAAAAAGACTCCATTTTTTAATTGACAAAGATTTTGCAAGTAGCTATTAAACAAATAAATTAAAAAGTTATACTTTGCAAATATTTTTAACCAAAATTTTCTAAGTGTTTGAGAAACTAGTACAATTTTTTAAAATCGGGCATAGGTTCCCCGTCTCAACAGAGTTTGATTACTTAAGCTAACATGCACATGAAACTATTACAAATAACAAATTCTCAATCTAAATTCATCTAACGAAATAAAGTCTTTTACGAAGATCTGTATTATTCACTGCCTGTACTGCACTTAATCTTCCAAATAATCAAAACGTACTCACGGTTGCACTTCAAACAACAAACTTTGTTCCATCCAGTCACTGCCAAACCTCCGACGATCTTGCATATGCCGCAGCGCCCCAGCTCCGGACGCAGCACCTTGGTTGTGTGATCTTCTGTCACACGGGCCGGCCACAGTAATCGGCACCTCAGTGACAATCCGTCACCGCTTTCTATGCCGTCGTCGTATACAAAAACCGTCGGAACTAGCACACGAATAAGGGGCTAGTAGAATCCGACTCGTGAGGACCATGTAAAATAGGGTCCCAGAAATCCTCCCAAATCAGCAAGGCGTACTCTCAATAACAAAACTTTATTGATATCTAAATATATCCGTACATATAGCTCGCAAGTACTCCCGAGGCTCATCGTTCATAGTTACTTATTCTATTGGGTTAAAAGCCGTGCGTTTTTGTCACCGCGATGTACAATTTTCCATATTTCGCGGCGACATCTAGTTGCATGGCCGGTAAACACACGTTACTTTGTCCCAACTTGATGGAAGTAAGCAAGTAAGTAGGTACCGACGAGATTGCAGCCATTTTCCAGATTTTCATAATTATAACTTAGGTATTCTACAAAAAGGCCGGTGTGCCCAGCTCAAGAGTTATTAATATATTAACCTTCATAATATAGCAGTATTGATTCAATCTTATTTCGCTTTGAAAATGAAGCTATTTACAGAATTCATTATCTTGTTTGAGCCTTTACCTCAACAATGTTATATTGCCAAGCACCTAACACATTCGCATGACTGCAACCGTATCCATTTAACTCCAGGAATTTACATTTTAAATTTAAACAACTAGGCAAAGCTAGAAATAGGCTTCTAGTCTTTTACAATTGAATATTCAAGGGTGTCGGCGTGATTGCATCATGTCACACTGTTGCCAGTAACCTCGTGATACGGTTCTCAGTTTGGCTGCAAAATTTGTTTGAAATAACATAACGGTTGAATAACGACGTCGATAACGTAACGGTTCATTGAAAATTTTTTTAGCGTATCGGTTATCTCGTGTAAAAGAAAAACATTTAAATATTAAATTCGAATATATTCATAATGATGTTACAACATAAAATCAATAAAAATTTTACGCAAATTTTTGTTTAACTTTACCGTACAACAAAACAATATATTAAATTTTATTCAACTAGTATTTTAATATCATGAAGTTTTTAAAAATTTTCATTTGTCTTGTTTTTTATGTTTTGTTTAACGAAATTCAATTGATATTATGTTAAATTCAAACGCTTAATTCTCATAGAATTTATAAATAAATGTTATAAATAATGCTTATGTTATTCTGGAAAAGGAAATAATATTCATTAAAACAAAAAAATTGCCTAATGAGTGTTCTAAAATGCTGTGTCTTGGACGATACCCAAAATTACTTAATAATAGATTTCGATACGGGCTTAAACTTTTCGCAACATTTTCATTAAACTTTCCTGAGGATGTTTGTATCGATCTGTTATTATTTTCAAGTGTTGTTTACTAAAAACCAGAGGATCTTGTATTTATGTTTTCAGGAATAAGAGTCCTTTTTGTACCGTACTCGGAAATACATGTTGCTAAACTCACTTTCATTTCCAAAACAGAACGTACTTTCCAAATTCAGACCTGAATCCATGCCTAAACTAAAAACATTTCTTTCCAAATACAAACTTCAATCAGTGAGTTTTCTTTTAAGTTGCATAGTACAAAAACACTGAACTCTAATCCGTTGACACAAGGATCATAATGGATCAACTCACACGGTTCCTCGTATACAACGCTACTCCGAAAGCTGTGATGGACTATGACTCGTTAGCGGCGCGGAAGAAGGAGATGAAAGTTGCTTGTGGTGATATCGATAAGAGACTCATGCAGCTGTCTCCTGACTTTGGGCGGAATTATGGTAAGAAATTATAAATCATTTCCTTTCATCGTCGCTTTTACCATACTTTGGCAATGGAAATTTTGTAACATTTGAATGGCTATAATTTGGTATGCGTTAAATTATTTGGTCTTATTTTATTCTACATAACATTTTCTATCATATTATTTATTTATCCTAATATTATTATTATTTATAATTGTTATATAATATACAATTTTTAGTTATCGTAGAATAATAAAACCTACTAAAACTTATGAACTCATGGTTTTACTAAAATCCAATCAGTTATTAGTTAAGTATAATAATATCAGAGTACGTAATTACTCTTTAAACACCTAAAATAATAGCTTCTCTAAATACACAGTCTCCCTGAGCTGACATTAAATAAAAACAAATAATGACAAAAACAAAGTAACTATTGTGAAAAATTATATTGAGAACAATTATTATCAAAGTCAAAGTCAAAAACTTTATTTCCATAGAATTCATAAAAAAATGGCTTGGAAACGTCAATATTCAAAACATAAGGTCACGCGTACTTATAGATAAGTTTGACGCCTGTTCAAACCCTATCCGACCCTCCATGGGGAAGACATATCATGTATATATATATGTATCATGTTTGACATAGTTTAGGACTGAATATATTTATTATTATTAATATATTACATTGAACAATAATGAGAATGTAGTGTTGCGGCTACAGTACATTACGAATAACTTTATGTGAGTCGTTAATACCCCCCGTATGAGTAAGCACAGCGCTGCGAACGCTTCAATGCAGGCGCGCACCCATTTGCATCGGTCAGAATCGCCTTTGTGTCGGCATGCGCTTAGGCTATAAAGACTAATAAAATAATGCGCCTTCCGTCACATTGTTTCCTTTGAAAGCGCATAAGTTTGTTGACTTCACAGCTTTGAAGAGATTTCGGGTTCGATTCCGGGCCTAAGCAAACATTTTACGCGATGATCCTAAGTTTGTCCTGGGATGTTGTGTAGAATATATCTTTGTGTCCATGCCACCGTTTATTATATTTAACTAGAAGAATCCACATGTTCTGACAAAGGCAAAGTTAGGTTACTTTATGAAATAAAATGAAATTTAATTGCGTAATACATAGTAATACATTGTTTTCAATAAGGTCACAAGTCAGCACGTTTCGCGCTATAGTTTAGGTTGCAACATTTGTCATTAATAAACTCACGCTTAAGTCTGACTACCCCTTGACTATTCAAAGAAAGATAATTAGTGTGGTGATGAGGTGTTTCTGTGCCTATAACCTTCGCGGCTTTCTCTTCAAGGCTTCCTCGTTTACATTTCCGAAGTGCTGACTAATAGTTTTGATACTTTGGATAACTAGTGTCGGTTAGGTCATTTTCATTTAAAGTCTCTGTCGTTTTGGTGCCTAGTTACTTTTGACAAATATATGATAATAGACTACGGGTGGCCGTGACTATCCGCACAAATTTGATAATTATATAAAAAATGATTCGCTTGCCACTTCATTTTACTAGTTTTAATGGATTGTTTGGACACCCAGGGAAGCAGTATTCGACCCTTTTATGTTTAAAGGGTCCAAATAATATTATAAACATACATTTACGAGAAACTCGAGCTCATTGTAGAATGAACTCACAACCTAACAGATCTTGACGTCGCTGACAACAGTTTACAACTATCGGTCAAAATCAGTATCAAAATTTTCATAATATAATTGTTAGTTTTGTTACGGACAGCCTCCGGCTTCATTTTAATTATACCGTGCTACTCTCATATAGAGGTAAGGTACTAATGTATGCTGTACTTCAGCTCAAAATGTGGACTAAGGAAACTAGAAAGACATACAAAACCTGTAAAACTATCCTTTTCAAGCTATTAACCAATATTTGATTCAAAGTCAAAGTCAAAGTCAAAAACTTTATTTCCATAGAATTCATAAAGAAATGGCTTGGAAACGTCAATATTTAAAACATAAGGTCACGCGTACTTATCGATAAGTTTGACGCCTGTTCAAACCCTATCCGACCCTCCATGGGGAAGAACACACAAGAAACCCCTAATGGAGGGATTATTACCTAAGTCCTTAGCAAAGTTCAGTGATAATCCGTTACTGTCAGTGAAATATGGAGCTCGTGAGCATTGTTGTCCTAACTAAACGTTAAACAACAATACGACGGACTAGAGCAGCAACAAACTCAAGATCTCTCGTTGCGAGTAAGCGCTTATCTTGTCGATTACTTTGATGAATGCATAACTGCGCAATTTGTTGCATAAAGTGTGGCGTAAGATATAGGAATACCATCCGTATTCGATTAACAAACATTTTATACTCGAGGCACTCTCAAACCAGCGCGGGGAAAGGATTAAAATGCCTCTGAAAGAGGCTTCTTTAGTGCGCTTGATATATGTATTTCACAGGCCAGTTGGTAGTAACTCTGCCTTCTGCGCTACAGGTTGTGGGTTCGATTCCCACCCACGACAAACAATTGTGTGACGAATATAAAGTTTGTTCCTGTCCGGTGTTAATATGTATCATATGTATGCATTTACAAAAAAGTATATAATGTATTATGTCAGTTGTCTGGTTCCCATACTACAAGCTATGCTTAGTCTCATCATGGAAATCTTCAGATATTTTGTTCATATGAATCATAAAGTCATATGTGTATGTTTTTAGATATTAGCCCAGGTACACCAGTTGCATTGAAAAAAACGATTATTAGCTTGTTAATTTTGAAACGGTATCCTCGCACCTTGAAATTCGAAAAGTTTATAAGAATGAGTAGAAGTGAGTCTGTGTCTTGAACACGTCTTCGTATTTTGGGAGCTGTTAGCTTATCGGTTGGTAAGTTGACTGCGGAGTCGGAGAAAGCTCTCGCTGTTCTCAGAACTAGCTGTTTACTTCGTGGAAACAATTATGGCAGAAAACAAACAGAAGAAATCAAAAGGTAATTTATTTTCTTTGAATAAACATCTATACAGTACGTCATGGTTATATTTAGATAGATTTTTTGACTCACAAAACTTTAATAAGGAAGTATTGAATTTTGTATGGAAAAGTTTCCACAATATATTACTTTTAAGGTATCATTTGGTGTGTGAACACTCAATACACTAATTTTAAAATTCCTTGTAAACTAATTTAAACCCATATAATACATATTATAAAGTAATATATTCTGCAAAATAGTTTAACGCAAACCACTCATATCTTTGTATTTGTACATACAACTAAGTTACTACATAATACCTGCTTATCTATCCAAATAAATAAAATTGGAGTGTCTGTTTGTAATATTAAAATAACCGCATTTTACTAAGCACATATGGATGTATACTCGGTACATATACCAAAACAACATTTTTACAACTTTTGTCTGTCTGTCTGTATGTCTGTTTGTTCCGGCTAATCGCTGAAATGGCTGGACCGATTTTGACGGGACTTTCACAGGCAGCTGATGTAACAAGGAGTAACTTAGGCTACTTTTCCGAGGGGTAAAATAGGGGTGCGTTATAAAACCGAATTCCACGCGGCCGAAGTCGCGGGCAACAGCTAGCCATTGAAAATAAAATCATCAAAACCAAACACGAAATGGATATCTTGTTTATTTAAGGAATTCATCAGTCGATATCTAACTTAACTTGCAAATAATCAATGTTTAGTTACTTTAATAAATGTATTTTTTTTTGTCAAAATGACTCCAGATATAAATAAAGTTCAAAAACCAGAAAGTTAATTCCATAAAATAACACTTTTAATAATCGAACGCTACGCCATTTTGAAATATGGCAGCCACACATTATTGCATTTGTACACGAAGGCACACACGCTCGTCGGCTAAAAATAAAAGATTAATTTCCTACCGTTGGCACGACTTTAATCTTGCCCAGGTGATTGCACATAGTTTCAAGTGAAATAGGGCTTCTATAAACGTGCAAAACGTGAAATGATTTCATTGAAACACCCGCCATGCACGATCCGTGCACTGACAATGTTTGGCAAACATTGATCGTGTTTTGTTTGTCCTGGCTGGATTCAAACCAACCATTGCTCGGTTTTCAGACAGTATTACTTGCAGAAATATTTTGCTGCAAAGAAAAAAACCTTCCTAAAACTATTAATGCACAAATTTCATATAATAACAGTTTTATATCAAATTATTTAACACAACATTGATGATCAAGAAACAGTTTACTCAAAAAAATATGCCAGTTGAAGCCAGTGTTGTAAAAGTTTGCACATTAACAAAAAAATTAATTAAAACATAAATTAACAAAGGAAAAAAGGATATTATTATAGTTTTAATTAAATACATAGATAATATTATCAACCTGTTATATTTTGAAATCTCTTCCGATCTTGAAATAAAAAATATCCCTGTCAAGACTTAATTAAAGCTCCTTCATTATTGTAATGAAGCGAAATTATTACTTCTTCTTCTTCTTCGAGTCACCGGTTCTGTCAAACCAGTGTGGTGAAAGGAACACTCGACACGTGTCTTCGAATTTTTAGTTCCAGGACATGTCGGTTTCCTCACGATGTTTTCCTTCACCGTTTTGAGAACGTGGTATTGCGCACATAAATCTTTCAATCGAAAAACTCATAGGTGCACGTCGGGATTGGAACCGGCGACCTCTGGATTGAAACTCGGGGGTCAGTACCGCTAGACCACCACGCTCTCTAATTATTACTAAAGCCTGTTAAACAAACAAATCGATGTTTGTGACGCCTCCCCGCAACCATGTTTCATTTTGTTGCACTTTTATAGGAATTCATAAAACATGGGTTAGTGGCGTTAAAACCGAAACAGTTGTTTGACAGTCGTAATTGAGAACCGTTAAATTCATTGTTTTCTATTTGATTTGTAGTTCACGAAAGTTTTACAAGCTGATATATTTTTATACATTGTATTTCGAATGTCTAAGATATGGTTCTGCAAAGTTGAAAAGCCTTATTTCAATATTTATTCCCTATTTTCTTTGAAGCGCTTAATTAAATATTGTATCATTAGATCATCTGAAGTAAAACCATTGGTTAGGTATAAACAAAAATGCATCGGTAAACTGGGAGCTTGCTTTAAATCGAGGCTGCCTGAAAACAATTCCGTCGGTCGTAGATTTCCTCTTGCTACCACTGTGCTGTAATTTCTCATGACATTTTCCTTCATCGCAGCTCAATCTCTGTCGGATTCGTGCTTACCCTTAAACGTAAACCAAATCACAAAAAACGGTTGAAACCGCTTAAAAAAATGCCATCTCCATAGTATCATATTCACCGTGCATGTTTGTCTGTTCTATCACCTCCGACACGTCGTTGCAAGCAATGCTTTCATTTCCAAACAATCGCTTTCACCACACTGACGTGAGATCAATATCACAGTTTCTGTCACAAAGTCATAAATGTGATTTTTCCGTGACAAGTTAAGTCGGGTGATTAGATTTGATCGGTGTTCGTTATGATATGAAAGGCAGTTTGATTAAGTGGGATTCACACATGATGCAGGTTGAAGATCACGCGAAAATAGAATGGAAATTGATATTCCATTTGCCTTTTTTTATTGTTTAGGAGTGTAGCTTCTAATTCATTGATTAAAAGTTTTAGCACGTGCCTACTGACGTATTTTTCATGTTGTTTATAGATAATAATATAATGTACAAAAACGTTAATAAAAAAATATTGTACCTCTTTTAGAATTAATGTCCAAAAATGCAACGTGGAATCAGAGAAACTCCGACGCAGTTTGAAGGTAACTATTGAAACCATAGAAAAATTAAGATATATTGTGATTTTTTACAGGTGTTACGTTTTAACTGAAACGATTATTAAAGGCCCACTTTGCGGAAGGAACTTCCCTTTTAATCAAAATATTCCTGTTTTAAAATGTAATTAACATTTACTTAAAGTATCTATGAATGTAATATATCTATGGTATTTAATGAAAAATATGATTGAATGACCCAATTAATAATAGATTTTATTACTATTTCTTAAAAATATGGCGTTGGCGACCTACTCGTATGTCTACTACTTAAAGGCAATACGAAAATTAATCTTAGTGTGGTGACTTTTAACTAATCCAGAGAACAACCACATCACTTAAATAATATAATAAATAAATAGATAGATTGATAGAAAACTGTTTATTGTACACCACAATATAAACATAAAAAATGTACAAGAAATAAAAGTATAAAGTGGAGTGCAATGGGCGGCCTTATAGTGTGTACAGTTTTGCTATCTGCTTTTTAATTTATGGGTAAAAATATAATGCTAATAACAATGTTGCCTGCTACTGCTAACTTGCCTAGGAATTTTTGGGAAGTAGTTGGTGAGGCAGAACTATATCACGTAATAATTTTTAAGAATTGGCAACCCCGAATCTGGTGTCTGGCAAACAACCACTTCAGACGTTACTCAGAAAAACCGCAACACGATTTTCTGCACCCTATTATAAACGCAGTGCAAATAGAACCAAAGCAATTAACAATCATTTCGCATCGCATTCTCGATATAAAGCACAATTCAGTCATTCCACATTGTGCTTTCATTAGAAGTATCCAATCATTTCGTTATTTTTGTGAGCGCGATTGCACCTACGGTTCGAAACCGACTTTTGCTCTTGTTTTGCTTCAGTGTCTGTATTTGTATGAATTATTATGTGTAAATTCAATAATTTTATCTGAATCGTTATTGCAACCAAGAATATAAAAGTGTTACACAAAAAAGTTAATCAAGTAGTTAATAAAATAATGTTATGAAATGTAGGGAAAAAATCTATATGCCATTAATGTTTTTATATGCAAATATCATCGCATCACAAGTTAACTAAAAAAAACTCAATAAATATATAGATATACTTACAGTAACATATTCTCAGCACATAAGAGAACATGCCAAGTGCGAGCTAGCTGGAGTCTATACTGTATACTAAATCATTCTTAAGCCTAGTACAGATAATTAAACTGGAAAGAGTGATGCATGGTTTTAGCACAAAATTATATGTTATCCAAACTTATCAAGACTGACTTAAAGACGGACTATGTAATTCTAAACAGCCGGTTCAACTAACTCGAAATATAACGAGACGAGCAATGTTGCAAAGTTGGCTGTAAAACATGAAACTAAATTTAGGTAGTATTATTTAGTCGGAAGATGATCCTCCAACTAAAACTGAACGGCCCTCGTATTTGACAAATGATATCCACGAAAGGGTCTAACGACTGAAGGTCTGGCACTTGAAGTAACAAAACAAGAAGTATGCTTCACGTAACGAGGCTGAGCACGAAACTGAGGCGGGTCGGTCAGTTTCCTGAATATCCATCGCCGAGGAATGTTTTCATCGTGTATTTTGGTAGTTGGTTCTAGTGGCTGAAATAGAATTTCAAAATGAGTCATTCAAAAGTTTAGTTAAGTTTCAAGTTAAGTTCAAGAAATAGTTTATGGAGGGGGTAAGATGTAAAAATTTAAGATTGTAAGAATGGCTACTATCCGCTACAAACAAAATTATCAAGGAATACTGTTTAATATGAGATTTTATTTACCATATAAAATATATCTCAGGTAATTCTGTAATTTAAAGATAGTAAGCACGTTATTCATATTTTTATATAAAGAAAATCAGCATTAATAAAATGTTAATGTTCTATTTTACTGTGTAATATATCATCCACTTAATTTGATAAATTTCATATATCCTGTCATTCCAGTTTTCAATATAATAGTTTATTTAATTGTACGTACGTGTTACGAACAAATAATTTTTTCACTAAAATAAAGCTTTATTATTCCCGAGTAATATAAGGCTATATTGAATTTTGACGATATTAGTAAGTGTGAGCAAGCGAATCCACACTGGCAGAAGTATGTTTAAAATAACGTTGTAGTTTCATCGAACAAGTTTGTAATACAAAATGTTTTAAATTTAGATCGATCACTTAATTATACAATGTAGTGGATCACACAACTAACAACTTTGTTAGGTAATTTACTTATTAACTAGCTTTGTTTAGCTGTAACAAGATTATGTTGGCTGCTTTCACAAGCGAACTTAACTTTAAGTGTAACTTAATGAGAGTTTTTACGCATATTTGCTACAACAGCTAGAATACCTACAGGTATTTTCATTATATGTACAAACTTCATAGCTATCAATATGAGGAAAACTGTACTCGGAACGTCTAAAGAAGAGTTATTTGGTACGTACTGACACACAGCAAGTAGCAAGTTAGGTATCATTTATATTGTCGATATTATTTTCACAGTTTTTCTAAATGTATTTGATTATTTATTGGTAGAAAATGCATGTTTTAGGGTTCCTTACTATAAAATTACTAAGCTAGCTAATAAATATCAAGCAAATAATACTTAACCTACGCGACAAACAGACAATTGTCTGTTTGTCCTAAATGATATATAAATTACCATATTCGCTTAATATAATCATCATCATGTGACAATATATCAAACACAATTCTCTAAGTAGTTAAGTAGAAAAAAATGATGTGTATTTAATTTTAAGTACAACTTGTGGCTAGAAATGATTTCGCAGTAACATTGTCCAGTAATGTCAGTCAGTATACAAGGCAATATTTTTAGTTTAACTTGAAAAACTATAATACTGCCTACAGAGATAACCATCAAAACCTTTGCAAATATTTTTCAAACATTGCCCGGCCAAGATTGCAGTGGACATAACTGTAGGACAGATTATAATTTTACTAGTATTTTCATATTCAGTCACTTTGAAACAAATCTAGCATCATTTACTAACGAAATAACCAAGTTTCATATTAAAAAAATAATTTTAATATAACTTAAAATGTTAATAAAATGAATCCTATCCAACATTCGAAACGGTTGGCATGTAATTGGAATGTATTGTGATCCCAGTGTGGCCGAGAATTCAAAGGGCCCATTTATACCAATGAGATAGCGGGGATTTGTTGGGATCAGGTAGTGCTTGTAATGTTGAGTTGTGGATGCCAATTCTGGGTCGTGATTTTGATTTTATCGCTCCAATTTGTATTTCACACAAACTTTACATAGTGAAAGGACTGCCAGTTGACTGACTTAGAAGAATATGGACTTTTATATATATCTTTTGTATCATTTGTAATCATTGGGTAACGTTAGGCTTATACTGCGATCAAACAGTAAAAAAACACTCCAAATCATAACATGATTTATTTCATAATTTCAGAACGGGTTCTGTATGCTCGCAGCAAGCTTTTGAACGGCGCGCGCCCCGCTGTGGTCGGCGGGACCCCTATTACGCAGAAAATAGCTACGGTGGGTTTTAAACTAAGTGATAGAATAAATTACTCTGGTGAGTCCTCTACTTATTATACCATACGGAAACTTGCTTTTACTTACACCGTATAGCGTCTTTTGTAAAGTGAAAATGATTCACAGACTACGTTGCTCGATAAGATTTTAGTCTATGAGTACTTATGTAACGGAATTATAGTTTTTAATAAGTGAAAAAGTCTCAAATCGTTATATTTAATACTTATAGCATTACAATACTCGTACAAAAAATTAACAGTATAACGGGTTTTTATTTCACATCTGGCCAAAATTGCAAATGGTGTCTATTTGGCAGTAGGGTAAAATACACCTTACAAATACTTGATATCGGAAAGTTTATTCCAGGGGATGTCCATCTTGATTAGACCCAAGACTTGGTGTTGACTGATGAAATCCTGTGCGATCTACCAGTAACGTCTTGAAATTTGAATTCAAAAAGTATATATAGTTCAGTATACATTTATGTATAATTTTTTTATTTAATTACGAGAGTAATATAAAATTGAAAACTGTTCTTAGTAACTATACTTATTTATATTGGTATGAGCATTGCGCCTGAGCATCTTATGCTAGGTTAGCAAAGTCAGGTTCGTTTATTAGGGGTTTCTTGTTGTTCTTCCCCATGGAGGGTCGGATAGGGTTTGAACAGGCATCAAACTTATCAAAACGCGTGACCTTATGTTTTGAATAGTATTGACGTTTCCAAGCCATTTCTTTATGAATTCTATGGAAATAAAAGTTTTGACTTTGACTTTGACTTTGACTTTGTTGAAAGTTAGTATTACTTTGCAATCTGTGCTACTTCATTTTACATAACATTAACATTAAACTTACATGCCTTGCCAGGATCAACTGGATTAATAGCCGCGTTGGTTGGCCAACACTGTTTTATGTTCTTTAATATATATGTATTGTCACGTCAGGATGCTGTCTTACGAATATCTGAAACAGCTCTATGAGCACTACCGTCAATATTATGCAGGAAACTGCTAAACACACCCGGATCTTAATCTGAGAGAATGTGGCAACGTTAAATGGTTTAGTCAGGCGGCTTTAATCTCGCTAATGAATTGGATAAAGATCCTTTGTCGGCTACTGTCTATCGCATGAGAAATTAGCTTGAAGATTTTATCGAGAATGATTTCTGTGGGTTAAAATATGCACTTAGATTGACGGGTTTTTGTTATGGGAAGTCATAACTTCGTTTTTCTTTGTTCAATATGCTTTCGTACATATCTTCAGTCTTCATATCTTCAAGTGTCAAGTGACGAATGCAGTGCCATGAGACTTGGATCTTCCTCTGCTTAAACAATAGTAGTATAAAGGCAAGGACAAAGAATTCTTGCATAAACTTGCACTAGTTTAGACGCACATCTTAAAGACGATGGTTAGACAATGAATGAGCTTTGGGCAATGTCCTTGTACGGTTTTGTCCAACAAAAGCAAATAATAATTTATTTGGTGACACTGTGGAAACTGGAAAAAAGTTTACACTAATGTTTGATAGTGACAGACGGTACTTCTGCCGTTACTCAAGGTGACAGTTTCAATAAAAAAATCATGAGCATCGACAGTACCATGACATTGGTAGATCGTCATTTTGACAGTTTATTTCGTTCATTACATTTTGCTACTAAGTTGCTACTTAAGTCAAAGCCATGCAATATGAGTGAAATAAATAAGTGTGACTTGATACATTTGACGGCATTTTTCGAGCGATCGGCGCCAACCATGGCTGTGTCAGTTTTGTGTCCATGTACAATATTAAATGTTTAATTGGAGTTTCTTCGTTATAAATTGGACGAAGAAAAATTAGGGCAAATAGTATTTTCTTAATGTATTTCTATTTTTTTTTTTAATATACCGTCATAGCCGTCATAGCCCAGTATGCTAAATCAGCGCTTTGCGCTGGACCCAGAATAAATCATCTGTTTTGGTGCCCTTTCGTTAAGTCGACGAATTTAGAATTATTTTTCATAGAAGAAGCTTTAGGTTTACTAAATGCCAAGCTGGCCTAACGAAAGACATTAATAACAAGCAAACGTAGAGCTTCTACGCTGTAGCAAGATATTTTACGTCATAGTAGTCTCTACGGTGCCCTGTAGTCGAGACCGCGACCGCCATAACTAAAATAGTGACAATGACCTTAAGGCGAGACCATCGGCTTTAGCCTGCAATTGAATGAAGACATGAAAACTTTTTTTAAGGTCTTAGATATTTTTAATATTCTCTTTATGTTATATCATCGAGATAACGGATGTGAGGTTTATTTTATTTGATTTCAGTCGTACGAACCCATTTGGCTAGGCTTCACTGGCCTCACAGCTCAGTTGGTAGTAACGCTGCCTTCTGAGCTGTAGGTCGTGGGTTAGATTCCCACCTAGGACAAACATTTGTACGACCAATATAGATGTTTGTTCTATATCTGGGTGTTAATAAGTATTTACAAAAAAAATGTATAAGTATTCTTTCAGTCATCTGGTTCCCATAGTACAAGCTATGCTTAGCTTAGTTTCGGACCAGATGGCCCTTTGTGAAATGTCCATCAATATCCGCCAATATTTGTTGATATGCGATCCAAATGATCTGACAAACAAAACGACATGAGAAATTACGAAGCTCACAGAAATTTGAGTTAATCATCTGTCTTGAATAACATTCTCAAAGTCTTAAATATCTGAACAATACCACAACTACGATTAATGATATTTCCAGGATCTCCGCATTACTACATTTGGAACCGCATCATGCCCTCCACGAGGAGAGTGGATCAGGACTCCAATCGTCATGAGACCCCCAGAGCAACCGTTGAGCTACGGGCTGGCTGCTCCCCGCAATGGAGCTAGGTGATACTGAACTCTAATATTTTGTAGGGAGGTTGGGATTTCTCTTTGCGGTATCTATAATAATAATAATAAATTGAGTCTGCCACCACACCTGGTAATCTGCCGCCAAGTAGTGATGCACTGGTGTTGCGGTGGAAGAGATGAGATGTAAAATGCCCGTCTCGGGGTGATGACGGACGCAACGCATTGCGACTTGAGTCGTCTTGACTTCAGTGGAGAGGACTTGAGTCGTATTGCTGTTGTCTATGGGCGGGAGGTTACCACTTGACATCAGGTGGGCCGTCAACTCGTTCTACCTACATGACATAAAAAATATATAACTACAATGAATTTTTTTCCTTCAGATAAGAGTTTTCTTTCAGATCCCTACTTTCTGGTCTACAAGCTCACATCATCAAGTGGCTTCTCTTCGACTCGAGGCCTCTGACGAAGGACAACAAGTCGGTAGTTCCTCCTGAAACGTGAGAATATTATTATTTTGGGTAAAGTTACTGTAAAAGAGGTGCCTCTAATGTGAAAATTTCTTCCCATTAATACGGTGAAATAAATCAACCATTTATAGGACTTTCTAACTCCTGACAATGATTTTTTATGTGAATGAGATAAGATCGGTTTAAATGGCACATCTATTTTTTTTTTATTTTATGTAATATTTCTTGGGGTTCACTCTTAGTGAGGCATGGGAAAGTCACCATTGTATTACGCTCGTAACTTTGAGACGTAAAAAAAAAATGTCTCACTTGTCTGTAATTTCACCGGCAACCACAAATTTCAAATCGGAACACAGTAATTCAAACGTTTTACCGCTTGGCCGCAGAAACAGGTGTGGTAGCAGTACGTCCCAGGATGAACTTGGCACAATTTCTACTACCTGTAAATTGCTTATAAAATAAAACCAATTTCTTATTTTCTTCAAAAATATAGATATATAATGCACTTCTCAGCCTGTCTAAAACACAAAGGCACATAACTCCGATCAGGATTCCGCACGCCACGTGTTTTGGCATAAATCTGAACTATGCACCGTCAGCCAATATTTTACGTAAAATGGACAACTTTATGGTCTAGCCGCTTCTAGGCGTTTATTTTAAACTGCTTCGAATATCGACCGTTTAGTCGAGGCATATTTCATTCGTTTAGACTAGGAAAATCGTAGGGTGATAAGGTGAAAGTGAAAGTGAAAGTGTGAGGCTGAAAAGGTGATAATAATAGTTTACTATCGCTTGTTGAGAGAGAGTAGGCCTTTTGATTCTATAGTGGGAACATATAGGTACGATATAATATATGTGTAGAAAATATTGTTCCGGCGTTAAAACAAAAATTTAAAAACAGAGTAATCAAGGCTTTGTTTACATTGTAAATACAATTTGATTTGAAATTTAAGCTGGATATGATGTATACAAATAAAGCACGGGCAATTTTATTTGCATTACCTACTCTCACTTTACGCACTGCGCATTATTTTCGCAGGAAGTGATTGTAGTCCAAAGCAGAATAAGCTACGGATCATTACAATAAAAGGCCAGGATAGGAAAGAAAAGGAAAGAATAACATGCCCTACATAGTCCAGCATCCTATTTTCCTATATTCCCTATATCCTATTAAGCATACTTAAGAAATGTCTTCAGCTATCTTCGTCCATCCGAAGAGCGTCAAGAAGAGGCTCTCTGGCGGGCCTGCAGTGAAGTAATCTGGCGTTGTGGCGGTGGATACAACCTCCAAGCTGGCGTGGATCCGATGGCTGTAGTGGCGCTGCCCAGCGAGGAGATGTACGTGCAACATGGCTCCCAGTACTACCAGGACGGGGTTACAGAAAAGGTATATATACTTGCACATAGGAACGTGCTCGTGAAACGGCAGCTCTCCATTAGGGGTTCCTTGTCCGTTCTTCCCATGGAGGGTCGGATAGAGTTTGAACAGGCGTCAAACTTAGCGATAAGTACGCGTGTTTTGAATATTATTGGCGTTTCCAAGCCATTTCTTTATGAATTAAAATAAAGTTTTTGACTTTGACTGACTTAATGGATAGTGTGGTCGTCTAGTAAGATCATAAAGGGCTAATGGTACAAACCCCAATTCGATTCCGATGTAACTGGTACAAATCTGGGTGTGCAACAATTAATTGTTCAGTTGAGTTCATTCCATTCAAACTAAAATATTTTTGTGCGCGATACTTCACAATAGTGTGAAGGTAAACATAATAATATAATAATAATGGTGGACATTTCACACAGCGCCATCTAGCCCCAAAGTAAGCTAAGCATAGCTTGTATCATGGGAACCAGACAACTGATATAATACTTATATACTTTTCTTTTGTAAATACATACATATATATTCTGTGTCTGGGTGTTAACATGTATTATAATACATATTAACACCCAGACACAGAACAAACATCAATGTTACAAATGTGCAATACACATAAATGTTTGTCCTGAGTGGGGATCGAACCCACGACCTACAGCGCAGAAGGTAGGGTTACTAACCAACTGAGCTATGAGGCCAGTCAATCATCGAGGGATATGTGATGTTTACCGGTAATATGGATTCGTCTAACTTGTTAGCTTGTAGAGATAGGGCTATTTACACGCAGTAGAAACATTGAAAAAGCCCGGTACATTACATAATGCTGGCTCCGAGGTTTAAATGGTATAATAAGGGTGGGGAATCAGTTTCAGTTTTCGGCTAGTGTGTGTTGAGCATAAAGTTTGCCCCTGGATTTAGGGTGCCACCTGCAACACGGGGTATTTTATTTTGGATTCTGAGTGTCTATATATAATACATAAAACTAAATTAATTATTAGGAATCCCTAGAAGGTGTTATATTTCAAACATGTTTCTTACAAACATTTTTCCCTAAAAGCTGCATTTGTTCGAGTTTAAAAATTTGGAGGATCTGCAGATCTTCCTCAAGAGATATCTTTATTTGGTAAGAATAATTTAATATTAATATTTTTTCAAATAATAGCTACCTATTAAACTATTACCATCTACCATTTGTATTTGTCAGTGTGTAAAAAAGAATGCATGAAAATTTATTGCTCTTCAGAACAGAACAGCTCTTCAGATGTTTTAATAACTCCATCGCCCGTTTCAAAAACAAGTAAAATTTTTTTTTTTTTTATATTTAATTTCATTTAATTCTATATTAATTCCATTATTTAAATCGGAACGGCATTTACGGCAATTATACCAATAAAAAAATAATAAATAAAAAAAAGTATTGTTTACATACATACATAAATTATGTAACTTTTGTTCCTCAGTTCCAGACGGAAGATTGCGCTGGAGCTCTTCTGTTGCTTTATTCCTGCGTATTGTCACGAGGTTGTGAAAAGTAAGCTCAGTTCAATAGTTTTACTCTTTTCTTTCTGTTCTGAGCTTATATTTGTTCACTGTCAATTTTTACATTAAGTTTTTTTCGGAATATTTCGTTTCTTCTTAGACTATTTATTTACTTAACGCATACACTTAACATGAACTGGTATCATAAACTAAAGGAATATGAAAACTGCCAATAAATTATACGCATCATAGGCTTATACTTTCAAGTACATAATGTCAACTTTCCTAGAGCCGACATTACACTGAAAAAGCCTCATATGCAACTTAAATGAAGCACAGCAAATAAACAAATATGGTAAATTAGTGAAATTTTTCAACATACATTATGTTTTTGACGGAATTCACTAGCGCATACCATAATTTAGAACAGAAAATTTTGGATTCAAATAGGTTGTCCACACCACTCGGCCACGCGTACTCCTTCGTGAACTCACGTGCACGCCTTAGAAGCAACAAAATGGTCGCCTTCCATAATTAAAACTCCTTATTTCAGTGTAATTAAAGACCTGGATGGAAAACTGACTCACCTGGTATCCGCTCACGTAGAGGGTTCCATCAATGTGATCACTTTGGTGCTGACCGGGCGCGCAACTCCGTACCTGCACAACGGAGTGCTGTATGTTGGTGATGAGGACCACTACGTAAGCATAAATTATAGATTTTGTGGTTGTTTCGACAAAATGACTTGCCGTTTATACTGTTGATATAAAATGATTGGTCTATCAGAGAAACGCTTTAAGAAAAAAACACTTTTGTGTTGTAATATCTACTACTGAATTTTATTTTGTTACTTATTTCAGGCGATGCCACAGTTCGGAGTATTATCCCGAAGCCCAGTTGGCCTTCTCGTGTGGTACGGAGGTGATGATAGTTCAATGAAGAACCACAATAACCAGCATCCTGGTTCCAGGCTTAAAACACCAGCCTTGCCTATATGGGTGAGTTCATCGCTTGTTTGAGCTTTGAGAGCGGAACACGCAAAAAGCATAGTTTCACCGAACTTTTTTTAAATATTAACCCTTACATTTTGCGATAAAAACTTGCTATCTTGATTGAAAAATCACTTTGAAAGCTGTCTTTCATATAATTTTTCAGGTAACCAGCTGCTCTGGCCATTACGGCGTTCTCTTCAATACAAACCGCGAACTTTTGAGGAATTATCACGCAGAAAGAAGGTGACATCAATCAAAACAATATAAAGTAATTTTTAAGTTTAAATGAAATGAAGGCATGAGACCATAATAACGACATCTAACTTAGGTTTTCTAACGACATATAACTTAGGTTTTCTAAGTCTCTTTTGCCTGTAAATTCATCGGTATTAAGCTAAGTTCAAGTATGTTGGCATGGCCCACCCAACCAAACAAGATATCGCGTGCAGTCGTCAGCGTATGTCCACCATTATTTATTATTATTTATTATTATCAATAGTTATTATCATATTGTCATCTCATATTGGTCATTATTCTTATCGCCCGGGCATTGTTTATTCGCCAATTAATCACTTGGTGGTCATGGTCATATTGATTCCTTTAAATCTCTTGCGCTAGCGATTAATTTCGTATCGAATTGCGACTACGTTGGTATATTATATGAATGATTTGAATAAATAAATCATTCATCACTGATTTGTATTAAATAACTATTTGCAGCTCAATCTCTGAACACTTATCAGCACTTTTTTTTAATACTATAGGCTCACATTTGACCGCAATCTCACCTGATGTTAAGTGACGATGCGGTCTACGATGTAGGATGCTTGCCTAGAAAATACCTATTCACTCTCCTCTTGAAGACCTCCAGATTATAGTTCTCGGGAAATACAGACGCAGGCAAGGAGTTCCACTCTTGGGCTGTTCGCATTATGAAAGTGGAAGCAAAACGCTAAATAACTGGCCTCATAGCTCAGTTGGTTAGTAACCCTACCTTCTGCGCTGTAGGTCGTGGGTTCGATCCCCACTCAAGACAAACATTTATGTGACATTTGTAACGTTGATGTTTGTTCTGTGTCTGAGTGTTAATATGTATTACATGTATGTATTTACAAAAGAAAAGTATATAAGTATTATATTAGTTGTCTGGTTCCCATGATACAAGCTATGCTTAGCTTACTTTGGGACTAGATGGCGCTGTGTGAAATGTCCACCATTATTTATTTTATTTTTTATTTAAATAAAAAAAGTTCCAATTAGGCAATTGAAACAGCGCCATCTAGCCTCAAACTAAGCATAGCATCTTTTCAAGGTTCGACATACATTACTACACATGCGGTGGTTGCCACGTACTCCTGAGCGTGGACACTCGAGCGCATGATGAAGCCGGCTCGCTGAGGAATGACGACATCAATGCTACACCGCTTGAGAAGCTCATACACACCAAGTAAGGAAACGTGACCCTATCAGCGGATAGAGCAACATGGACCCAACTGAGTGGTAAACTCTTATCATAACAGAAATAATTTGTTTTGGGACTTTCTCTACTTAGTATAGGACGATCGCATCGTATTGTTCTATTGTTGCGAAGCGAGAAATCTAACACATTTGCTCAAGTGTGCCCCTGTTTTAATATAGGTAATGTTGGTGGACATTTCAAACAGTGGCATCTAGCCCCAAAATAAGCTAAGCGTAGCTTGTATCATGGGAACCAGACAACTGATGTAATGGTTATATTTTTTTGTAAATACATTTTTTTATACTTATATACTTCACTTATATATTTACTTCATATTTTTTATATATTTTACTTATATACTTTTTTGTATATATAATATAATATATATTAACACCCGAACACAGAACAAACATCTATGTTCGTCACAGAAATAGTTGTCCTGCGTGGGAATCGAAACCACGACCTACAGCGTAGAAGGCAGGGTTACTTCAACAGAGCTATGAGGCCATTCAAAGTTGTTTGGAGTGATAGACTGATAGACATTATTTCAAATTTTAGTTTTTTGCTAATTATTTCGCTCTATTTTACGTTCTAGTTAAACAAATATCGACATACCCAGAACATAAACTGTATGTTAGCCCAATCTGCAATTAGTAATTAAAGTATCTTCTTGATATAGATATGGGCTAGTACGGCATGTATTATTTTTATAACCTGCAGTGTTCTGGTTTGAAAAGCGTGGTCAGTTAAGTTACGGACAAATGAGATATCGTTGGACATCGCGAGACGGGACAGAACTAACTGGTTTAACTACAAATATAACTGTTGCTTTCAGGTGGCAAGACGCAATGATAACTTGGAGTGGATCTACGCCTTATGTTGGAGAGACACCCAAATAAGAGATAGAGAGATAATTATAAACAACATTTTTGAAATCTTAATGTTAATCACTTATTACTTATTGTAGTATAACACATTTTAAATAGATGTTGAAGTAGTTAAGGTTTGATTATACACTACAGTACACCAGGGACAGCTATTGCACTTTTCCAGGATACAGAAGAAAATAGCATTAGTTATTAGATTATTTTAATAGAAAATAAAAAACATAAATATACGAAAGTTGGATCAGGGTATATTAAGATGGTTATAATAATTCTATAAACTAAAATGTTGCTGGAAAGTAGAAGTAAATATTTGATAAATATTGTTGTTTCTATCAACTTATTTTAAAGCTTTGGTCCAAGTGTGGGCCAATGATTTCTTCGCTTGTAAAAAATATGTACCATGTTTCTATAATAGTGAAAGAGAACAAAGCGAGGAAGCTGAGATGGCTTAGAACCAGAAACTCAAGGAATGATGGCTATAGACAAAGTCAAAGCCAAAGACAAAAGTCATTCAGTTCAGTTCTCCCTTATAGAGAATAGATCGGAGTCTCTACACTGAAAACGTAAGAAGCATGAATGTCCCTGAAGATAATTGAGACAGCACCGAGACACAGCTGATAGAAAATCTGCATGCAAAACAAGTGATCCCGGGTTCAAATCCCAGCCCAGACAAACATTTGTCCAGTTGCAGTGTTATTCTCGGTATTCATATATCCATGGTAGCCGTTCCACAGACAATTCTAAGAGGTAGTATGAGATGAGATATAACCATATACAAGTATGATGAATTAATCCAAAAATTAAGCTTATTTAAAACTTCCTTGTCACCCAATTCAAGATCAATCTAGAATTAATGTGTTGAAGAATTCTGCTGCTCTGGATGATAGATGGATGCAATGACAAATTCACCAATAAAAGTAATTTATCACGCTCACGTCATTTCCAGAGGTGTCTTCCGTTCCCCGGGGACATAATATTATTGAATTTCACTTGTGTAAGTGCTTCCAGGATGATTCTTGTGAGATTTCAATATTAGTACCATCATTATCAATTACACAAATATAATACATTTTTTTCCGTATCGCAGGTGACATGGTAACACCATACACAGAACACAAACATTAGAGATCTGGGAACAAGATTTTTGCTAATACACTTACATAAATTAACATATTAAAGCTTTTTATCCAAAGGTAAAAAAAGGTGGCCACTTCACAAAGGGTTATTTTAATTTTTTTTTAAATAAAAAAATATTTTATAAAATTTGCGTGGCAACGTACTAGTTGTTAGCTTATCGTTTCAATTTTTTCCAACACATAACTAACATAAGTAACCAGTATTTATGTTTGAAGAAAATAAATAAAAAAATTATGTTATAATTAAAAAATATTGATCCTATTTGTTTCAGACAATTATCTTATTGATTTCACAAGCCAAATCAACAAATCCAACACGGGAAAATGAAACTTACTCCTTCAAAATCAGGACATATTTAACGTCTCCCAATATTGTATCTACGAAATTCAACCATATTCCTTTGCAATACTAAAATTATCGTTCTGCGCTCCGCACACATATTTTAGGATAATCGTAACTCGTCAGAACAATGAATGTCGACGCAACGCGATCTGCCTCTAAATCAGGGACGAATTCCGGTGGTCTTGATTTCAAACAATAAATCCGTGCTAGTTAAACCAGATTCATTACATATATTCAGAAATGTAAGGTTTGGTTCTGCCTTGAATAATTTGAAAATAATCACTCTAATAGAAATACTTCACACTAATCATATTATCTGACTGAGACTGGCCTCATAGCTCAGTTGGTTAGTAACCCTACCTTCTGCGCTGTAGGTCGTGGGTTCGATCCCCACTCAGGACAAACATTTATGTGACATTTGTAACATTGATGTTTGTTCTGTGTCTGGGTGTTAATATGTATTATATGTATGTATTTACAAAAGAAAAGTATATAAGTATTATATTAGTTGTCTGGTTCCCATGATACAAGCTATGCTTAGCTTACTTTGGGGCTAGATGGCGCTGTGTGAAATGTCCACCATTATTTATTTATTTATTTATTTATTTATCACACTAGCAAGTTCGATGTTTGCTAATCGTCGTAGTTTGCAACACTTGAGACATTCAACCTTTACGTCTCAAAGTTACAGGCGCATACGGGTATGATATGAGATGGGTCTTATTGTAAGTATACTCGCAGAGGGGGGCCCAAGTCTTTCTTAGTTATGGGCAGAGGTTACCGCCAAATGGGCCGTCTGCTCGTTCCATAACTCTGTCATGTAAATAAATGAAACGCACAAAGGCCAAAGCTACTAACGGAAAATAGTTTTCAAATTTGCAATCAAATCTGAAATCAAAATAAGTAATTTTCAATGTTTGATTTTGGTTCATTCGTACGATTTGGCCATCCTTATGATTGATAGTTTTCCAAACATTTTTTTCGTATTTTTTTGTTATTGTTTTCGCTTGTATTAGTTATGATCTTTAAAGAAAATGACAAATGTTGCAAGCAAGTTAAAGAAACATAGTATGACGAGTGCCAACATTGATCAGTACAAACCTTCTTAGTTTCAAAATGTCTGTTAAAGATTCGTAAATTTGAAAACCATTTTTTAAGACAATATTGTTAATACAAAATATCTTTTCTGTTTGTAAAGTTTATCCTCAATTTTTCATGTATAATCATGGTTGAATTTCGACCATTTGGGCAAACACAAATATATATAAAAACATGTCTGAGCCTTCTCAGACAAAACAGCTGAAAAACCGAGGCGTCGCTACGCAGGAATCATAACTCTAAATTAATAAGATCTTTGAAGTGTTAAAATCTGTTTATAACGGGAAGACCGAGTACTCCATTACTTCATTAACTGCAAGGTTTCCCGAAATATATTTGCCTTTCAAGTAACTAGCAGACAAATATTTGTACACATTCTCAAACAAGAAAATTACTAATTAGACCACGACGTAGTGAGACGTATTTCCCAACCATGCATGTATGGGGGTTTTATTTATATAGTTACGGTTGTTTTCGTGTTGAATTTGTATTTAATTTTCAACTTATTTAGCTTAACCAGCTAAAATATTTCGATAATCCTCATACTTTTTAAGTAATTTATATTTTTTTTATTATATCGTATCTTTTCTATCAGTAATAAATTTTACATTTAATAGTTTAAGCGCCACCTAACTGTTTTTAAATTATTTGTTTTTTACTAATTTATTTTAATTTTCTCTATCTCTCTTTCTATCTATCTGAATAAGGATAACCGCATCGTAATTCAATCCGGAGGATGCACGGAGAGAGGAAGCGATTAATTTAACTTTTTTTTTAATTACCACGCTTGAACATATTCTTAGGGCCATTAAAAAAGGAGCCAGTAACACGAGTACTATTTTCTAGATGTATGAGGTTAAAATGACATAAAGTCTTTTTTTTTATTGTCCTTCATAATCTCAAAATCCTATCAAATTGTACACTCGCATTATAAAGTGAGCGAACCAATTAGAAATCGTTCGACCCCGTTTTGCGACAAATATCCAGCAATCGGATTCATTGATTTAGTACGGCCGCAGCCGTAGGCTATTGTGAGGGCCGATGGTACAACGATTCTGTAACAGAATTAACGGTCTTCCGCTTTTGAAGACTTATGGGAATTGGGATATTTTTGTTTACGCCTTTTATATATCCCATTAAAATCACACTAGGTTTCTCTTAACAAAATGGTGGGATTTTAGATTACGACCTTTCTATGTCAAAAATTAATTGAAATTTTTTTGGTTCCCTTTTGCAAAATATTGGCAATATATATTGCGCTTACGATCTTCATTAAAAGGATCACGTCACTATTTTAAACGGAGCAAGCTCATGAAACAGCGTTGTACATGACAGTGTATTAAATTATCTCATAATCCTGCAAGATACTAGACAGTCTAAATTCATGGAGTTACTACTATTTTCATGACTTTGATCATGAGTTGATTTCTCTAGAGAAGCCGTATATTCCTAGTTACGCTGAATTGAATTTTGAGCTTGAATTTAAGCTCTGCTGTTGGAAGTCTCAGTAGTGGGAAAACTTATTATTAAATCTGACGAAAATTTTTAATTTAAATATGTATATATGTATATATATCAATATAAATTTACCCACCTTATTAGATAGATATACGTAGAACATTATTTGTAGCAAAAGAAAGACAGGCTAAATTAATGCTAATTTAAATTTTTGCATTTTATTTATATCATGTTAGGGACAGAATGAGCTGACGGCCCACCTGATTTGAAGTGGTAACCGCCGCCCATAGACAACAGCAATGCGACTCACGCCCTCTCCAACAAAGTACGAGATAACTCAAGTCGCATTGTGTTGCGTTCATCACCCCGAGAGGGGAATGTTGCGTCTCATGCGCCTGCAATTTCGCCGGCCCCACTCCCTTCCACTGGAATACAGTAATAAGAGTGCATGGATGCTTTGCGGCAGATTACCAGGTATGGTGGCAGGTACTTCACCGGGCGAAATTAGCACAAGTTCTACTGCTACTGAAATCACTCCCGTTTAGCTTTATAAGATAGGTAGGTCATTATCATTTGTGGCATTCATGTATGTATGACTTAGAATTATTTATTTCTCAGTGACACTTTTTCTAAATGAATGAAAAAAGAAAACCGGTTTTTAGGTAAACATTTTTAATCTAGTTCTTTAGCCAAGGAACTTCTGGATTTCTGAAGAAAAATGCATCTGCGATGTTGTACATCACAATTACAAAGTTGGTAGACCATTTGCTGCTCCCGTTTCTTCGCAACAAAAACTAGCATAAATTGTCCGATCACAAACAAAAGTCGTGGTTCAAAGTAAAGTGCGATTGTAGAATCTGTGACTTGAAACCTTAGGTTATACAGGATTTCAGTTTCTAGAATGTTACACATCTTTTTCTGCCAAAAGTTAACTTAGGAGTCTTCTGTTTTTACTTTTGATGGCAACAGCATCAAGCAAGCCTTGATTTTAAGCTCTCTCAGTCCACAATATAAGCAGCTTATTACGAATGATGGATGATTGCGAATATCAATGGAGGTGCAGCAACATAAATAATTTAATAATATCACAAATAAAATAAAACTTAATATAAGAATGTCTATTTTCTTAATTTTGGATAATGAAAATGAAAAGTGAATATCGTCGTACTTATGTTATACGGTTACGGAACGAGCCGACGGCCCACCTGGTGTTAAGCGGTAACCTCTGCCCATAACAAGCGATGCGGCTTAATCCTCCCGTAGTAGGTATAAGACCCAAGTCGCATCGTATGCGCCCATAACTCAGACGTGTAGGTGGATTGTCTCACCTGTAATTTCACTTTGGCTAACTACGTTTGCTGAGTAACAAAGAAAACCAGCGCTGATTTTTCCCCGAACCGCTTTTAAGCTCAAGAAGTCGTTTAATCCTGTTCAGAGATCTGTAAGCCCATGTGTCCATTCCAACGCTAGCCATCCGTCCCGTTTTGAAAGTTGCAAACTGAACTTTAAGCCTGACTAACGTAATTGCGCAAGTTGGAATACAACCTTGTTCGCGGCGCTGGCGATTTAGTGTCAGACTCCGCGCCGGTAATTGATGCGCTCTTTTACACCCTTTTAGTATGTAAATAGTACTCAACTGCGGCCCGGTGATAGTGAAAGTGAATTTTTTATGCAAATTTAATTTGAACATTCCTGCTTCAAGCGCTCCGTTCGCCATCTTGCTAGTTAGGTTAAGGAGAATGATGAAAAATGTTACTGAATAATCAAACAGATTTACAAACAATTTTACATCGTGCTGTAAGGATGGCGCACCGTGGTTCTTTTTAAAAAAACACTTTTTACTATGCTGAAACTTTACTTAACAGTCACAGAAACTTAGTTCAGAATTAGAAAATAACTAGAATAAAATTATAATGTATATCGACTGCCGGGCAGCGCGTGCATTCGGCTATTTATAAGTTGCAGAAAACCACGTGGAAGTTGGGGGCAATTGCTGACATTGCATTAGTTTCTTATTAAAATCGATTATAACAGTGCGTCGTATAATGGCTTTTATCGTGCATGTCCTGCAAATAATATGTAATAAATAAATAAAGAAATAAATGTTGGTGGACATTTCACGCAGCGCAATCTATCCTATATATAGCTTGTAGCATGGGAACTAGACAACTGATACTGATACTTAAATACTTTTTTTTGTAAATGCATACATATAATACATACTGACACCCATAAATATACGTATCTTTAAGTTAAACGTGTTATACATTATCCTACATTTATTACCAAATCTCGTAATTAGTACATGCCAATTATAACAAGGTCCTACATAAATTACGGGAGATGATTATCATAAAACATCGTGGTGCCCCCGGGGAGTGACCCTTACCATTCAGAGGGATGCTTTACCTTATCCTGTTTTCGTTGGCCTAATACAAAAGAGGCCATGTTACAAATACAAGTAAAATTTGAAATAAAATAATCAAGGAGAATAATAATTATATTGCTGTAACAAATATTTTGAAAGCCATCTCTAGCTGTTAATTAATACTTTGAGGTCGTGGGTGTCAAAGTCAAAGTCAAAGTCAAAAACTTTATTTCCATAGAATTCATAAAGAAATGGCTTGGATACGTCAATATTCAAAACATAAGATCACGCGTACTTATCGATAAGTTTGACGCCTGTTCAAACCTTATCCGACCCTCCATGGGAAAGAACAGACAAGAAACCCCTAATGGAGGGATTCCTTTTTTTTCGCGAGCACGATCCTTGTAACAATTGAGTACTTAGGTCTATGTTACATTTATGATTACATATGTGCCATTCCCAACCCGTTTTTTTAAGTTAATGGAATGTGAAATGGTAACCGCAGCCCATAAACATATTTAATGTTACAAAAAGTACTTATAAGTATTTTATCACTAAATAGGTTCCTATAGTAGGTACAAGCCATGCTAAATTTGGTGCTAGATGTTGCTCGTGAAATGTCTACCTGTATTTAATTATTCAATATAAATAGGTAAGAACATTCCTTCACATTCCAATTATTTTAGCTTATTTTTAATAAATGTTATTCGAAAAATCGCATTCGATCTACACTTGCGTCATATTTAGATATATTAAGCATAACTACAAAGATTCATTTCCCCAAGAGAGTATTCTCCTAATTCGGATTCAGGCTACCGTTTTACTGTAACGGTCAAATGTTTTTACTGCCGTGTACGCATCTTAAATGGTATGTAAACTATGTTTACTTACCTTTATTACCTAGCTTGAAGGACCTGGGAACAAGAAAGCACCTTCAAGGTTAGATTACATTTATGGGTATGTTCCACGGAGTTATTTTTTAGATTTTAGATGATGTTGACTCTATGGCTTAGTTGATAGTTAACCTGACAGCATAGTTAGGGATCTCAAGTTCAATCCCCGGTTGGAAAAAACATTTATCTATTGAGCTATTTCATTTGGCTTTTTCATTGTGTATTATATAACTAAAATAATATATAACTAAAAATTCGAAGACATGTGTCGAGTGCACGAAAGGAGCCTCTTTGAGGCGCTCTTACAATCCTTTCACCACACTGGTTCGACAGAAACGGTGACTCGAAGAAGAAGAAGATTGTGTATTATTGTTTTTTCCTGTCAACCGGTAAGCTAACTGAATTTTACTGTTAATTTCTGATAACTAACTAAATCCAATAGTGTTAAGAAGATCTCTGATATGAAACTGAAAATTAATCGATTCAATATGAAATGTGTTTTTATCCAGATAGCGTAGCTTTTATTGCAATAAAAAGGATTTGGTTCAACTGAATTTTGTTGATGGTAATCCAGAAGGTAAACCTCACCGCAGACGCATTTCCCTATCATAATCTTGAATATATTTTAATAAATATCGGTCTACCAAAACATTATGTACTCAACGTAAATAATAAATAACTATCAAACATTATCTGTTGTGGAAAAACGTAATTAAGCATATTTATGAGGAAAGATTAACTCTATGAACGACTAACTTATGTACGTAGTTTCAACCACGTGGTACCGAGAAAAGTAAGTAAGTTTAAGAGCATTAGAACTCTCGCCATGCTCGTCCGGGGAAGTACTGCCACCATGTCCATTTATGCTGCCAAGCAATAACCCATTCGCGTTACTGTGTTCCGGTTTGAAAGGTGTGGTTTCCGGTGAAATTACAGGCACATAAGACATTCCACCTACACGTCTCAGAGTTTCGGGCGCATACGAGGCGACTTGGGTCTTGTTGTACCTAGTAGGGGAGAACCCAAGTCGCATCGGTTGTTATAAGCCGAGGTTACCACTTAATACCAGGTGGGCCGTCGGCTCGTACCGTAACAGTATGAAATAAAAAAGTAGCTTTTTTAATGCAGGTACAGATGTTACTAGCTAAACTCGGTTTAGTTATTTGGATCTAGGTAATATTTTTAGCTTAAAGGTGTAACACATTCTCAAACTTTTTCATTTTTATTATAAACGTAATCTAGCCACTGGCTGAGCTGATTTATACGGTTTCCACTACCCATAATAACAATAATACTACAGTTCTCCCCTATGTAGCTAGAGGAAGACTCAACTCGCCAATTCGTGCCCGCACTTAGTTAAGAAGACGGGTATGGCCGTTCTTCTCCCGACCGACACTACACAAAATCTAGTTCAAAATTATGGAAATTTACATTAATTTTTACTACTTTTAGTTACTGTTTTATTAACATTTAAAACAATATTTAGTTAGTTCAGCTGTTTCAAAATAATAATTGGTAATAAGATAATTTTAGCTACATTGTTTTCATGAGCTGGGTTGTGATAATATCTTATTTTTCTTTTGTTTATTGAAATTTCTCCATCAAGTAAAATCCCATCACATTCAAGGAAGTTAAGTTTACTCTCGTAGGTACAATTTATTGGATACCTAAAGAAACTCAATTTAAAAACTTAATTACACAAGCGATACATAAAACTTGATAGCGTTCTCCTCTCCTTCTGTTTTCTTTAGAATGAGTGAGAGGGAAACCAATTAATTATTCAAAAGGGGACCGATCGCGATACCTTCTCAGAGTAATAACAATATAGAGATAACTATTACGAAAATTAAAACATTTTTCGAAAACTGAGAATTTTTCTTCATTTAAATTTGATTTGCTGAACTTGCTATATATAAGTTATATATAATATATAACTATATAACTTGCTACATCGTAGACCGCTTCGTCACTTGACATCGGGTGAGATTGTGGTTTAATAAAATACGGTTACCTATCGCAAATAAATAAAAGTTAAATAAAAAAGATTTTTTCTGCATTCATTCATAGTATCATTTTGAAATCAATTGACTTACCAAGTCGTTCCACCTCCACAACTTGTTGGTGAGATGACGCTATAATATGTGGGGTATTCCCCCACGTAACTAGGGAACACCTAAGTCTTAATGGTCAGGGGAAACCACTTATTTACCAGGTGAAAATAACATCCGTCACATGGCTTACATATAAACTTCAGTTAAAATTTAATAACTTGAAGGTAACTAAAGTTTTATTTTTAAGAATATTTATGACCAGGATGGCTATTATCAGCTCACTTCTGTACACTGCTGGAAATATGCTTCTTCAGCGACACTGAGTGCTATCTTCTAGAGTTGCTAGCCACTATTCGCAAGTCTTCGGTCCAAATACAAATAATATTTTTAGGTGCTATCTGTTAAGTTACATAACGTACATAAAGTACGTAACTTAGAATATAAAAAATATCAAGTACACTGATGACGAGACATAGTTTTGCGCCTAATTAATTGTAATTTAATTTGTTATGTGTTACATCTGTGACATTAAATATATTCTATTCTATTCTAGTTATCCCTCCGCGAAACCTATAGGCGTACCAATTAATCTTATATTCATTGGCTGCTGCGAATCAACGAAGATTAGTCGATTCCTCTCAGATCGAGTGAAAAACGAATTTCAATGAGTAAGTCGAAACAGGATTTGTGTGTGTAATTTATGAGTATAACGGGCCAATGGAATTACCGTTTGAATTATTACGCCATCTTGTGACACTTTGTTGGTTTGCAGGCTTTTTATTTTTTGTTTATAGTAATAATTATAATTATAATAATAAGTTCGTGACGTAATTATTGATTGATTGATTATTGATTGGTTTCTCCTCTGTTTGAAGTTACGGAATAAACTAACATTAACGTTAAACGACCTAGAATATTATGTACTCTGTTTTTTAATCATAACGCAGAAATATTGCACTAAACTGTTATTTTGATTTTAAAAGTTTATGATTAGACCTAATAAAAGGAATATATTTTATTACGTTAATGAGACCTGAAATAACGTAATTTAAGTGGGCTAGTTATAGTTTTAATGTTATGAAATTTAAGTTACTAAATTATGATTGGTTACGTTATATTTTTATGAATTGAATGAACAAACTATTCTGTCAATAACAACATGCAATTAACTAAATCTCATCGCGTTGCGATCCGTAAATGAAGATACGAAGTCGGAACGTCTCATTAAGAGCAGTAGAACTCTCGCCAAGTTCGTCCGGGGTAGTACTGCCACCATGCCCATTTCTGCTGCCAAGCAGTTACGCGTTCACGTTACTGTGTTCCGGTTTGAAAGGTGTGGTTGCCGGTGAAATTACAGGCACAAGAGACATTCCACCTACACGTCTCAGAGTTACGGGCGCATACGATGCGACTTGGGTCTTGTCGTACCTAGTAAGGGAGGTCCCAAGTCGCATCGATTGTTATGGGCAGAGGTTACCACTTAACACCAGGTGGGCCGTCGGCTCGTTCCGTAAATGTATCACATAAAAAAAAACAATCATTGTACTTGTCAGTTCTAGTTGATGCCATTTTCTTTATGATTTGAATCTTCACAGTTTGAAGAATGTGAAATTTTCATAACAACACGCGTTCAATGTGCCACGTTTAGATTAAAAAAGTGACTTTCGTATTGAAAGCCGAATAATATCGAATTACATTACTGATATTGGAACATTTTTTATATGTTCTAATTCATTTTTCTTTTACTCGCTTGCGTTCAAATGCTAAAATTATATTCAGCATCTTCCTACCACCGGTTGAATAACATTTTGGAAAGCGCCATCTTTTGGTGTTTACCGGAACTACGTTGCTGAAAATTCCATTTCAGTCTTATAATGTAGAACCTTAAATTTGTTGGCTATTTGACTTATATAAATTTCGCTAGATGGAGTTATTCAAAATAAATAATGCAAAAATTTATACAGTAGTAAGAGCAGCTGAGGTAGGTATAGAAAAAATGTGATAATGTAGGTAATGTGACATAATTAATAGCAGAACTCAAATAATATAGTACCAATTGAATTTTCATTGCAGTTATTTTTCATTGATGGTATATATATATATTTCATTGTTAAATTAAGCATCTAGCTTAAGCTGTAAGTGAGTATGAAAGCATAATTAAAATTAAATACATGTTTGCCACATTAAACAAGGCGCCATGTAGCCCCAAACAATAGCTTGCACTATGAAACGTAACATCCCCGTCTCGGGGTGATGGATGCAACGCAATGCGACTTGAGTCAGCGCGTACTATGGTGGAGAGGACTCGAGTCGTACTGCTCTTGTCTATGGGCGGCGGTTAACACTTAATATCAGGTGGGCCGTATGCTCGTTCTGTCACTATATCATAAAAAAGGCAACCAGAGAACTAATAGAATATTTAAATATTTTTTATATCAATACAAACATTTATAGTCAGACACAAAACAAATATATAATTATGTTCATCACATAAATGTTTGTCGTGGGTGGAAATAGAACCCACGACTTTGGATAAAGTGCACAGAAGGCAGTGACAACCAAATGAGCTGCTAGGCCAGTCTTGTCGTTTGACGAGAACTTATGAATCGTGGATCCAATCTCGCCGAAATTTGGCAGCAAGATGAGACAAACCAGAATATAAATCACTTGTTTAAGTACGTGTGTAAATTAAACTGTAGCCAGAGTATTTTTGACTACTATGACTTAACTACCAGTAACACTTTGAGCAGTAGAACTCTCACCAAGTTCGTGGGAGAAGTCCTGCCACCATGCCCATTTCTGCCGCCGAGCAGTAACGTAAAGAATGTCACCCAAGTAATATTTCAAGAAACATGCTATATATTATCAGTTAGGTTCTTATAAAAACACATTTCCTCATCCTGCTGGACCCAAGTTACCTCATAAATAATTTAACTCGACCCGTAATCCTCGCCGAGCAGAGGTTAACCTCAGTCAATAAAGTAGAGGTGTGTTCGTAACAGATTAAAATTACCGGCATATCCCAACAAAACAGTTTACCTGATCCTTTTCAGTAATGATGTCGCAAATCATAAGTTGCGATTAAGCTCGACTTAACTTTGTGTATGTTTAAGTGGCATATGGGCGTTATTAATAAAGTTACTTTAAGTAGGTATCCGATAATACTTTTTACGTTTGGTTTTCAATAGGGGAAAAAGAGTCTGAATATGGAAAATGTAATAACATGACTGGACATCGTCATTATAAAGAACAGAGTAGAAATATAAACTGTTTTTTTGAGAATGGTTGCCTATTACTTGTACAGTACCCATACTAGTACTTAAATATCAGACTTAATTCGGTGGTTCATATACGTATGTGACCAGTGAGTCTTTACTGATATTTACTTAAGCGATACGATGTTCTAAAATCGTTACTTGATAACATGCGGAGGTAACTGATGTATTTTAACATTAGTGGTAACCTCGGCCCATAACAGCCGATGCGACTTGGGTCCCCCCATACTAGGTATGACAAGACCCAAGTCGCATCGTATGCGCCCGTAAATGTGAGACGTGAAGGTGGAATGTCTCATGTGCTTGTAATTTCACCGGCAACCACACCTTTCAAACCGGAACACAGTAACGTGAATGCGTTACTGCTTGGCGGCAGAAAAGGGCATGGTGGCAGTACTTCCCCGGACGAACTTGGCAAGAGTTCTACTGCTCTTAATTAATGACATTGTAACAAAGTTGATTATCTCTTATCATTACGATTTCAGTGATTTATACAGTTCAGTGACTGGTCAGTAATAAACAAAATAGAATAAAAAATATAAAATTATTTACAGTGACATAAATATTTTAACTCCAAACCCATGTGACAAAAACACAAACCAAACCATCATTCAAACGAACAATTAAACTACAAAAATTATATTTCACACGGAAACTGTAAACAATTTGAACAAAAGCACAACTTTCCCGTGAAACAATGAAACGACCTCTTTGCACTGCGGGCCCGAATATAACTTTTTCGAAGTTTTGTTTCAAATTCGCACCACAGCATAATGCACTTTAACTGGTTCACTTCTTCAAGTCCTTACTTTCATGAAATATAATATTCACGTCACCGTAAACACCTTTTCCCCTCTCGTCAAACATTAATAACAAAGCTTTATATACCGTACTTATTTTGAGCCAAATTAAACATTCATTACTATATCTAAATCAATCCTATCCTATTATTCTAACAAATACTTTATATCATAATGTAACAGCGTGATACTGCGAAAAAAAACTATTTTGGCCTAGTTAAATTCCACATAAAAAAAGTCACGAGTGAATTCACTAGTTTTAAAAAGGGGGGTTGTACCACAGCAGCATCTAATGTTTCCAATATAGGAGAATTCGCAGACTGTTCTGGTTAAAAATACTTAAAATACATGACATACCTAGCTATTGTTGACGAGCTGTAGTCCATTTTTTCATTTGTACCATGGGTGTTTGCTTCAACGTCATAAATCGTGGCGTAAAGAGAATTTTCTGTTGCTCTTTTTGGCACCTTTCTTTGTGCGCGCTTTTTAAGCGCTTATATCAGAACACTTTTAATTTCCTCGCTGTTGCGTCCTAATCTACCATTTATCCTCACATATACGTTTGTCCCATGATCATTGTAATGAGCACTGCTTGTGACTCTTTCCATGTTGTTTGTTTAATTAGAATATCTGTCGGCTCAGTTAATGCGTGAGTTAGAAACTCTGCCAAAAAGGATGGGGATAATATATGTTCTGCCGGCCGTTAGAGACCATTATTTGCAACTTTTGTCCTTCATCCTGTCAGGGTTAAGATATTACGTGTTATTTCTAGTCAAAATCTGTGTTTTTTTTCTCCATAAAGTTACAAATTATCAATTAAACAGTCAAATCAAATTCGTATTTATAATATCGAATATTTATTATGCAATTTACAAGCGTATGCTAATACCAAGATCATAAATCATAGATACATTATTGTTTGTTCTGTGTTTGGGTGTTAATATGTATGTATTTACAAAATACAGTTATTAAGTATTTTATCAGTCATCTGGTTCCCGTAGCATAAGCTTTGCTTACCATAGTTTGGAGCTAGGTGGTGCTGTGTGAATATTTGTTATATTTATTATTAATTCAGATCCAAAAAACTAATTACTTATCAGCAACATTATTATGTCAGGAACCTCCCCGTTAGTCCGAGGAATCCAATTGGATTTATCCCTGACTAATCACCTTATATGTTTTAAATGACTTTTTAATATATAAGATATAAACACATACAGTCGAGATTCTAAGTGAGTCTAGATTTAATCATATACAGAATACGTGAATAACTTTTATACTCATTCAATCTATATGTGCATCACTTCATTTTAATTTCCTTTGCAGATTATGAGATAATGTCGTAATATAGCGAATAAGCTGGTGAATTTTCCCAAACAGATGGAAATGCAAAGTTATTTTGGCATATCAAAATTTAGGTATTTTTATTATATATAATACATAGGTTGATAATTTTCTTAGACTGATGTCCACTAAAATTGGCTATTAAGGGATTTTGAATGAGGGATAATGAACCCCAGTCAATGGTTATTTGTTTGACTAAAATATTCTCTTTGTTCTGAATATTTGAATACATTTGTTACGCTACATGAAACTCCACACAAAAGGTTATTATTAAATGATAAATGAATTAATAGACTTAGTCTCATAGCTTGGAAAATAATACTCAATATGTTGAGACAGAGCCAATTACAACGGGGGTAAATTAACTAGATCCAATGCTTACTAATTATTTAAACCCTTATTTTATATTAACCTTATATTAACCCTTAATTCAGTACATTTATAATGGTTACAGTACCGTGAAAAACATAAAATTGACTTGTACATAAAATAAAAATTCTAAATCAAAATTTTGAAGTTATGAGACTATATTAATAAGAAATATACTTTGATCATCATTTCAAGGATTCAATTAACATCAAATTTAAAATTAATTATGGCTCTAATTCAGCTTTTTTCCTGTATAAATCTCGGCTCCGCAGTTTGATTAAAACCTCAATAAAACCAATTTCTATCCGGGAGTGAAACGAAATAAATGTGACGGATAAATTGCATTCCAGCAGCAATGCGGGCTGGATTGCATTGAAACTTGGATATTACAACGGCAAGTATTTCTAACCGCAGAGCCCATGTCGTAACTTGTAGTCACCCGCTGTGTGACAATAAGGATAGATGTCATTATTGATCAATTTTGGTATTGGCATATTTACACACTAAACAATCCTAGCATAGGAGTTATGAGATTTCCTGTGTCGCAGTGATTTACAGTGCAAACTTTCAACCCATTAATAAAATAAAATTAATAAATGTTGGTATTTCACACCGCTTCATCTAGCCGCAAGGTAAACAAAGCGAGTACTGTGGGACCAGACAGGAATCGTACCCACGACCTAATACAGCTCAGAAGGCAGAGTTACTACCAAATGAGCTGTATGGCGATCAATGAGCATTATGTTAATCACATAAATATTTGTGATTACTCAGGGTTTTCTGCTAATCTTGACTTATTAATAAATTAATTATCTTGAAGACGCTAAATAATCAAATTTTCTATCTTGCTTAATGTTTTTCCCGTTCAGTTTAAAAATAATAGCAAATTAAACAAATACTCAACGAGTTTAAGCTTTTGACCGAAACTGTAGCATGCTCATAATCCAAATTCATTTATGTTATTCTACCGCCGTGCTATAGTCTGACATGCGCAAAAATCTTCCCAATTTTCTCCGCCAACTTGCCCACTCAGATAAACGAAATGTTCTATTTCACTGTACCTTTTCTAAAAAATACCAAACTATTTAAAACGGCGGCCTACTGCTGAATAATTCGCTACAAACGTTTCGAAACCGATCAAGGGTCATCTCGGCTCAATGGTTTATTTATATCCTTTCACTGTCCTCTCCTTTTTCGTGAGGAATTGGTACGGTCCCAGACATGTGAGGAAACGTCTCTGCCACACATCAATGTCAGTAGACTAGATTCGTTTAAGCCTACGTTTTAACACTAAGAATACTTACGATGTTCAACGAGGGTAAAGCCAAGCGTGAAACTCCACACATGAATGTTATCGTGCAAATTAATATACCTTAGAAACATTTTAGCAAACGCGAATGGAGTTGAGAATCTAGTAAGTAAGTCTAGTACTTCCACATTAATGGAATGAACTTTTGTAATGATAAAACTATTAGTAATTTCAAATGCTTTCAACACAAACGTTTGAGCATCAATCTAGTAATCGTGTCACAGGTTCTCAAAACAATAATGTGATGCCTCAAAAAATATTATTTTTAGTACTTTGATCAAAATAATGATACCATTTCTATTGATCCCTAGTCTGATGATGAAACATCTAATTTTCCCCCTACGGGGTGGCCTTCAATGAAGCACTTTGTACTCGAGGGTAGAAATACCGATTTTACAAAAAAAAATACACTTATAGCTCTCCTGCACTCGACAAATCAGCGCATACAAATTTATAGCAAAAATCATTCCCTATTCAAACGACTCTCATTCTACAAATATCAGATTTTTATGCATTTTCCGAAGTTTGTGGCTTTCTCCTCGATAGCATTCATTGAAAATGCAAATTTTTTCAATGGAATGAAACTTTTCATCCCCTGCGACATTGCTGTTAATTTTACGGAATTCTTCACTTCGGGCTAATTCAATTTGAAATTCTTCTTTCGTAATTTAATTCAGATTTCCTTTGTTCAAAAATAATTTTGTGCAAAGAATGTTTTGTCTTAAATTATCGTAGAAAGGAAAATTAAGTGGCAAAAATTATTGAAATTTTTTACATTTAGTCCTACATTAGGATATCTTGTACTGTGGTGGCATTCAATTTACGACACAAATACGAGTATGTCGAAAAAACTCATCACACAAAAAAGTTTTTCTGTTTATTGTTTTTCCCGGGGGCTTAATCACCGAACCCCAACTTCACATGATGTTTTAATACCAATTTAACAATTTAGCCGTCATCATAACATATTCTCTTTTACTATCGGTGTTGTGTATACAATTTGTTGAAAATAAATTATTTTCTTTCTTTCTTTCTTTCTACTTTGGTATTTTCGAATGACAACTTTGTGTTTTTATTACCGTTGTTCACCACCAGGTTTCTCATTCCCTGGCACAGTTGAAGAATAGTTAACTAGAAGTGCAAAATGTGCACAAGATGACTACGTGGGATTTGAATTCGTGTAGAATTAATATCTTAAAAATAACACACACGTTATTCTTAAAACCAGTTCGTTAGCATCGTGGCTATGAAAGTATACTTAAGGGTACAGAACTGTCTGTGAAATAAACGTCTGAGCCCCGTATTAAGATGAACGAAGATTAATGTTTAATGAGCAACACGAATGGTAATTTTTAGATAACCCAAAATAACTTAGAAACTTAAGAACCACTAGATGGCTTTGTATGTGAAAAAGGTTGAAGACGTTACTTAGACTTTTTCCAGTCACAGTTACTGGCTCAGATATATAAAATGCTAAGGTTATGTCCGTTAAAAAGAGCAACAGAAGTGTCTTTTTCAAATATCCACGTATATTTTCTTCTTTTTACGAGATGTTTGACCTCTCCACATACAATCAGACACAATTCAGATACAAATGCAACATAAACTAAATTTAAGTTCAAGTCTCGATAAAATAAGGTTCAAAATACATTTAACTCGAAAGAGTTCACGTGCTAAAATGGAAGCTTACGATTTAGAACGTTGTATTTTGCGAAATAAAATTTCTTTTTGTATATCGCTGTTCTCGGAAGTCACTAATGGATGTTTTTATTATGCTGTTGCAAAATAAACCCAAAGAGATGTACATAAAGTTGGTTCTCGACTGGAAAATTTCAAGAGATCTAAATTTAGATGTAGGTCGTTGCATACAGCCTCATTAATTGTCCAGGGTGCGTTAAGAAGCGCTATTAAGGCTTTTAGGGGATGTTTTCTTTCTTAAACTATTCCCACACATTGCTCGCACTTTGCGAGTAATAAGGTTTTGCGTTGTCGGTACATTAATCTTAGAGACAGCAGTTTACGTAGCAGTAGAATTAACTGTATTTTCATGGTTTGTCCCAGGAAGTACTGCCTTACCATAATTATATCTAATCATTACTATATATACTTTAATTCTATTACCTATTTAAGAAATCAGTGACTCATCCATAATTTAAATATTACATTAAAATGTTGTTTATTGAGTTACTGTCCCGATAAGTCCAGAATCCTTCAGGATACTATAATGAACAAAGTTAAGATCTTTGTCATTATTTTCTTTTAATTCATTGCTTAAACAGTGTTTAAGCGTAGTTAATCTTAATTAAAGTGCAGTCCAGCGGTAGATTCCGGAAAGCAATTTATTTCTGATGGCGAGGGAAACCTACTCCACGGACTTTCCTTACACAAATGATAGTATTTTAGCTAATGTTTGTTTTGTTTTTACAGAAACGTTTCAAAAATGCAGAAGCATTTATGTATTTTTTCCTATAATTTGTCAATGTCGGGTTCAACCGAAACGTTATCAAACAAAAATCATACATATAAGAAGACAGTGATAATATTTTTGTAAAATCATACTTTCAGTTAGTACTAAGTTATAACAAATGCGTAGCACTTGTGTAGAACACTTGTAGGAACTGCTCCAAGTCATGCTACGTCATGTTCTACAAAATTTCGTAGTAGCTACGACAATAATGTAATCAAATTATTCGATCCAAGCATTAGACAGGTTCGTTTAAACTTTAAAAATAATCTTCAATATAACTTTGCAATATTCACATTTTTATTCACAGGAAAATAGTTCAACAGGAAATGGAATATGGACCGAACATAACTCGTAAAGCCTCCAGGATATACGGGAGTGCAATGGGTCATTTCACGGACTCATTCCATTTTTATGGTTGAGTTTTTTGGCACTGAGCACAAAACTGGGGTTGTTAGTTCACCCGGTTAGAAATTAAGGACACTGGTACTACGTTATCCCGCGAATTGAGTGTTACTTAAAATTGTAATAAACTTCCTAGTTTGTTTTAATGCAAATCTATTCGTCAGTCAGTGTGAAAAATCTGGAATTAAAGTTATTATAATATAGAAATATATTTACAAATTAAGAAATAAAAATATTCAGATATTAAGCTATGCAAAGCATAAAAGATTTCGGAGTGGACTGTTGAAGATCTGCTTGCCCTTTTCAAAATAAGGTGAGAATTAAGTACATTATGTCAAAATGGATAACCATACCTATTACAAATTAATTTTCTACGATAAAGTTGTTTCAGTTATATTCACCATAGTAAAATGTTTTTAATGTAAGTCATTAATTATCATGAACGAAATCATGAATTTAATTTTGAGAATGCAAAGTTATAACCCGGCTGATTAGAAGGACTAGTGTCGACTCATTGTTATTAAGTGTGCAGTAGAATTGTGCCTTTTAATCGGGGACTTACTGCCACCATACATATTTTTGCGACCAAGCAGTTTACGCGTGCCACATTCCACCATCACATCTCAGAAACACGGGTAGTTCAGAGAATTATTCACGTATATAATTTATTATATTCCGCTCAGATTTTATTTACATAAAATGAAACTACATGTACTTAGATGAATCCCCAATGTAGCGGTTTATTTTCGTTTCCTACTGTACACATTATAATTACAAAATGTATTAATCACTTGCCATTCGAGAGCCCAAAGCTACGAACAAAATGTAGATAAAATGTCATACAGATCGTCATGAAAAGATCAAATTAGTGGGACGCCAATTGAAAACAAAATTGGAACCTTAGGTATACAACGTAGAATCCAAATTTGAATCATTATGTGACTTAAAGAAGGGATGGGAAATGTACCAGTAATTATATTGACTGGCCTCACAGCTCAGTTGGTAGTATCCCTGCCTTCTGAGCTGTAGGTCGTGGGTTCGATTGCCACCAAGGACAAACATTTGTGACCAACATAGGTGTTTGTTCTGTGCCTGGGTGTTGAAATGTATTATGAGTATGTATTTACCAAAAAACTAAGTATTATATCAGTTGTCTGTTTCCCATGATACAAGCTCTGTTTAGATTCCTTTGGGGCTAGATGGCGCTGTGAAAAATGTCCACCAAAAAAAGTTATTGGCGATTGTTTATTCATTTCAAGTATATATTTTCATGTTTATGGTGTAGTTTTGAATGCATATATTTTATTGGATATATATTCATAGCAACATGTATTAATAAACAGTATAACATAAGTCAAATATGTATTTATTTGTGTAGTTCAAATTCAATATATTTTATTTCTAATATTTGAAACCCCTTAGATCATAGAGGTAATAGTTTAAATAATTTCAAGTAATCAAAGTCAATACATACAGAATTATTTAGTACTGCAAAAAAGCTCTGCAAACATTACATGAATGTCAGAATACTCGCCAGTAAAATGAACTCCAAACTTAATGGGTGATATTTCAGATCTGTTGGGTAAATTTAGTAAATAATTTCTATGAAGTTTGTATGAACAGAAGCAATAAATGATACGACACTTTTTAATAAATGAATTTTTCCTTTCGCATCAAGCGAAACTTAATTAAACGAATTAAAATTGAAAAACAGTTGAAGTATGAGCCCGTGACAACCCTACATACTTTTAGTTCAATGTAACGTGCCATTAGCCTTCCATCCAACCTCCGCTCTTATCGCCCTCATCTTAAGATACATTTTCCGTTTCAGAAATAGCGGAAACACATTAAGGATGTGAGAGATGCAAGACGAAATGTTAAGCCGAGGCTTTGGATTAGAACGTTATCTAGGGGCGAGTGTTGAACAGCTAGTTCAATACATATCCGATCCAACACATATTCGATTAAAAATAACATACACGGCATATTAAAAAAAAACGAATATAATTTTAATCACCAATAAAAAATATTTTTTTTTGTAATTCGCTTTAATCAATCATTTATTTTCTTCACTATTTACGGAATAAACAAATAAACGTGGTAATATTTGATGTTAAGCGATAATTTTTATATTATTGTTAATTCTGTCCATAGTCAAATAATTGGCTATCAGACGGGCTAATTCACGCAGCTGTACCCAAATATACGTTTATTAATTGCTTGCCCTGAAAGGCTGGACAAGTGATACTTCCTATTTATTTATATTAGTTATCCCCATATTATAATGTATCATATGTACGTATTCATAAACGATCAATATCTTAATTTTTGTTTGTTACATTTCATTAATGAGAAAAAGTGTGTAATTTGTTTCTCAATTTGTATTATGATTTAATTTTATTTAAATTAATTGAATTTACTGTTTTGATTGAATGTTTACATAATTTTTTTTATACTTATTTGTAATTTTTCCAGATTCATACCATTTTTTTTTGTTATTTCTGTTACTAGCTTATAATTATAAAATGTTGTCTTCGCCAGTAATTATACATTTGGCTAGATAACCAATTGAACATTGTGTTAATTGAATGTGCTGGTTTACACTGTGTTGGTGTTCATATAAATAAAGTGATCAAGCTGATTAGCTATGAGCATGCGTCTGAAGGAAGTATCAAGCAAGGTGTTTGTATATAGGTATGGGTGTTTGCTTTTCATATTCGCCGGCTGTAAGTTTATATCAGTTGTGTTGGTCTTGGTAATGTGTATTTGATTTTGTGTAAATATTTGTGTGGATGATTTCAAATGGCAAGTGAATTTGACAGCCGGTGGAAAAAATAGTCACTGTTATCAGAAAATATTAAGTTATTAAACATCCAGACTAAACATATTGTAGGACAAAATTAGTTGACGTCATTATTTTATATATTATGTAACTCAGTTACCTACCATAATTGATCAATAATACTACATTCACAATATACAAGAATCGATGAGTCTGACCATATACCTTTCTAGACCAAGCAATATCTCTTTAAGTGCCCCTGAAAGCTCTCATTTGCCACCAGATCTCAAAGGAAAATATGGTGAACAAATAATGACGCCATATTTAATTCTGCAGGTTTCCATTGAATGCATTCTCTGCAAGTAGCCTGAGTTGGCGTCTTGCTTTCACACAATGTCGTATTATTAGCACATGATTCAAGTTACCTTGGTAACCAGAGAATATTGGAAACCAGTCGCGTCACATATATTTGTTCGGGAAAACTGAGGCGCAATAAAGCGGACGGAATTATTTTACTAAAGTGATAACAGATTGGGGGAAAACTTTGAGCTTTCATCCAAAAGTCTCTGGTTAAATTCTGTTTCAGAAAGGTTTGCTTGTAATAGTGAAACAGGCTTAACAGAAATCAAAAGAACCAGCATAACGATTAAGAATTTTAATGATATGTGTCAGTCTTGGATAGACTCCCGCCATTCAATCTTGCCAAAATTCGTTTCAATCCTTGTAAGCAATAAAATTATGGTATGGTAAGAAATGGTAGTAATTCAAAAATCATTTTGAAACCCTTCTGAAAGCATTCAAAATGAATATCTGGGCACATTGATTCATTTAACGTCTGATAGATGAAATTGATAACATGTGGTGTAAGTCAAAGTTTAATTTAACGCCATCTATCAGCATTTTCGTGAACCAACAGAACATCATCCCGCAAGACTTTCTCGGACGACCGCTGAACCGCGAAAATTAGGTTCATTTTGAAACGTTTTCAGTCAGTTGACGCACAGCATCCGTTGAGCGCGGACGTCATCGCATGGGATCTCGAAATACCTACACTTCGTGAAATTTGATGGTAATCGAAATATTTTGTGACTGTTTAATTTAATTTGTGTTTTGTGTACGAATTGTGTTTACGAAATCGAAGTGTCCACAACTAATACATCGATGGTTCTTCATTGGATTTTACGATATTTCAATTAGAAGGTATGTATAATTAATGTATTTCAATAAAAATATGGTATAAAATTATAGTAATTATCATTTAGAAAAATAACATCAAAATATGGAATTATATAAAAATTTGGAATAAACATGAATTTGAGTATAAATTGTTGAAAAAGGGGTAATTTCAATAAATCAGAATTAGGCAAAATACAAGTCAATTCTAAAATATAGATTGTATAGACGTAATGCTGATCCTAAAACGTTGCATATTTAATATATATCTCGAAGAATGTGACCCCTATTAAGCTTTTGGTGTCACACAATGTGATGAGCAATTTTATACCTTGATGGTTTTTATTTACTTAATTAATGAGTTAATTAGCTAACTTAATTGCTTAGTTAGCCTCAAAGTATAGTTATAACTTTCGTATTGGCAATGTTCTTTCGTATGTAAGAGATTGTTCTGATAGAAGTATGATTAATAAATTATTATCTGCGAGGTTTTAGCTGAGATATTTGTGATGAAAGAATTGTAGCTTTGTTAATATTTAGTTAAAATACTAGATCAAATGTTGGTTTCAAATTAGGCTCCTAGTAGATCTGGCCTTTGAGAAAAATATTGAACTTACTATATATATGTTTAGTTGGACCATACAAATATTGCATTTTCCATATGAAACCACCAATGTTGCCACAGCATAAATATAAATCTTTTTATCGACGATCCCGTTTAAATTTATTCCTTGAATATTAAATAACCAAGCCGATATTTCACCGAGAAACTTCAAGTAAGCTCGCACGTCATCTAAAATTATATGTGTTATACATTCCAAATGTTCATCTTGTTCGCCATTAATCCTGTTATCTTCCGAATATATAATACAGTAAATTAATGTTGACGTGTTAGTTGCTTATCTTATTTGATAGGACATTGTTGTATTAATACAAACACAACACATACAATCCAGGCTTTCCCAGAGGAGCTAAGGTGTCCTACGAACGAAAAAATACAATCATATCTTTACATTATCTAACATAGACGCCTCACAGCTCAGTTAGTAACCCTGCCTACTGCGCTGTAGGTCGTGGGTTCGATTCCCACCCAGGACAAACATTTGTATGATGAACTTGGATGTTTGTTCTGTGTCTGGGTATATGTATGTATTTAAAAAAAAAAACAATTATCTGGTTCCCATGATACAAGCTATGCCTAGCTTACTTTAGGGCTAGATGACGCTTTGTAAAATGTCCACCAATATTTATTATTATTATATCGTCGTCTCAGATACAGGTCATCAAAAATAACATTAAAATGCAGTCTAGCATTAGGCAATGTGAGCACAAAAGGAAGTCTCTGAGGCGCACTTTAATCCTCTTACTAAGTGAGATAGCTTACAAAACTTTTGAATTTCGTACTATATAAATAGATCATAATTATATCAAGATGAATACGAGAGATAAGTTTTTTTTTTTTTAATAATGACTGAGTAAATTATCTTGGCAAAACCAATTGGCAGTGGTTAGTTAATATTTTGTCACATCTATGTTCTCAGTATAACTCATATTGAAAATAACTCATCCGTACATTTTAACCTTACAAGCGCTGCTAGGCTCACTCACAAAGATAAGGTTTTTTTAACTACCTCGGGAAATGATTTTGTGTTATTATATTAACGGTGAAACCTTAATATTTCCCGACAAATGTTTCAACTGTCATAATTGTATGCGGGAAATCTAATTCATTACATTTTCACGTCATTCTCTGGTTAGTTTTAAACTGCACGACAAAGCGAGCGAGTCAGCGAGTTATGCAGTTAATTATTCTCGTTTAGTTTGTACTGCTCTCCATATTGTAGTACGCGGACCGCACTGAAAGTTTATGTATCTGGCTACTTGCGTTTAAATATATTAAAGTTAATCCATATAATTGAAAATGGAACTCTTCAGAATACATTATATATATTTTTGTCGCGGCAGTTCTGAAATTACTTGTTATTTACCGCCCCTAACTAAAATTTTCGACGTAAGATATTTTTGATTTTTAAGTTGCCAAAGGCTTGTAATAAGTGTTTGCTGAAGGCGGATAGTAAGGTTATGTCTGCAATTTTTTATAATATTGAACATTGGCATGAGCCAAGTGCAAGGTATTTTGCACGTAAACCTGAAAGTTTGGAATAATAAACGATACCGCACGAATAAATGGTTATATGTATTTTATGTATGTATTTAAAATAGTATATAAGTATTATATCAGTTGTCTGGTTCTGATGATACAAGTTATGCTCAGCTTACTTTGGGGCTAGATAGCGCTGTGTGTTGTCCACCAATATTTATTTATTTTATTTATTTATTCACATTGTAAGTGACATACTAAACTAGTTAGTCTCTTGAATACAAATCTACCCGGTATTTTTTTTTTGTTCTTTGTTTTTTTCAAACTTCAACTCTCTGGAAAGGATCTCATAAATAGTAGACAAGGAAAAAAAGAAATATCCCTATATAGTATTCATTCTGGACTCTTGAACGAAAGGGAAAACTTTATGAAATTTTATTTTACTTTTAAAATCTCGACTTTTCGGCACTCAACGAATATCCTGTTCAAGCTAATTAATTTTTGCCATTCAAAATACTTTTTCTGAGATATTTTCCCCGAGTTTGTGAAATAAATTTGGGATTCGGCAAATTAGCTTCGAAATTTGTTTTTGAGTTGTTCGCGATTTTTTATGGTATACAATTTTTGACTGAATAAGATGACCAAATTATCAATTTTCTACTAGATACTTTAAAGTGTGATTTTAGCGCGTGTATCTATATACATATGAACAATAATTTAGTACTATCAAATAAGTTTTAAGAGATTACAGGTATAAGAATAGTAGAACTCACGCCAAGTTCATCTGGGGAAGTACTGACACCATGCATATTTCTGCCGCCAAGCAGTAACGCTTTCGCTTTACTGTTGTAACCTTATTATTATTATTCTTATGTGATACATTAAAGTCAAAGTCAAAAACTTTATTTCCATAGAATTCATAAAGAAATGCATAAAATGCGAAAAATATGACGAAAGTAATACATGCAATTATATCAAGTAGTAAGTCCCTTCCTACCATAGCAATATTTTTTACAAAACTGTAGCATTCCTCCCTAACAAGTGTTCGGTGCCAAATTTTCGTTTTTGTTCAATTTATTGACAAGATGAAACAATGCGCAACGTAAATGGAACATATTATTTTAGAGTCTGTGCACTTAGAACAATTTATTGGTAGATTTAGAGTGCTTTCGATTGGAAAATGTGTAGTGCTTTTTCCGAGATAAGTTAACATAAATGGATTTTTTTAAAGCGTCGCTTTGTTCCAGCCATTCCTAATATTTGCAACTGCTTCTTACCAGCACGTTCACACACAAACTGGACTCGTATATGATGATGCATGATTTAAACGCAAAAATTCGTCCAATTTCCCAATTAAATTCGATCTTGATTTTATATTGGTCTGAGTAGCAATTGTATCTTTAAAGGGTAATTACAATTACAGTCAAAATAACACTCATATCCCTGCACTACGATTTAATATATTGTATGTGGCATTGACAAACGTATATTGTGTCGGATGTATACTCATTATAATATATATATATATATATATACTAGTTACTATATTTTTTAGTTTATATGCCCGAAAGTTTGAATTTATATAATACATCGAGAACCTAGTCTTATTCTAGTCTAGTTAGGCTTGACTTAACGTCAAGCCTATCAAAGGAAATAACAAGCTATTACATTAGTAGTATTTTATTGTATTTTTGTTTATAAATAATTAATAAATGTACTAATGAATATCCAAAATCGGAGGACAAAAATTAAGCTCATGACACAAAGCTTGCAACAGCCGGGGATCGAACCCGGGAAGCTTAGCCACAGCTGCCAAGTATTACCTACAGTTCAGTAAATTAAAGTTCGTACTCGATATAATTATTCGCGTGTATGACGGACGCGAGACATAATTAAATTAATTAAGGACTAGTTAAACAGGGCCGTGTGGGAGACAACTGACTGAACTAGAGCCTCCCCAAGGGGGATTGTCACATACAGTCAATATACAGGGTGTTGGGGTGTAGTGCGGTACAAATAGATTTTTGAATTACCTACTCCTCAAATATTTCACTGACAGCTTTTAGATTTAGTATCGAGAGACGAGTAGTCAAAGGCATGCAAATTAAATAACATACGCTGGCATATCCCAGTTCTAAAGATAAAAGAAAATTTATTGATTAATAACATAGAAAAAAGGTTAAATCAAGGATCCTCATATCTTGCCAGCGTCATAAGGGTTATAAAGAATAATATTAATTGTATCGGAAATAAGCACATAATTTAGAAAATATGTAATAATCTACCAAAATCCTAGAACTAACTTTATGATTAACATTCAATTTTGGCCCAGCCAGGAATAAACCCGGGGCCCGCAAGCAGTATACCATATCCTGAAGAGTCAAGAGTCAAAAAAAGTTTACCACTGCTAAATTTGTGACGGCAGTTTAGACTCCACGGGGATAACAGCCCAGATATCCATTAAAGAGGTTCTGTTGGTTGGACTGTGTTAGGTATGATGTTATGAAGTCTAGTTTGGCTAATTAGGTTTTATTTGAAATCGTAGCGGTCATGTCTAGAAAAAAGAAGGCTCACAGAAAACTCTACTCCTGTATATTCAAAAGGCCAGTATATTCTAAAAAAGTATCTTCAGTATATATATATTCAGTATATTCTTACAACTCCAGTATATTCTTTTTTATTATTTAATCTTTGGACGAGCAGATGGCAATGTTATTATGGCGCGATAATAGAACATTTCATTTGCCTGTAAATTTCATACAAACCCTTCAAACTCATGTAATGCAAATGCACTACTGCTTGGTGGCAGAAATGGTTTCAGTACCTACACCCTTGGACGAATTTTTGTTGTGAAACATCTATAGCCGCACGTTAAACCGATTTCTGGCGTGGCGACGCATGAAGTGGCGACGCTTACAAAATAATGTCGATGTTTCACATCTGCCAGGCGTCCCGTGACGGCTCACATTTTGTTTTACTTATATCTGAACGTAACGTCCAGAATTCTACTGTTACTAAAATATTAGCACTTTTTATGTTTACTCGGATGATGAAAACTTTTAGTAAGAAAACTTGATATCCGTTAGATGGCACAAAGCCAAACGGAAGCAATCACTGAGTCAACTGTATCTACGACATAAACTTTATTTGTCAGAGAACAGCTACGCATCCAAGTTGGTGGCAACCCTGCGTCCAAAGCAAGGAGTCCCGGATTCGATTTCCAGGTAGAGTAAACATTTATGTGATGATAACAATGATGTGATCCTCAGATCATAGGCGTTGGAGTTGTAGAGGTATATCTGGGTATGACTTTGGGGGCCCAAGTTGCTCGCGTCCCTAAGTCCCTTGAATCCCTACACATGCCCCTGGGTGGTGGGAAAGGAGCAACCCAAAGTAGCAGTAGAACTTGTGCTAAATTCGCCCGGAGAAGTACTGCCATCACACCTGGCATTCTGCCGCCAAGCAGTGATGCACTCGTGTTGCTGTGTTCCGGTGGGTGCCGGTGAAATTGCAGGCGCATGAGACGTAACATCCCCGTTTCGGGGTAATGGACGCAACGCAATGCGACTTGAGTCATCTCGTACTTTGGTGGAGAGGACTTGAGTCGTATTGATGTTGTCCATGGGCTGTGGTTACTACTTAACATCAGGTGGGCCGTTAGCTCGTTCTATATTACTATACACAAAAATAAGACTGTTTACTATTCTTATTACTTTTATAGGTTGTATAATGCTTATAAAAATTATTTTTGAGTGTAGATGTACACACATGGAGACATAGTTCGCTAGCTGGTTTCATTCTTTAACTCACTTAAAAACCAATAATTTAGTTTTACACCATTTAAAAATTTTTTTTAAACAAAATTTGTAGAGAATTTTGTATTCTACAATATTGATAATAAATACAAATAGCAAAAAACCCATAGAAAATGAGATATTTACAAAAAAAGCGCAAAACTGATTTTGTGACCTTTGACCTTGAAATTTAACAGTTGCGTACACCCTTCCATATGTAGGTTTTGAGACAACTTTTAGGGTGTCAATATACAAGTATTTACATACTTACAGCTGGGTATCTCGAATTCCGTAGTGAACTTAGTATAATGACTGGACTATAGGCAATATTTAAGCTATAAAAAACCTTCAAATTTAGATTCAGTTAATGTTGGTTACTTCACAATATTTTCCTTAAAATTTTTAGGACTTGTTATTGCATATTGTGCTGATGTCTGAATACGGAAGCACTAACGAACAGTAAACAACTTGATTCATTTATCGATGCATCAAAAGCGTGCGCTGAACAAAGAATTTCAGATAGTTATTTCCAATCCCGTCGTAGCAATTAGCGAGACATTTCCCGTCGGGAATATCTTGTCGCTTGGCGCCAAATTTTGAGTTTTCCCTCCTTTTATAGGTGAAATTGGGATGGCAGAACACAAAAAACAGCATTGTTCTATGTTGAGGTATGCAAGGAAATCGTGGATTTCTTATTCGTGGATTATTTTGGAATATGAAGGTGAAAAATAGGATATTAATATAAAAAGTCCGTTCTTTACTATATTTGATAATTAATTTAAATTTTTCTTTTTTAACTGTACGTTCTAAAACTGTTTCAGCTAAAACATACAGGTTTTACATATGTACGTTTTAGTTGGAGTATCGTATCGTATTTTCTGACTAATTGTTAATTTATAGAAGAACTAGCTGTTGCCCAGGACTTCGTCCGCGTGGAATTCGGTTTTATCGCGCACCCCTATTTTATCCCTTGGAAAAGTAGCCTAAGTTACTCCTTGTTACATCAGCTATCTAGTGTATACATCCATATGCACTTATAAAAAGCGGTTATTTTAATATTACAAACAGACACTCCAATTTTATTTATTTGTATAGATATTACTAGAATAAGGTTTTAGCTGGGTTAAGGTAAGGTAAAGTACATTAATTTATTTATCTAGTTAAGACTTTTAGGGAAACTAACAGCTAGTACGCAACATTAACAAACATATAAAAGGCCAATTAAAAGTTACTGTATCTCAGTTGGCAGTGACATCATCAACTTTGTGCCTGTGTAGTGGTTTTTTTATTATTAATATCTAGCCTTTAACTGTCTGACTAGGAAGGAATCGTCTATTTCACCATTCTTGTTTTATTATATTCGGAACAACAGATCGGACATTCAAAGGATAAAGCCGTCTACGAATCACAATATCCATGGAACATTAACAAATATTGATACTGAGGAGATCAAATAGTATGGAATCCTTGGAATCTCAAGGTCGTCAGTTCAATCTTACTTGGCTAGAGTTAATCTGAGCTTATAAGAAAAATAAAAGCGATTTTATTAAATATGTAAAGTAGTTAAGTTAGAAATTTTCTAATAACAATAATACTAAACCAAGAGACTTTTTAATAAAACTTTTGGGGATGAGCCAAGTTTCACTCTACTGTATAGGAGACATATTATTATTCATCGTAGTTTTAAAAAGTATCGTAAAGTAAATTTAATTTATATTCAGTTACTTACAATATTAAAAAGAGAGTATTTTCATAAAAAAATTACTTTTATGTACCTATATTATATATTACTATATATATATATTACCTACATTTCTTTTGTGTATGCGAAAACATTTTATAATATACTAGCTGTTGCCCGCGACTTCGTCCACGTGGAATTCGGTTTTATCACGCACCCCTATTTTACCCCTCGGAAAAGTAGCCTAAGTTACTCCTTGTTACAACAGCTATCTGCCAGTGAATGTCCCGTCAAAATTGGTTAAGCCGTTTCGGAGATTAGCCGGAACAAACAGACAGAGAGACAGACTAAAAATTTGTAAAAAATATTGTTTGATTATATGTACCGTGTATACCTCCCTATTCACTTAGTAAAAAAACGGTTATTTTAATATTACAAACAGACACTCCAATTTTATTTATTTGTATGTATGTATTGCTACTTATAACTCATATGATAATTATGCTACTGCGCATTGAAAATGTCAACAGACAGTATTTTTTAAATTCTAACAAATTGACCTACGGATTGAAAGTGTTACGCTTTAAAAACGTATAACTTTTAAAAAGTCTCGTAAAATACGCCATAAATGAACAAAGTTAATATTATATTTGAAATGAAACCTGTAACGAGTTAGAGTGTAAGCTGTCATCGTAAATTACTTGAATTTAAAATGAAACGGTTCTACACAAGCAAATTTGTAATATAACATTTTACTACATTCGTTCGGGCTGTAAGTTTTGACATGATTTTTCACTGAGATGCAATAAAGGAAGTTTCATGGATACTTTGTGTTTGAAAAGTATAATTTGAAAACACCTTTTTGAATTTACCCATTTATACATACACGCCTTTATACCCAAAGGGGTAGACCTCGGTGGACCACTTTACACCTTGTAGGTTACACTTTCGTGGGATCATAGACGTGACGTGGGTGAGCTAGTTGACGATATTGTTTTCTCATTAATAACTCTGCTAACATTTTGTTCCAGTAATTTATTCCTTAATAACCGACAGATAAACATATCTTGAACATTATCATATTTCTGCCTTTTTTTTTGATAAAACTTAAAATAATTTAGGATGAGTTAACTTCTTCTTGACTCATCTTAGAGTTAGCTTAACTCATTACTCATATCCATTTAAAGTATTTTTACTAAAGTTAAACCGATATCTGGAATATTTATTTTGTAATTATGCCACGTACAAGATTGCACATAATGTGAAATTATTCTAGAACTAGATTAGATTACCTTTTTGTTTTTTGGAAATATGTTAAATGCTGTTACTAATTTAATCATAGATTTGAGCACATACTCAGCTCAAACTCATTCTATGTTTAAAAATATCAAAATTATGTGTTCAACCGTTAGTGTATATAATTAGTTGAGTTTTAGATATAGGCTCATGATGATGATATCGACAAATAAAATCTTAATTTTGCCGATATCTAGTTTCAAAATCAAAATGTAATTGCTCATTACAAAGTTTTAAAGATCTGTGATTAGAATGTACTCATGAAGGGTTCAAAATGCAGAACAGAGGAGTCATTGTTCCAAATTTAAAATGCAAAATACGAATAAATAATGCGAGTAAAGCCAGTGCCGTCCCGTGACCTCATTAAATTACGTAAGCCAATAATACTGGGAATAAAAACTTGGTAAATGGGTTCACATTTGCTTAATGTAAGTGAGCTTGATGCCTTATTTGCATACTGCATACTTATTTTGGGGGCCCAAGTTGCTCGTGTCCGTAACTGATTCCCTTTGAATCCCTACACGTGTCCCCCAGGTGGTGCGATGGAGCAACCCAAAGTAGCAGTAGAACTTGTGTCAAGTTCCCCCGGAGAAGTACTGCCACCACACCTGGTAATCTGCCGCCAAGAAGTGAAAGAATAAAAAAAAATAAAAAAAAAATTATACAAATACAAAATGTACACCACAACACAATATAAAAAAGAAAAAGACACAAAGACATATGAATGATGATCGTTGCCGCGTACATATACTTGTATAAAAAGCCCTGAGCTCAGCGTGTGCTGCAACATGTTGCAGCGCTGATTTTCAGCACAGGGCTGCGGTGAGGCGACGCATTTGCAGTGATGCACTCGTATTGCTGTGTTCCGGTGGAAGGGAGTTGGTGCCGGTGAAATTGCAGGCGCATGAGACGTAACATCCCCGTCTCGGGATGTTCGCCCGTAAATGTGAGACGTGAAGATGGAATGTCTCATGTGCCTGTAATTTCACCAGCAACCACACCTTTCAAACCGGAACACAGTAACGTGAATGCGTCACTGCTTGGCGGCAGAAAAGGGCATGGTGGCAGTACTTCCCCGGATGAACTTGGTGAGAGTTCTACTGCTCTTGCTGCATGACTTGCTTTGAAACATACCCTGGTAAACCTACAGGACAAATCTTATATAAACTTAATAAAACGACCAATTACAAGCTACATAAATCACTATTAAGGAGAACACAATATTCCATGTACTACCTGTGAACAATTAGTTCAGGTTTATTTCTTACATGGATTCTAATTAATGAACAGCACTGGGTGGTATTAAAAATGTGATTTATTTTATAGAATATACAGGGTGTCCGGTAATGAATGGATAACCTTGAAATGGGTCTTAGTAGAACTATTGGGCATACGGAAAAAAATATCAAGTAAAAAAAAACCAAGTAGTATCAAAGATATGTATTTTATAAATAATACCGATGTTTTTATTTTTTTATTTGATATTTTTTTCCGAATGCCCTATAGTTCTACTAAGACCCATTTCAAGGTTATCCATTAATTACCGGACTCCCTGTATATCTGTTTCATATTCCGTAATAAGTCATTTGGGCGAAGTAGTTTAGTTACTTCTTAGGTAAGATTGAATATATACCAAGAAAAATTGTATAAAAACAAAGTATATTTGAAACAAACGATATTTTCTTAATTTCGTTTTCGTAACAAGGTAATTAAGCCCCTTTTAGCTTAGTTCACTTTAAGCTTTTAAATATTCCCTATGATTCACAAAAAGAACCCTATCAGATACTTCAACGCTTATAATAAACTTTCAAATCGAGTGGAAAGCTTTTCTATTTAAAGGCAAGCTAAACTCTATTTTACCGAGTTTGAAAATAAAACTAAGGAAAATACTTTCTGAAAACATTGATACAGTTTCCATTAACTAATGTAATGAGACTGAAAGAACCAAGGTATGTGAAAATACCTAAGTAGAGGTATGTTTAGTATTTTATGCTTTGCAGTCAAAGCACAGTTTCTCAAACATACTATTTTCATGTTACAATCTTGATGATTCTGTGTGAATAGATTTACTGGCATTGACTCGTTTTGAATTTCATAATTGTTTGTTTTTTATGTGATACAGTTATGGAACGAGCCGACGGCCCACCTGGTGTTAAGTGGTAACCTCTGCCCATAACAATCGATGCGACTTGGGTCCTCCCTAACTAGGTACGACAAGACCGAAGTTGCATCGTATGCGCCCGTAACTCTGAGACGTGTAGGTGGAATGTCTCTTGTGCCTGTAATTTCAATGTAATGTATAACTAACATAATAATTATGAAACTGTTTCTCAAATAAAGCTTGAAGAACCTTAATACTATGGATACTATTAGGTAAATACACCATGTTGAATGAATTTGCGTGTTATGAAGCTCATTAAAACTCTCATTATAATAAAGTATCCTATAACCTCTATACGAAATTGAAATTCTAACCGATGTAACTGGCATTTTGTATTAAAACTGAACCAACTACTTAAAATCACTATGATAGGCATAGAGCAATAAATAAAATAAATACATTCTATATGTATTAGAGGTATATGTAGGTATATGAAAAAAAAAAGTATGTATGTATGTATTCTATCAGTTGTCTAGTTCCCATTCAAGCTATGCGTAGTTTGGGGCTAGATGGCGCTGTGTGATTTGTCCACCAACACTATTATTATTATTATTCTAGACTAGCTGTTGCCCGCGACTTCGTCCGCGTGGAATTCGGTTTTACCATGCACCCCTATTTTACCCCTCGGAAAAGTAGCCTAAGTTACTCCTTCGGACATCAGCTATCTGCTAGTAAAAGTCCCGTCAAAATCAGTCCAGCCATTTCAGAGATATAAATCACAATATTCGGAAAGTTATAAGTATTAAACTTCTTCTATTCTATTCTAACATCTACTTCCTAATTAGAAAGTAATTTGGAATTGTGCGACCTGGTGAATTTACTTATATAAGCACCCAAAAGTGTGGTATATAATATAATAGCCACCGGGTTAAATTACTCACGATTCCAGCTGATGAAATAGTAATCTGTCAAAACAATGACATGGAAAGCTTTACGTCTTACGAAGTTGTCTCAAGAGAGTTCAAACTACGAAAAGTAGGCGTTGACAGGTGCGCTCCGGCAATTATCGCCTTAAACTTCCTCTTGTTTCATAATTTGGGGTTTGCCAGATGCCAAAGTTTGGGAAACGGTTTCAGTTGCAGTTTTGTTTCTAATCTACGAGTATAACTCGTGTTCAAACCAGTGTAACGTATTTAATTTCATGTGCCATGTTAAAAGAATTATGGTAATCACATTGAAAATTCTTAGCCCTTTCAAGTTTGAAAGTATGTATGAAAATAAATTTTAAATTCAAAAATGATACTTTTAGTAATCCAAAGAGGACACGATGAATTTTACATTCGTATTTTTCCAATATTGGCTGCAATTCAAAAATAATTACACATCCATTCCTATACATTCCCTAATTTCACGACTCAAACTGACAATGGAAGTAATAAAGATATTGCTTTACCGAACTTTGAAACAACACAAATCGGCTCAACCACATTAAACATCTAAGCACGCATTCAAATCTAAAAATATTTTGCTTTCAGAACTTAAGACCTGTTGTAACGGTAACTTAAAGCAAAGTTGTACGTGATTGGAAATTAAACGCTTCCAAAGTACGGATATTGTTTAAACTTTACGTGGATGTTTTGTAATGGTTGGATATATGCGAGTCAGAACCTTTATATTAGTTACGTTTTAAGTTGTAAGTTTTAAGTTACTTTCGATATTCACATTTGCCTTTTTCTTTGTTTATACTACTACTTGAGTCACATGTGTAGTAGAACTAGTAGGGTAAAACTGTTAAGACGCGCTGAGTTTTTACAGTTTTCTTACACTGCAATAAATTTGTATCATTTTCAGTGCTTGCTGAAATAGTTTGTGGACTTTTATATAGATAGATAAAGACTTTATTGTAGATCACTATTTATTTATTGTTAGAAATTGTATACATCGACAATTTAAAATCAAAAACAGAAATGTAAAAGGGGCGGTACATTAGTGATAACTAATACTATCTCGTCTTTTTTTCTCTATTGGCCAATATCTAGTGGTATGTACAAGACCTCTTGTTTCGTCAATATTTAGAATGTTTGACCAAAATCAGCGTCGATCGAAGCATACCTATATGTTTCTATCTATCTTTCTATATTTTTATATATTATATTATTATATTCTATCTATTTCTACGTGTGATTTGTGCCTAAACTTTTTTTATTAATTTTATACCACCACAAATAATTTAATAAGCTGTGTCTATCCATCTCCCTATAAATTATACTCTAGCTCCGAGGTTCACAACCTTTTCAAGAGGGTAGGTTGGGACATTCGAAAACTACAGGTGAAGGGCTCGGCCAAAGGCTAATAGGACGAATAATTCAACACGCACACTTTAATGGCTATCCGGGTACGAAATATCAAACAGGAATATGGGGAAAATTTTCAGAATTTATGTTCCTAGAACTCCCAATTAGGGCTGAAGGGTAAATAATGCTGCGGCCAATATATGTATATAAAATAAATCCACGACTTAAATGCTAGACAAGTTGTATACCGAATTGCAACAGTCGTCAATACTGTCGGCTACTCACAATTTTGTACTAATCCTACACACATCTTCCAATGGGGCATAGCTACGCGTTTCTTAGCATCCATCAATGACATTCTAATATAGAATATATAATTTGAATATAGGTTATATAGAATGGAACATTGGCAACCATGATTTATTTACATGAAAACCGTTTTCAACATTGCCATGATAAAAATATTACATGCAAAGTTTTCTTGGCAATTAGATTTAAATGTAGCTTGAAGTGAAATGGATAATTGAATAAAATACTGCGAAAATATATAAGACAATTTAAGTAACCAATTCGAATGAATAAAGTCACGTTTAATTCTCATTAAATACAAATTTAACACCTTATCATTTTACTGCGTGATTTCAATTTTGCTCTTGACGTGTTGAATCGAATTACTGTCAAAAAGACAAAACAAAATGGAGTTTTAATTCAAAACGGTCGGTTGATATTATTTTACCTATTTTCCGAGCGAGGTTGTCTGTCACATTCAATTAAGGCGTGAATATTTTCATTAATTTGCACAATAATAGCCATGATTTTTATCTTATTGTGTACATGTTAATAAAAGGTTTGGCTTCATTTTTTATTTGTTGTTATACAAGTAACAAAACGCACACCCGTTTGATGCCTACGTTTTGAAATAAATAATAAATATTGGTGGACATTTCAGACATCGCCATCTAGCCCCCAAACTTAGCTTAGCTTGTACGGGAACCAGGCAACTGATATAATACTTAAATACTTTTTGTAAATACATACATATAATACATATTAAACAACACCCAAACACCGAACAAACATCAATATTCGTCACGCAAATATTTGTCCTAGGTAGGAATCGAACCCACGACCTAAGCTTAGAAGGCAGAGTTACTACCAACTGAGCTGTGAGGCCTAAACAGGCCATAATAAAACAGCTTATAATAAAATTGTTAAATATTTTGAAGTTTTATATTTCATACTAAGTTCTGCCAGCGGCTTCGCGTGCGAATCTGCGTAGTGCCTTAAGAAGGTGGTAAGTGGTATGTTTAAAGTTCCAGTAGAATCTACCAAAGCCTGCGAGATAATTTAATAGAATATAAACACTAGCAAACACAATCAGAATAAGGCTTCAAATTTCACGCAATATTTTCTCTAGGCCGTACCCTACGTGACAATATTACCAGCCATATAACCTTGGGCAAATATTTATAGATGTTTGGGACGACTAAATATTTATGAAGATGAAATACGCCTCTAGAAAAAAATACTAGGTCATGTTTTTATTAAGCGGAATGAAATATACTTACTTCAACTTATTTTGATTTCACGCTCATACTCTCGTATGTAACACAACATTATAATCGGCATAGTTTATGAAAATACATTAAGTGCAGAGTAAAGACACTTAGTTTTTTCTGTGTATATTAAAATTTATAGTTTTGGTGTAACAGAGTATCAAAAAAATATCAATCTCTCATCCAAACATACTATCGCAATGATAATATAAGTACATGATACAGTGATTAAAAACTACTAAGAATACAATAAAAAAATGAAAATGTTTACTTAAAAAGTTACTTCAATGGTTTGTGGGACCAAACACAACACACAGTCGCTTTGTTAATTTTTATGTAATTCCTAATCTAAAAACCATAATTTTTCCTGCCATACATTAGAAAAGCTTTCACTTAGCTACAATTCAGAAATTAATTGGAGAAATCGGGCAAAACAAGACAATTAATATCTTCTTTTAATATTTGCCAATCAAAGCCAAAACAAAATCCCATTCATTATCTAATAACAGTATTTCACCTTGATGTTTTCCCCGCTTACAATTAAATATTCAAAGGAATATAAAAATGCTCGCACACTGAACGCAGCTGCTCATTTGCGAGAAATAAGGAAGAGAAAACGCGTGATTTTCCTTTGAGGCTCGACAAGTTATTTACGCTTAAAGAGTGTTTATAATTATTCATTTCGCAATTCAAAGAACAACCTGTATATGAACATTTTTCAATTTATGTTCAAGTGCCTGTGCTTCTTTTCTTTTATATGATATAGTAACGCAACGAGCCGACGGCCCACCTGGTGGTAAGTAGTAAACTCTGCCCTTAACAACCGATGCGGCTTGGGTCCTCCCCTACGACAAGACCCAAGTCGCATTGTATGCACCCGTAACTATGAGACGTGTAGGTGGAATGGTTATGTGCCTGTAATTTCACCGGCAACCACACCTTTCAAACCGGAACACAGTAACGCGAACGCGTTACTGCTTGGCGGCAGAAATGGGCATGGTTGCAGTACTTCCCCGGACGAACTTGGCGAGATTTCTATTGTTCTTTTATATGTGTTTTAGTGGATTGACCTAGAATTGGTTGGTTATGGTTATGTTCAGGGCAGGTGGTTATATATTGATATCATTTATCAATATAATAGGTACGGTATGGAAATGTATGGGCGAGTAAAATAGCATTTACTTATTCATGACACCTATAAATCAGGCAACAAAATAATTGTAATTTGTATTTGTTATTCATACTAAGGAAAGCGAGAAATAATATTACTTATTTTATGGGTGTTTTGTAGGAAATTTACATTTGTATAGTTTTTCTTATTTATTCTAATAATATTTTACAATTATCATACCCTACTACAGTACAGTAGGAAAATTTTTAACCATCCGCTGTCCGTAAAAAATGATGCTGTCAAGTGTTTTATGACGTGAATGCAATGAAGCAGTACTTGGTATTTGGTATAAGAGTGGAGCAAGCTAAGTTAATAGTTGTCAAATAAAAAAAATGCCTTCACAGAGGATATACAGACAAAATAATGCAGTCAAGTTAAGGCGATAGTAATCAGTTTTTTTTATGTATTTCGTAATAAAGTGATATTGGTTGACTGATTTTATAGCTCAGTTGGTAGTAACCCTGCCTTCTGCGCTGTAGGTCGTGGGTTCGATTCCCACCCAGGGTAAACATTTGTGTGACGAACATAGGTCTTTGTTCTGTATCTGAGTGTTGGTACGTATTATATGTATGTATTAAAAAAGTATTTTAGTATTATATCAGTTGTCTGGTTCCCATGACACAAGCTATTTACTTAGCTTACTTTGGGGCTAGATGGCGCTGTGTGAAATGTTCACCAATATTATTATATTCCAAGCTAGAGAAGACAATATTTGGTTTCAAATATGACCAAGCTGAGCTATTATCCTCCCCGCTACACTTCACTTAAGTTACTATTTGTCGATTTCAGCAGGGCACAGTATCAAGTGCCCCATTAGTGCTTGGTAGAACTAGTTGTCCGTGAAGTCCAATATAGTGTGTAGTTTGTTCCCAAAACCCATTTACCTGTAAGGATCTTTGGAATCAACAATTTGGCCCACTCATAATCAAAGGCATTCATTCAAATTAGTCAACCCTCACCTTGGAGAGAGCTTGTGATGTGAAACATCTTTGGTTTGTAGGTTTTCGGGAACAGCTAACTCATTACTTAGCTCCAGAAAGAGATTATTTTTTGTCTGTACTAGCTTTTAGCCGGGGCTACGTTTTCGTGGTTTTCTGGAATTCCGCAACTCAAAAAGCTCACCTACGCAACGCACATATTCCCTTTTTTTCCTTAGGTTGGTCGATAAGGGACGAAACGGGTCCAAACTTGGCAAAAAAAATTACTTGCTTAATGAAGAGCTATTATTTGACAAATTCATGTGAATTTTTCTGACCCATAATACCAATATTTTATTTAATCTTTTATTTCAGATATAAACTATATGCGAAATGTCATGCAATTTCACAAATATCAGCCTGTAAGCATATTTAAGTATATTACGATTGTACCAGCTGTTACTTAGATCCTGTGTAGAGACCAAATAATTAATGTAAACGCTAAGGACCGCAGCATCTGTACCTCAATGTCACATCGCATAATACATAAACAGTACCGTAGCGGGTACATATGAAATAGGTGCCGGCCCTCGCAATTAATTGAGGGCCGGCCCTCAGACCCTTCCGATGACTTAATACCGGAGCGGGCACTCAGGTAAATTCACACCCACGTCTTCTAAGGTACTGAAATTGAGTGGCGTGCATTCCACCGTACAGGACTATTATGGAAAATCTGCTATTTCAATAGTGGTGACGGCCCTTATCTCAGTGAGATTATAAATAATAATAATAATGATATTGGTGGACATGTAACAGCGCCATCTAGACCCAAAGTAAGCTAAGCATAGCTTGTATCATGGTAACAAGACAACTGATATAATAATTATATACTTTTTTATAAATACACAACACACATGTACGTTCGTCGCACAAATGTTGTCCTGGGTGGGAATCGAACCCACGATCTACAGCTCAGACGGCAGAGTTAATATCAATTCCAGGGGCCAGTCAATAGAATGAACAAAACTATCCTAAAAAAAGTTACTGTAGCTAATAATGTAATTACTAACCACGCTAAAAGCTCGCTGCTAAAACAAAATGGTATTTTTATTATCTGTGTATTAACCCCATCGGTATGATTATGATCAAGGTAAACCGAGTGTCAATTTCGTGTCAGATTATCAGATTTATCAAAAGCGAAACCAGCAATGTGGCATTTCTCGAAACATTAGCACGACAGGTACTAATCCCAACATTTAAATATTCGGTCGGTCCGTCTGTTTTGCGGACACATCTGCGTCGTATAATCACGTTTATGTTGACAGGTTAAGAGGCTTACGGGATAGGATTACCCTCAGTTTAATATTTTTTCACCGCGCAGGAGCCTGTCGTGACTTTCTTATATTTCATTTCTCGACGTGTTTTAAGATGATGGATTTAATATATAGCTGAATAGACGTCGCTGTTTGTCAATTTATGAAACGGTGACGCGTGAAATACGTTTATAGAGGTGAAGCAATATTGGCGCCCAACGTGTGGCAATTTTATGGGAGCAATAACGTCACAGGTGATGCCATACTGATTATGGGTTTAGGAGTGGCGTATATCCGTTTATTTCCATTGTCACGTTTAAAATTATATTGCTTCAGCGTTCCATTGACGACATAGCTAAATTTTGATAATAATTTTAAAGGGTGTTAATGCAGATCAAGGCCTGGTTTTATTGTTTTTGTATTTATTTCAATAAGTTTTCGATATGAAATGAAATGAAATGAAATGAAATTTATTTTCGCCAACAAACATTATTAAATTTAAAAATGCATTAAAAATACAAACGTAGCATACACATAAAACATTTAAACATTTTTTTTGTTTGGAAACACGTTGGTACCCAAACTAGGATCACCTGTGTTATGGCGTACCAATGCCCTCCGCCGGGTTAAGTGACTGTTACATAGTTTTACAATAAAATTAAAACATAAAAAAATTATTACTATGACTTCCTTTCAGAAGGCACCAATTTATCCAGTTACTTAATAGAACATTTAGCAATTAAATATATTTTAACAAAGACACAAGTAATAATAATTAATAATAATAATTGAACTTATGATATATTTGTATAAGGAGATAAATAATTTTAATATAATTCAACAATAATGATTGAATTTATGTTGCAAATGTATAGGTAGGTTAATAATTGTAATATAAATCAAATAATTACTAAATTAGGATGCGTTATAACTTATTTATTTATTGTAAGATAGCCAAAATATTCTCAGTTGCATCGTAATCTTGTGGTAAGAGCCATTCTTTTATCGTTCTCTTAGTTTTGTAAAGTGGAAGGGGGAATATATTTAAAATTTTGTTAACTTTTTTGTAAAGGTAGGGTTTTATAAAGTATCCCTGTTGACGTGCAAATGATGTGCGACAATGGATGATATTACCTTTGAAAAATCGTGCTGTAAATTCGCTGCTATATTTATAATAAAGTGTTTGATGATGAAATACTATGGACTGGAGAATGAAAAGTTTACGGACAGTTAGCACTTGGCATTCGTTATAAAGTGAAATGGTGGGGTAGCGAAAAGGCTTAAATTTTATAACTTTAAGGAGTGACCGTTGGGCTCTCTCCGCTTTTATAAGATGCGTTTTGTATGCTCCGCCCCACACGGATATGCAGTAGCTGATAACTGATTGCCCGAGGGCAACATACACAGTTTTTAATAAATGAAAGGAAGCCACATGCCGTAAGTTTTTAAAAATCCAAATAAGTTTTCGGGTTCGAGATGTTATCGAGTTAATTTGCGGTATCCAGTTCAACTGATTGTCTATAATAACTCCTAGATATTTAATAAATGACACTTGTTCTAGCTGCAGGCAATCACAAGACTGACCAGGAGACCAATTGACATTATGAGCCTGAATTTTTAATACGGGGATACAATTTTTTCGTATTGAAAATGCCATGAATTTCGTTTTATCAAAATTAAGGGTCAATAGATTCCTAGCGAGCCAAGAAATGACATTTTGAAGACCAGCCTCAGCATATTGACTTACTTGATCCCATGTCTCCGCCTCAAACACGAGAGCAGTGTCATGAGCGAAAGTAAATAACCGACCTTGCTTAGGCGTATATAGACACAGTTCATTTATGAACATTAGAAAAAGACTTGGGCCTAAAATACTGCCTTGAGGGACGCCATATAAGACCGTTTCGTCATCGCTCAACGCGTGATCGATAACCACACGCTGGGTTCTGTTTGAAAGGTAGTTTTGGATGAGTTGAAGCTCATTTCCTCGTATTCCAATATTCTCTAGTTTACTCAGAAGGATGGGCTTTGAGACAGTGTCAAAGGCCTTGGCCATATCTAGGAAAACTGCTATACATTTCTTGTTTTTGTCCAAACTGCTAACCACAAAATCCGTTAAACTTGTCACTGCCTGTTCGGTGGATTTTGTAGCACGAAAACCGTATTGTGATTCTGCAAGTAGGTTTTCGGATTCAAGGTAATTCACGAGTCTTTTATTAAGCATTTTTTCTGCTACTTTGGATAATGCCGGAAGAATCGAAATAGGCCTATAGTTATTGACACTGTCTTTCAACCCACCCTTATGAATGGGGTGTATTAGGGATCGTTTGAATACTTCAGGAAATATACCTGTCTCAAAACTCAAATTTATGATATGAGTTAGCGGTGGAACAATTATATCTTTGGCCATTTTTAAAAATCTTGTCGAGATCCCATCCCATCCAACGGCAGTATCACTTTTCAAGCTACGGAGTGTGAGCTCCACTTCACTCTGGTCTACTCCAAGCAAAACAAATGATTTGGCGTGAGTCTGGGTTTTTATTTCAGATGATATTTTTGTAATGTCAATGGTATTTGAAATATTCTCAGCCAAAACCTTGCCAATACTCGAAAAATATTTGTTAATATTGTTTAGTGCGTTCTGGTGATCAGTGTCATCAGATTGCAGAAGTTGTGTAGGCGGTGACTTATTTTGTGCAATATTTGTGATCTTTTTGATTACCTTCCATGTTCTTTTGGAATTCCCTGCGGCTTTTTCCAGTTCCGAGCTTTCATAAGCAATTTTAAGCTTTCTTAAGAGATCGTTACAGAAATTACGGTATCTACGATAGGTTTTGGCTAAAATGGGGTTATTACTGCTTTTTTTTACTTTTGCATGCAAGTTATCCCTGTGGCGGATGCATCTTAATAAACCCGGTGTGATCCAGGGTTTAGTGATGCGCCGTCTATAGGGGATGGTACCATGTATCGTCGCCGCGCTAATGGCAAGTCTTAGGTTATCCACTAGGGTGTACGCAGCTTTATCAGTATCATTTATTTGATGAATTTGGGACAGCTCGGAATTTTTAAGAAAGTTCATTGCTTTTTTATAGTCGATTCTTTTAGTATTAAGATATGGAGACTCTTTGCAATAACAGTAATTTGAGGTGAGACACAATAATACAGGAAGATGATCTGTAATTGCCGTCTGGAGAACAAAAGAGAGCGTGGGATTTTTAGTACGAATTAAAGCATGATCCAGACAGTTATCATAACGTGTAGGATACGTATTGGTGGGTAGAAACCCATGCTCTGAAGCTAGGTTTAGGTAATCAGCGCACATAGGGTCTATGCTATTCTCCTTTATATCTATGTTTAAGTCACCCATGATAATTCCATTTTTATAGCTATTTATTGATTTTAGGGATAACTCTAGGGAATTTATGAAATTATCTATGTTACGGTATGATGGGGACCGATATAGCGCAATAACAGCTGTGTGATCAGCGACCTTTATTATAAGACAGGTTGCTTCACTGAAGGAGGGTTCAGATATTACACAAGACAAATTATGTTTAAAGTAAACAACCAAACCATCATTTTGATTGGAAAGTTTTGACGACGAAAATGAGTCATAGTTGAGTAGCGATGGAAGAGGTCTATCTTTTGATAACCAGCACTCGGTAAGTATGATTATATCACATTCTATTGATTTCAAGGTTTTAAGAAATACTACAAAAGTATCGAAATTCTTATAGATACTTCTTATATTTTGAGTAATTATTTTGAGGTATTTACTTTGATCGCCAATCACGTCAATACATTCAGTTGAGGAGCATTCAAAAGAGCTGGCAATTTGGAAGTCATCCACGAGTTGAGTGATTTCGTTATCCATTATCGGTGTTTGAAAGAGTAACAAAGCGTCTAAGTTCACTTAGTTTCAAAATTCGGCATTGTTTCATACATGCCCAATCATCGACTACTTGTCTCTCAGATGAATATTTTGAGCATATTTTGTTAAATAGAACAGATTCAAGTATTTTTGTATATTTCAAGTCCATAAATATTATTAATTTGCAAATATAGATCAGGTTCCTTAAAGTGTATATTGTTAAAGTATTAAAAATGTAAATATGATTAATAATTTTAAACTCGGGTTTATAAAATAATGAGGTATGCATATTAAATGCATAATATTTTGTAGTACATATAATAATCAGTATTAAATAAAGACAAGACAAATTTAAAAAAGGTATGGAATTGTAAATAAATTCATTAAAGCAGTAATTGCAAAGCAAGGAAATTGTAGGTTTCGCTAAGACATTTCCTGATCTCTTACTTAGTTTAAAGATTTTAAGGCCGCCAGCTGTTCCTCACTCTTAACCAGTATAATTGGAAAACCTTCTGCTTTTCTAAGGAAGACCTTACCGTTGGAAGTCCAGCAATATTTAAACTGCCCAGACCTCAGAAGTTCCCTCGCCAGATAATGCAAACGGTTTGCTTTGCTTGTTAGATGTTCTACTACAAACACTGGAGAGCTATGAGCCCGCAGGCCCAGGTGGAATGCATTCAGTTTGCTTGTTTTATTGGTATTGTTAAAGCTTTTTACCGCTTTTAGAACCCTGTTCTTTTGTACTGTAGTGGTTAGCTCTGTTATGATGGGTTTATTTGCATCTGATTTTCCGGGAATTCTGAAGACGTCTTTTATTTCTGTAGCAGCTACCGCGACTCCTACTTTTTTAGTCATTTCGATGATATAGTTTGTGAGAACGTCCTTAGTTTCGTTCACTACATGCGGAACATTCCGAATTTCAAGAGTAGAACACCGAGCGCTGCGTTGTAACTCTTCTAACTTATCCTCGAGGTATTCAATTTTACTCTGTTTTTCATTGACGGATTTTTCTAGACAGTCGACTTTTATGGTCTTTTATGACTTTTATGACTTTATAATAATAACAAAGTAGTGATTATTTTACATTAAATGTTAGCTCTTCTCGCCTGAAACACAGGATTACCTAGTTCAGGCTCCCGTGTTATATATACCTATGTCTAAATAAGTTTTATGATTTGTTTATATTTACCTTGTTTTATTTGAATAAATTTATTATTATTATTATTATTATGGTGATTTCATTAAAACTTTTTGTCAAGAAATCCATAGATTTTTCGATTTCCATTGTATTTTTCTGAATGCTAGAAAGCTTTGACTCAAGTTTCTTAAATTTCGAATCTATGTTTTCCTGTAGGTCCATGAACATTTTCATGATTTTATCCTCAAGTCGTGAGAGGATATCTTTCTCAGGAGTTGATATGTTTTGGAATATACTGTTTCCTTATATAAACTCCTTTTAACTGTCTCACATGTTTCCTTCTGTTATATGAATAAATAATCTTAGTTTATATATTTTTATATATATGTGTTCTATCAGTGATCTGGTACTCATAGTACAAACCATGTTTAGTTTGAGGCTAGATAGTAGTAAATAAATAAATAAAAATAAAAATAGTGGTGTGTGAAATGGTCACCAATATTTGTTTATTTTATTTAATTGTCGTGGTACATTATTGATTTGACCTTTAAACCCTTAAACTAAAGGCAGTATTTTCTCTTTTCTTTAATCTCTCGATTTTATTAATTGTGAAGGTTAAATATTATAACAATTACATATTCGCAAAGCGTGCTCATATTTCCCACATATCATTTCTGCATTATTGAATCAAGAGATAGCGGAAACTTAGCACCCGGAAAATCTTTCCTGCCACGGGTGAGGAGCTCTGATAATGATATTTTGGGTTATGCGGGCTTAAAATGTTTTGAAGCGATATGAAACATTTTCTGGATTGTTCACGACATCTAAAATAGTCTTCATATTTTGAATATGTGGGTGTTTATACTATTTAAACGGGTTATTTTGGATTTTTTAAAGTACTTACCTATTAGTTTAATTGATAAAATAATATAACATACACGTTAACACGGAATTATGGGGATGGATAAGGACCTAGCAGAGACGTTGACAGAATGTTATATAATAATAAAAAATATAAAAATCAAAGTCATTTATTAAAAAACTGTATGTTAACATGATGCATATTAAAAATTCAGAGCAGTACCAAAAATAAAAAATTTTAGCTGCTTCGTTAGTCTCCAAAGGTTTATAAATATTCAAACAAAAATAAATCTAGTTCCATTCACCGCCAACATTTTACTGAAACTGTTGCATTGACTCTTTTGTAACTTTTCTATAAAATTGGACATACGATTGACATGTTCGTCCATTGTAATTACATGATACAGTGGCAAAATATAGTTTATCATGCTTTTTATGTAAAATGACAGTAGTGGACTCAATGCCAAATAATAACTTTTTCAAATAAATTAGCAATTTACTATACTAATGCGAATACCCAATAGTTAAAAACAATAAACATTTTTCAAAGCCATTTTATATATATCAAGAAATTAATAGCTAACCTATAACAGATAAATGATGAGGGAAGGATGGGTTTTCCGCCCACAAGCATTGCGTACTATTCTATGATAACCCCCGCACACTTTATCGGTTTTTACGAAACTGATTCAATATACATGCTGTCAATTTTGTTTCCAAATTAAAAAAATTACTACGTATCAAATGTAATACCATATACAGACGAATAGAAGGAATTCTATGTATTATATATATATGACGAAGGGAGAATCCCTTGCCGCTTTTTAAAAAGTGTGACGTCACGGCTTTGCTGACGTCACTGTTTTGATGGTCACGGTAGAACAAAGAGAAACTTCGTGTTGAGTTGTTACAAATGTATTCCACATTCGGACAGAATAACACTGTATTGTTAGATGTGTTTGTGTGTGTGTGTGTGTGCGTGTGTGTGTGTGTGTGTGTGCGTGCGTGTATGCGTGTGTGTGTGTGTGTGTGTGTGTGTGCGTGTGTGTGTGTGTGTGTGAGTGTGTCTGTGTGTGTGTTTGTGTGTGTGTGTGTGTGTGTGTGTGTGTGTGTGTGTGTGTGTGTGTGTGTGTGTGTGTGTGTGGCCGAGCTATATATATTTATGGTGTAGATTGAAGTTTGGTACAAATACCATATACAGAAGAATAAAAGCTGAATCGAACGGTATATGAGAAAAGGTAATAAGGTCCATTCCCTACAATCTACTCAGTCGCCTTTCTTCAAAGAATGAAAATGATCCTCAGAATCAAGGTGTCTGATGTTATTTCCATAGCACGACTTTCCATTCAAAATGAAATTACTTTTATGTCACTCTGGTATACAGGCCTATGTACTCTTGGTTGGGCGCTTTGAGGTTGTTTCTCGTGGATCTGTTTCTAACTAGACTTGATACAAATGCCAAATTATTGCTCTGTAATAAAAATCTTGCTATGTACTCAGACGTAACTTTTGTACCCACGAAGCGATATAGATACTTTCCAGAAACGAGGGTTCACAGTTGCCCAAACTACGTTAAAAGTGTTGATCTGTAACCAACTTCTAATCACTGTTTACTTATTTCACTAGAAGTTGGGTAAAAGCATTTAGTTTTATTAGCTATGATTGAATAGATTTTTTTATTAGCCTATTTAATGTTTAAGTACAATTTACAACATACGTAATTTATAACATAACATTTTAAGAGCAGTAGAACTCTCGCCAAGTTCGTCCGGGGAAGTACTGCCACCATGCCCATTTCTGCCGCCAAGCAGTAATGCGTTCGCGTTACTGTTTCGGTTTGAAAGGTGTGGTTGCCGGTGAAATTACAGGCACATGAGACATTCCACCTACACGTCTCAGAGTTACGGGCGCATACGATGCAACTTGGGTCTTGTCGTACCTAGTAGGGGAGGCCCCAAGTAGCATCAGTTGTTATGGGCCGAGGTTACCACTTAACACTAGGTGGGCCGT